>CM056051.1:432755358-433114373 GCA_029574335.1 Rana kukunoris
CAAAACTGAGCAGAATAAGTCTTCATTGGCCACATTGTGGATGATTTACTAAAACTGGAGAACACAAAATCTGGTGCAGCTGTACATGGTAGTCAATCAGCTTTAACTTCAGCTTGTTCAATATAGTTTTGACAAAAAAATATGGTTTCAGTGTAGAGCTGCGCCAGATTTTGCACAAAGGTTATAGCACTTTGATCAGTAAATTGCATTCAACGATGCGTTTTTTTTTTATTGCTTTTTAATGTTTGTGCTTGTTAAATATACAATTAAAAGTGATTTGTTATAGCTGTTTCTGAATTGCAAAAAAAACATGTTGATCCTACCAGAAATCCAGCAAGCTTGTAATCTTTCGTGCTCTCTGCAGTGTTAGCTCAAGTAGTGTTATCAGAACATCCCTGTTCACCTATGTGGACTACAGAAGACCTCCCCCTATGTTATGAAAGGGAGAAGCGTGCAGTAACTCTAGAATACTTCAGGTCCTAAGGTGACAACATTGCTCCTCTATTGATACAGAACAGAGAGTGAGTGTTGTCACACTAGGGCCAGAAGTGTGTGTTACTGGCAGCATCATGGGGTGAAAATAAAGGAAAAAGGAACCAGAAAAAAAAATGCAAGCAGCACATCTGTGACGGTAGTCGAACATATCCCCGTCAAGCATTCCCTTCTTCTTCCATAAAAGAGATCACCCAATATTCCATGAGCAGGAATATCCCTGGAATCGCTGAATAATCCATACATGAGCCAAGGCTTAATGCTGAATGTACACACTTTATTGAAAGTACACAGCACACTTTTATACAGGATTTGGAACATCCCGCCCCCACCAACCGCTTTCTTATTGGTCCTTTTTACAGTCCCATCAGTTCCCCCTCAGGTCCACCTTCCATGCAAATGAGGACTTGAAAATGACACAGCAGGGATTGGTCACAACGGTTTGAATAGAAGCCTGTGATGTGTATTCAGACAAAAGCCCCAGGGGGGCAATCAATGTACACAATAGCCAGCCACAGAACAATGGAACCGTCTGGAGAATTGAGACAGGGCAGAAGTCATTTACACCTGATAATAGAAAGGCTTTAAATAGGGTTATCACACAATGGACAATGAGTATCTCTTATGAGTCTATTGACCTGGCTGGGGTTCAGAATAAAATCTCCTGTAATACATGAATTAGGATTTTAGTATTTCATGGTCCATGACAACATCTAAGCCTAGGTTCACATTGGAGCGATTTGTCATGCGATTTGAGAGATCAAATCGCATGACAAGTCACAGCCTATTGGCGGCAATGGCACTGTTTCAATCGGTGCGACACAGATTTTGCGGCGACGCACCAATTTGCAAAAGTAGTTCCTGCACTACTTTTGCCGATTTCAGATGCGATTTCTATAGACATCTGTGTATGAAGCCACACAAATGTCTATCAAGTAGCACCTGAAATCGCGCTGACCTTGCTACTTTGAAATTGTGCTACTTCAAGTAAACTAGCACAATTTCAAAGTAGCATCAGTGTGAACCAGGGCTAAGGGTAGGCTGCAACATTTTCTGTTTTTGTTCTTGGGTTTAAATACACTTTCATCTAGTAATGACTTTCAGGCTAGGTTCACACTTGTGCTTGAAAAACGGTGCATGTGATTCACACAGGAATCGCACCACATTTCTGTGCACATCCCATGTGATGTCTGTGCGGAGCAATTTTGAGACATACATTTTATATGGCTCAAATCACATCGCATCCACACCAAAATGGTGCAAATTTCTTTTTTTCCCTGCACCTGTGTCCGTCAGGCAGCGTGATTGAAGATGGATGGACGGACATTGTGGGCGGGACACTTTTTTTTTTTTAATAAAGGAATTGTCAAAAACTGTCTATTGTTAAAGGGGACTTCCAGATTCCGATAAGCCCTCAGCCCGCAGACCCCGACAACCAATGGCTAGGGTTGTTGGGAAGAGGCCCTTGTCCCCATCAAGGGGACAAGGTGCTTTGGGAGGGAGGGGGGCGCTCGCTCGTCGTCAGCCTGCAATGCTGCTTGTTTGGATATGGGTCTGGTATGGATTTCTGGGGGGGCACGCCAATTTTTTTTCATTTTGGTGTGGAGTTCCCCTTAAAATCTATGCCAGATTCAAAGGGCCATATATGGATTTTGGGGGGGACCCTACGCCATTTTCTTTCTGAATTCTATCATAGAGTTCCCCATAACCTCTTCAATGTACTGTATTGTATACTGTGCACTGACTGCACTGTATATATATATATATATATATATATATATATATATATATATATATATATATATATATAGAAAATTTGAAGACTCCTGGGATATATGGCATCTTTTAGGCCTAGGCCAGAAAACAGGAAGCAACTGAAGAAATGTAAAAAAAAGTTTAAAACCAGTAAATTATACTATACCATCCGATCTATTTTCTAATTCTAGCAACATAAGGATTAACCACTTAAAGCGGATGTCCGCTGAAAAAATAAATATTAAAAGCCAGCAGCTGCCTACAAACACTGCAGCTGCTGACTTTTAACCACTTAAGACCCGGACCAATGTGCTGCTAAATGCCCAAAGGCATTTTTACAATTCGGCACTGCGTCGCTTTAACAGACAATCGCGCAGTCGTGCGACGTGGCTCCCAAACAAAATTGGTGTCCTTTTTTCCCCACAAATAGAGCTTTCTTTTGGTGGTATTTGATCACCTCTGCGGTTTTTATTTTTTGCGCTATAAACAAAAATTGAGCGACAATTTTGAAAAAAATTCAACATTTTTTGCTATAATAAATATCCCCCAAAAACATATATACAATTTTCTTTTTCCTCAGTTTAGGCCGATACGTATTATTCTACCTATTTTTGGTAAAAAAAATCGCAATAAGCGTTTATCGATTGGTTTGCGCAAATTTTATAGCGTTTACAAAATAGGGGCTAGTTTTATTGCATTTTTTTACTACTAATGGCGCCGATCAGCGATTTTTTTCGTGACTGCGACATTATGGCAGACACTTCGGACAATTTTGACACATTTTTGGGACCATTGTCATTTTCACAGCAAAAAATGCATTTAAATTGCATTGTTTATTGTGAAAATGACAGTTGCAGTTTGGGAGTTAACCACAGGGGCGCTGTAGGATTTGTGTGTGTTTACAACTGTAGGGGGGTGTGGCTGTAGCGCTGACGTCATCGATCGAGTCTCCCTATAAAAGGGATCACTCGATCGATGCAGTGAACCACGGGGAAGCTGTGTTTACATACGGCTCTCCCCGTTCTTCAGCTCTGGGGAGTGATCGCGAGCGGGTGGCTAGAAATGAATAGCCGCGCCCTCGTCCCGGATCGCTCTCCGCGAGTTTCCGACCGCCGCATGTAGCAGGGGGGGTCCCGATCGGACCCCCGACCCGCGCAAAGGCAGGGACGTAAATATACGCCCATCTGCCTGTACGTGCCCTTCTGTGGACGTATATGTACATGCGGCGGTCGGGAAGTGGTTATTATCGGCACACTTACCTGTCCTGGAGTCCAGTGCTCGTCACTTTGCTGCCCCCCGCCATCCTCGGTGAGGGAACCAGGAAATGAAGTGCTCCGGCTTTCTTTGCCCGGTTCCCTACGGCGCATGCGCGAGTCATGCTGCGCCGTGCTGACTGGCTCCCGCTGTGTTCTGGAAGCCGAGTGTTTCCCAGAACACAACGGGAGGGGGGGGGGGGGCGACGAGATCTGACGTTCTGCCCACAGACTGTGTGGCCGGAAGTGGGTGCAAATACCTGTCTTTAGACAGGTATCTGCACCCCCCCTCACCCCTGAAAGGTGTCAAATGTGACACTGGAGGGGGGAGGGTTACAATTTGCGGGAGTGGAGGTGGAGCTCCGCTTTAAGCTCTGGAAGATTTACCCCCATTCATGACCAGGCAATTTTTTGCGATACGGAGCACTGCATTATTTTAACTGATAATTGTGCGGTCATGCAAAGCAGTACACTAATAAAATTTATTTCCTTTTTTTCCTCACAATTAGAGCTTTCTTTTGGTGGTATTTGATCATTTCTGCATTTTTTTATAAACAAAAAAAGGCCTCCAAATTTCATCAATTTTGGTCAATATCTATTCTGCTACATATTTTTGGTAAAAAATCTCAATAAGCATAAGCAAAGGTATAGCATCTAGAAACTACAGGATATTTTGATCTACATAGTTGTATACAAAATGCACATTTTATCTTTCAAAAAGTGTTTCCCAGTGCTAAACCTTTCATCCAAATTCTAAATTGCTGCCAGAGTTGCCAACCTCCTGCAGCAAATTTTACTGACAAAATATGGAAATTTTACTGGCGAATCACACGTTTTACTGGCAAACTGAGAAATAACAGGACTCCTATTGAAAACTAACACAGTGAATAAGAGCAGTATAAACATTATATGGAAACACTGACAATACCTATAACAAAGTAATCTGCTTGATTTACACTTAAAGGGGTTGTAAAGGTAATTTTTTTTCCTAAATAGCTTCTGTTACATTAGTGCAGTCCTCCTTCACTTACCTCATCCTTCCATTTTGCTTTTAAATGTTCTTATTTCTTCTGAGAAATCCTCACTTCCTGTTCTTCTGTCTGTAACTCCACACAGTAATGCAAGGCTTTCTCCCTGGTGTGGAGTGTTGTGCTCGGCCCCTCCCTTGGACTAACGGAGAGTCAGGACGTTCTCTACTTTGCAGATAGAGAAAGGAGCTGTGTGTCAGTGGGCGTCCTGACTCTCCTGTAGTCCAAGGGAGGGGGTGAGCACGACACTCCGCACCAGGGAGAAAGCCTCCCATTACTGTGTGGAGTTACAGACAGAAGAACAGGAAGTGAGGATTCCTCAGAAGAAATAAGGACATTTAAAAGAAAAATGGAAGGATGAGGTAAGTGAAGGAGGACTGCACTAAGGTAAAGGAAGCTATTTAGGGAAAAAAAAAAAAAAAATTGTACCTTTACAACCCCTTTAAAAAGTCAACACAGCATGACATTTTTAGCCCCTGATAGTTACTGGCAGTTGTAAAAAATTACTGATTTTTACAAACTGTCAGTAAATTTACTGGCGGTTGGCAACCCTAATTGCTGCATTTGTAAATTTCAAAAGCCAGTATAAAGGAATAGTAGTGATAATAAAAACACTTGTGGGTTTAACTAAACATTTTTTTGTATAATTCTCCTTTAACCCCCCCCCCCCTGGCGGTATTCCCGAGTCGGGCTCGGGGTGGAATTTCAGAACCAAAAGCGGTAACCCCGAGCCCGACTCAGGACCGCCTCACAGAGTCCACAGGCACAAGTTACTTACCTTGTCCCTGGATCCTGCGATGCCGCCCCGCTGTGTGATCGAGCGGTGTCCTCCTCGGTGTCCTCCGCGGTGTCCTCCTCGCTCCATTCACAGTTCCGAGCGCCGCCGAGCTCCGTTCCCTGCGACCTTACGACGCACGGGGCGGAGATCGGCCCAAATTAAAAAAGTAAATAAACACAATACATACAGTATACTGTATTCTTATAGATTACAGTACTGTATGTAAAAAATACACACCCCCCTTGTCCCTGGTGGTCTGCCCAGTGCCCTGCATGTACTTTTATATAATAAAAACTGTTCTTTCTGCCTGGAAACTAGAGATTGTTCATAGCAACCAAAAAGTGTCCCTTTATGTCAAAAGTGGTTTTAGAAGTAATAATTTTTATTATTATTACATTATTTGTTATAATTATTGTAACGGCTACCCAAGTAGTGAGAGGGCATCAGCCGTTGGGGAACGTCCTTTTCCCTGGCAAGTTACTATGCAAGTAAGTCCAGTATAAGCTCATCCACGAGAGCCCAAGGGAGAGTCAGGTCCAGTTGTAAAACAAACAGAATAATATTCCCATAGCATACCCTTTTCAAGAACGAGACATGACTACGTTTTGAAGGGTCAAACATCAACAACTTTAATGGACACTTCTTAGTTTATATCTAGTTACAAACTGGTGAGTGCTCAAGGAACAATGAAAGTCTCCACCCCCTCCCTCCACAGGGGGGCCCCAAGTTAGACACACTGTCACCAGGCCAAAAGAAACCACATTCCTTTCTCAATAGACTTCAATCACAGATAACCCCCTCAATAGATAAGCATTTCGGCACCGCAAAGCCTGACAAGTTCTTCTGAACACAAATGACATGCTAATTCAATACACAGACAGGAGACTGGTAATTTGTAATACAATACACAAAAGAGAGAAGAGACATTTAGAATTCAACAGTGAAAGAGTCACTCTACAATTAACCTTCTAAATTCAGAACCAACAGATCCAAAACAGCCCTCCAGATATCTCAGAATATAATGTGGATAATCCATATCTCAGGTAGTCCCAGATATCATTCATCCTATTGTAAAACGTCCTTCGGTTCCTTGTATGTCCCACTGCATGATTATTATAGATGTACAGGCAGAATACATAGTTCCGTTACACTGCTCCCCTTTTGTGGAACACTCCGGCAGACCCGGATTGATCCTTTTCGGGTCAACTTGGGGATGTCCGGTCTGCTGTTAGGGTAAAAGTTCCGTTTGCCTGGACAGTCCATCGGCGTTTCCATTAAATCTGCCAGGTCGGTAGCTGATGGTGATGGTGAATAATGGAATTCAGTTCTGGAACAGTCACTTGCTTTGCTCTCTGAATGGCTCCCAAAACCTGTTGCTGATGCTCTTGGGAGAGATAAGGCACCACCTGAGCGCAGATCCCATTTAACCTTTTGACAATTTCAGCCTGTTTGTGCATTTCAATGTTCAAGCCACGGGACATCTCATAATACATGACGTAGTGTCGTTGCATCTCCGATTTCTCACTGGCCAACTTGTCACATTCCCATTTTAGACTGTGATATTGGGCCGGATCTACAGTACATGTCGGGGCAGGTAGTCTTACCCGGGTCTCAGCAGCAAGCGAGTTGGTTCCAGCAACGCGGGTTGGGGCACAGGTAGTCACGGTGTGGACTTCAGCGGGGCACATCGGGGCGTACGCAGAAACAAGGGGGGCCAAATCATTCCCCAGTAGTACATCTGCTGGCAAATCCTTCATCACCCCCACATTCACATGTCCCGAACCCACCCCCCAATCCAGGTGAACCCGGGCAACGGGTAGCCGGAAGACGGTGCCTCCTGCTACTCTTACGGCTACAGTGTCTCCGGTGTGCTGGCTCTCTGGGATGAGTTTCTTCTGTAGCAGGGTCATAGTGGCCCCAGTATCACGTAATCCATTGGCTGCCTTTCCATTGACCCAGACAGTCTGCCTGTGTTGCTGCCTGTTGTCCTGGTTAGCTGCTTGTATCAGATCTGCCTCATGCAGAACACCCCAATGTTCTACCTCCCCAACGCCGTGGGCCGCAGGCATGGATGTGTGGGGGTTCCCATTTTCTGGCTGTCTCCATGACTGGGACTGCCTGGGTAAATTTAATGAACAGTCTGACTTTTTGTGCCCTGGTTGTTTTTGAATCAGAGCGATAGTAGCCTCGGTATCTCTTAGGCCTTGTGCTACTTGTCCATTCACCCGTACCTCCTGATGGTGATGCTGACGGTTATCTGGAGAGGCCGCTTGTATTGGGTCTGCCTCATACAAAATTCCCAGACATTCCTCAGGGCCCACCTCGGTCTCTAGGCAGTGGGCCGCAGAGGGCCGTGATGGAGTGACCTCTGTGTTGGATGTCGGGCGTCTCCAGTTGTTATTTGTAGCTCTCAAAGGACAAAAACGAGCAATATGTCCCGTGTTGCTGCAGTGATGGCACGTCACCCTAGACGAATCCCGGGGATAGTTGTTGGGTTCCTTAGGACGTGGTGGTCCTGGTGGGACTGGAGCCCGAAACTCTGGGCGTGAGGTGCTGGTTGGAGTACACGGTTCTACCTTATGAGCCAGTCGTGTAGTACCCTGGCTTACTTTCCTTGTTTCCGCGTACTCATCTGCTAGCCGCGCCGCCTCGTTTAAGTTAGCGGGACGGCGATCTCGTACCCAGTCCTGTATGTCTGCCGCTAGGTCTTGGAAGAAATGTTCCATTAGGAATAGCTGCAATACTTTCTCCCCAGTGTTGGCCTTGCACCCTTGGACCCAATGGGATGCCACCCTTTGTAACTGGTTTGCCCATTCCATGTGGGAGTCCCCAGCCTTCTTCTTGGATTCCCGGAAGCGACGGCGGTAGGTTTCTGGGGTTACGGCATATCGGGTTAACAGCGCCTTTTTCACTTGCTGATATTGTAAAATATCTTCTGGAGCAAGAGCCCGAAAAGCTTCATTGGCTTTGCCTGACAATTTCCCAGACAAAATAGTGACCCATTGGTCTGGTGGTACCTGGTGCAGTGAGCACTGTCTCTCAAAATCCGCCAAATATCCATCTATTTCCTCCTCACTTTCTACAAAAGCTTTAAATGCAGTGAACGGTATTTTCTTTCCTGTCGCAGCGGGTGGGGAAGTAGGAACTGCGTGTGTAATGGGCTGTCTAGCTCTCACCAGTTCCAGTTCTTGTCCCCTCTTGGTTTGGATCTCCTCTCTTGCTTCCCGGAACAGCTGGTTTATTAGTTCCGTGGACGTTTCTGGATACAAGGATAATCTCCGCTGTACAATATCCGTAATTACATCTTCCTCGCTGACAGGTGCTAGAGGCTCCGCTCCTTCCATGGATCCATCCATTTGGTCCAGCTCCAGTAAATCTGCTATCAGCTCCCTCCGTGGCCTGTTACTGGCACTCCTACCACGACTCTCCAATAAATCTTTTAGTGTGGTTCTTTTCAGCCTGGCATACCGGGACTCCATTCAGAACTTGCTCCTTGGATAAAAGGACCATCCCACTGCTGCCACCAATGTAACGGCTACCCAAGTAGTGAGAGGGCATCAGCCGTTGGGGAACGTCCTTTTCCCTGGCAAGTTACTATGCAAGTAAGTCCAGTATAAGCTCATCCACGAGAGCCCAAGGGAGAGTCAGGTCCAGTTGTAAAACAAACAGAATAATATTCCCATAGCATACCCTTTTCAAGAACGAGACATGACTACGTTTTGAAGGGTCAAACATCAACAACTTTAATGGACACTTCTTATGCCGCGTACACACGATCACTTTTTGTGATGAAAAAAAACGACGTTTTGAAAAACGTCATTTAAAATGATCGTGTGTGGCCAAAGCGTCGTTTTATGTCTTCAAAAAAACGACCAAAAAAAAATTTCAACATGCTTGAATTTTTTGTGTCGTTTTTCAAAATGTCGTTTTTTGTTTCACAAAAAGTCACCGTGTGTAGCAAAAACGTCGTTCAAAACGACGTTTTTCAACCCGCGCATGCCCAGAAGCTAGTTATGAAGCGAGCTTCAATGGAAAAGAGTGGTGAACGTAACCTCGCTTTTTGTGAAAAAACGATGGTGTGTATGCAAAATTGTCTTTGAAAGTGACGTTTAAAAAACGTCGTTTTTTACTTCACAGAAAACGTCGTTTTTTTTCATCACAAAAAATGATCGTGTGTACACGGCATAAGTTTATATCTAGTTACAAACTGGTGAGTGCTCAAGGAACAATGAAAGTCTCCACCCCCTCCCTCCACAGGGGGGCCCCAAGTTAGACACACTGTCACCAGGCCAAAAGAAACCACATTCCTTTCTCAATAGACTTCAATCACAGATAACCCCCTCAATAGATAAGCATTTCGGCACCGCAAAGCCTGACAAGTTCTTCTGAACACAAATGACATGCTAATTCAATACACAGACAGGAGACTGGTAATTTGTAATACAATACACAAAAGAGAGAAGAGACATTTAGAATTCAACAGTGAAAGAGTCACTCTACAATTAACCTTCTAAATTCAGAACCAACAGATCCAAAACAGCCCTCCAGATATCTCAGAATATAATGTGGATAATCCATATCTCAGGTAGTCCCAGATATCATTCATCCTATTGTAAAACGTCCTTCGGTTCCTTGTATGTCCCACTGCATGATTATTATAGATGTACAGGCAGAATACATAGTTCCGTTACAATTATTTATATTTATTTATTGTATTATAATTTATGATTTTGTGTTTCAAATTGTATCATACCCGGGATGTCTACTAGAGGTTTGGACAGATTTAAGTGAGTTATTTCTAAAAATTACAGGCCTACAATATAAAACGCCAAATTTCCATGCAAAATAATTGTAGCGCTTTCAGCACCTAAAATCTGAATTAATCATCCCGCCAGGCGGGTTAAGGGGGGCTTGGCAGGGTGTGTGTCTTATACCTACAAACTTTTGCTAATAGGTGTCCCTAATTCCCATCTGAAAAAGTTGGGCGGTATGGTCTCGGGGGGGGTTTGTATGTCCTCACAAGGGAGGCTTTTAACGGTAAATAATATGCATAAAATATTTTAGAATGCACACATAATCATATAGGAAGACTGTTGTTGAAATTAATGGTCCCTGTGTACAATATTAAAGAAATAAGCCCCCTGTATTTGCAGCAGAGCCTTGTTGCCTTTTTTGGACGTGCCACTGCAAATCGTGCTTTATCTTACTGGCTGGAACATGCACTCCTATACTTGGCGCTGTCGCCAAAACTGATAAATATTTTGCAATACCTCCACTACGTCACTGTCACCGGCAGATTAGACTTTCCATGAGTATGATAAAGCGCTGCTGATTACCGACACAAAGAGAGAAGTCTTTATGAGCGGTCTTGCCTGATGAGTGTGCAGTTGCTGAATCATTGTGCCCGTTGGCATATTTTTCTGCTGAAGCTCAGCATCCGGCCTGAGTCGTGCCAGAGTAACAGACATGTCCTGAGCTGGGGATGGAGAGCAGATGGTGAGCTGCTCAACTGAGTATTAAATACAATGCACTGGGGCACTGTGCTCTCTCACTGTGAAATCGGCCCTGTTTACTGAGGAATGGACAGCGGGGAAGAGCTGGCAAGGCCTGGGCGACATAGGGAGGGAGACACATCCACAGGAAAAATTGCTTTAAAAGTAGATGTAAACCCCAATTCAACAACTGTGCACCATAAACAACTGTCAGTTTACTAAAAAAAGTTGGGACGCTGCGTAAAATCTATATAAAAACAGAATTCAATGATCTGAAAACCCATATTTTATTCACAATAGAAGATAAAAAAACATATCAAATGTTTAAACTGAGATGTACCATTTTAAGAAAAAAAATAAGGCAATTTTTAAATTGATGGCAGCAACATGTCTCAAAAAAGTTGGGACAGGGTCATGTCTACCACAGTGTAGCATCCCCTTTTCTTTTGTAAACATCTGGGAACTGAGGAGTTGCAGGAGTTTTGGGGGGGAATGTTGTCCCATCCTTCCCTTATATAGGATCCTAACTGCTCAACAGTTCTGGGTCTTCTTTGGTCTGTTAATCATTTCAAGATGCACCAAATATTTTTAATTGGTGAAAGCTCTGGACTCCAGGCAGGCCAGTTAATCACTTGCCGACCACACTTTTACTGCGATAGCTCGGCTCTATTGCACAAAACTACGTACCTGTACATCTTTTCGTGCAGTGGACACTGGGGGGAGCGATCATGCGCTGATTGGACACAGGGGATGCCAATCGACGGGTCCGACAGACCCGATGTCCGCCGGTCACCCGCGATCGTTCCCCAGAGAGGCAGAACGGTTATACATGTAAACAAGGCAGACCGCCTAAGCAGAAACACGGATCCCTGTCTTCATCCAGTCAAAGCAACCCCCCAACAGTTAGCAAGCACCACCTAGGCACACAGTTAACCCTTTGATCGCCCCTGATGTTAACCGCTTCCCTGCCAGTGTCATTAGTATAGTAACAGTGCATATGATTAGCACTGATCACTGTAATAATGCCACTGGTTCCCAAAAAAGTGTCAGTTACGTGTTCGATTTGTCCCGCTAAAAATCACCGATCGCCACCATTACTAGTAAAAATAAATAGAAAATAAATAAAATAAATAAAAAGAAAAATGACATAAAAATATCCCATAGTTTGTAGACCCGATAACTTTTGTGCAAACCAATCAATATAGGCTTATTGGGATTTTGTTTACCAAAAAATATGTATCAGAATACATATTGACAAAGAAAAAGTGTAGCGCTAAAAGGAGGAAAGACTACTAATTAGATAGTCCTTTAAACAAATAAAATGTCCATAATGTGAAAAAAAGTTCATATCAACAATCCAAAACTTATATTCACCACAAGTAGTGACTCAATAAATAACGAGGTGAGTGTTAGAGGATCCGCCACCGGTGTAGTAAAACTTATTGAGGCTTACCAGAAAGTAAGGATCTGAATAAGCATATACTCATCAGATCAGAATCGCTTCAAACGATATCCCAGATCCGAATATGTTTATGGATGTTGTATACTCAATGAAACTCCTGAGATATCTTCATATGTGATACGATGAATCCACGGAGATTGGTTGCAGATGTGTGGACTCAAGTGAAATTATTACCATGTGTGGTAATAATTAAAATAGCCAAAGGAAAAAATATAAAGTGCACATAGCGTGATTCTGTATTACCAAATCAATCAATTTTAATAAAAAAAAATTGCACTTACATTTAAGTAGGATACAACAAGCGCTTAGTAATAAAGTAGAGCAGTGGGGTCAGTGGGGTACCCGAAGCGTTTCGTTCCCTTAGAACGTCATCTGGGCCCCAGATGACGTTCTAAGGGAACGAAACGCGTCGGGAGACCCCACTGCTCTACTTTATTACTAAGCGCTTTATTACTAAGCGCTTGTTGTATCCTACTTAAATGTAAGTGGAGGAGCCAGTGACGACCTCTATCCTGTTTGAGCACAGTAGATGTGGAGTGAGGAGGCACCCAATATTGTGTTTTGGCCTTGTTCCTTGCACACAGAGATTTCTCCAGATTCTTGGAAAATGTTAACAATATTGTACTGTGGATGATGATATATTTAAAGTCTTTGCAATTTTACCTTCTGAATTTTTTTTCTGAAATTGTCTGACGATTTTTAAATGCAGCTTTTCACAGATTGGTGAACCTCTGCCGATCTTTACTTCGGAGACACTCTGACTCTCTAAGATGCTCTTTTTATACCCAATCATTGTACCTGTTGCCAATTAACCTAATTAGTTGCAAAACGTTCTTCCAGCTCTTCCTTGTTAGTACCACTTAGTAGTCCCACTTACTTAAGGCGGCCATACACGGTTCGAATTTCGAAAGAATTTTCGTACGAAAATCGTATCAAAGAATTTTTTGTACGAAAATCGTATCAAAGAATTTTTCGGACGAATTTCGCACCATTAGTGGGCTGCAGCAACAGCCAATTTTCGTGTGGCAAACAAACTTGAGAAATCCGACAATTTTTTGAAAAACAAACAATTTTCTGTTCAATGATGGGAAAATTGTACGAGAAATGTAATAGAAAAATAAATACGCATGTGCAAGAAAAGAATATTCCCGGAGAGAAACGAAGATTCCCGGCAACATGAAGGTTTTGTCGGCCGAATTTCGAAAATCAATGGTGGCATGATCGGATCACAAAAAAAGCAAACTTTCTGATTTCGAAAAGAAAATTTGTTCGAAATTCGACCGTGTATGGCCTGCTTTAGTTTGCCAGCTTTCTGTTGTTCTGCCTGAACTTTTTTGGGACATGTTGCTGCCATAATTTTCAAAATTCCTTTTTCCTTAAAATACTAAGGCCCAGATTCACAGAGCGATTACGCCTGCGCAACAGGAGATGCGCGTGCGTAAGTCTAAATGTGCGCGTGCGTTTCGATGCACGGCATCCCCAAAACGAGATACGCAAAAAAGAGCCTTTTTTGTTATTCATGTCCCAATAGGTCAAAATGAGTCTATAGATATAAAAATAGCGCAGCAGCAGCTGTCATTCCAAATCCACAAATAGTCCACATATATTCCTTTAGGGTCTCCTGTTCTGGTCGATTGTCTGGTTCAGGGGTCAGGTCATCACGTAGGTCAATCTGCAGGCCCTTTCTTACTGCGAAGTTGTGCAGCATGCAACATGCACCGATGATCTGGCACACGAAGTTTGGGGAACACAAGAGGGTACCCCCAGAGTTATCCAGGCATCGGAAACGTGACTTCAGGAGGCCAAAGGAGCGCTCCACCACTGCTCGTGTTTGGGCATGTGCTTGATTGTATCTTTCCTCTCCTGGGGTTTGGGGGTTCCGGATAAGAGTCATGAGATGGGGTCCCAGTGGATATGCAGAGTCACCTGTAAGGGAAAAGACAGGAGGATGTTAGTCATGCATGTGCCCCTTGTGATTTGTGCATCATGGGGGGGTACAGTCATGCCTGCCACCCATGTCACTCACCAACCAGCCAGGTGGTCCCATACACGTTCTGATCGAATTCCATTCGGATGTGGCTTTGATTGTATATGTAGCTGTCATGGCTGGACCCTGGGTGTTTGGAACGGACGTGCCATCTGAGGCCTTGGGCATCGACTATCACCTGTACGTTGATGGAATGCCAATGCTTCCGATTGCGGTACATGTGCTCTGTCTCATGGGGGGGCTGGAGTGCCACATGTGTGCAATCAATGGCCCCGATGGTGCGTGGGAATATGGCAATTCTGTAGAAATCTGTCATTGCCTTCAGCCGCAGCTCCTCAGTGGTGGGTTTGATGATTTGGTTGGCCATGTGTCTGAGGATTGTTGGGACAACCTGGTGCACACATCTGCTCATGGAGGATTGTGACATCCCAGCCACCACTCCACTTGTACGCTGAAATGAGCCACTGGCAAGGACATGGAGTGTTGCCATGACTTTGACCAGTGGCTGCACTGCATGTGAGCGTTGTGTTGGGCTGGTGATGTCCTCTTGCAGGGTTGTGGTTAATTCCAGGATGGCATGAGGGGTGAATCTGAAGATGCGATACACCTCAGAATCACTCATGCCAAACAGGTCTTTGCGGGTGCGGTATATCCTCTCCCGTGCCATCCTCTGTGCCCTCCTTCTTCTTTGCTCATCTAAAGTCAGTAGTATAGCAATGCGCGACGATGCCCCTGGCATGTTGGCATACAGATTGTTGTGCAACACGTGTGACTGCTGAGCTCCTCACTAACAGTGTTGCTTTATCTGACATGTAGACTTTTTTTCTCTTTTTAGACCAGCTTTTATATGGTCTAATTTTAGACAGGACATTTTGCTGTTGCGGACACTGCGTAGCCTGCGCTGCCCCAACGTTCTTTTGTGGATCCCCGTAAGTCCCTCATTAGCATATTTGACTAGCAAATCAATGGTCTTTTTCGCGCAGTTTTGCGCGGACGGATGCGCCTGTCTAACGGAATTACGCTGGACAAAAAAAAGTAGATATTACAGAGGAAGTAAGGAGCAATATTGCTTGGCTAGGTTTAGAGAAATATAGCGGGTTGAAAGGTAGGAAAAATAATAATTTAAAACTAGGCTGGTCAGCCAGGTGTGCACTATTGAATGTGCGCTCCTTGCCTGCTCACACGATAGAAGTCTTCGATTTTATAGAAGAATATAATCTAGACTTATTATTTATAACGGAAACCTGGCTGTCAGTAAGTAACTACACGGTTTTAGAACAGGCTATTCCAGTGGGTTATGGCATTGTCAGGGAAGACAGGGGTAAAGGAAAAGGTGGAGGGACGGCAGTAATTTTTAAAAAAGATTTAAGGATAGTAAAATTAGAAGAAATTAGTGACAAGGGCTGTGAATTCATACGAGTTCACCTTGAATGGGACACAGATACATTTTTAATGTTCTATGTATTTTACATTTCTCCAATTAATAAGGGAAAAGCCCTGGAGACTTTTAAAGATATTTTAATTAATAAAATGTGTCACTCGGTTCCATGTATGGTTTTAGGTGATTTTAACATATGGTTTGAGAAACCTGACCTCATGGAGGTCAAGAATGTGCTAGACATACTCTCAATGGCAGGTTTCTCCCAACTGAGTAAAGGGCCTACACACTTAAAAGGCCATAGTTTAGATGCTATTTTTTTTAGAGACAGTATTGTTGATAGTTTCTCGATTATAGAACATGGTTGGACGGAAGAGGTTAAACATAAAATCACCCCATTACCATTTATAGAATTTAGAAATTTTACAAATTTTCCAATAGATGAGTTTAAAACTAAAATATCTTTAGAACTCAATCAACCCTTTCCCCCAGATGTGGAAAGCATGTATGGTTTTTTCCATGCATGCATGATTAAAGTATTAGATGAACTCTGCCCCATAATTAAAAAACGCCCATGTAATAGAAAAGACCTGGGGAACTCAAAATGGTATACCGTGGCTTTAAAAAAACTTAAAATTCAAGGGCGTGCCCTTGAGAGGCGTTGGAGAAAGAGCCATATGCCATTTGAGTTCCAAAACTGGAAGACATGGCGGCGGGGATATAAGGCCTCTATATTTAGAGCTAAAAAAGCTTATCTAGAGAGCCGTATTTGGGGTGCACAGAACAACACTAGAGAACTATTTAGAATAGTGACAGAGTTTCTCCAACCTGAAGCAATTAAAACCCAAGAAATAGCCACACCAGAGTATGCTCAGACTCTGGCGGAGTTTTTTATGGAGAAAGCTCAAAAAATACATGATGGCCTGGCCAACCATATTGTTGAAACTAAAAAAAATAATCTTTTAATACCCGACATTATTCAAGAAAGGAGAAACGACTGCCTGGACAATAGTCCAGCCTCTATAGGCAGTGTTCCTATGTTTTATTTTTCACCAGTAACCGTAGAAGCAGTAGGACATTGCATTGCCACTGCTAAAGATAGTGCTCCCCCATCAGACCCATGTCCGGGTCTCGTGATGAAGTTGATAGCTGAAGAAATAAAGGGTTTTGTGGCTCAGCTAATCAACAGTTGTTTTGATAAGGGCGAATACCCAGAGCATTTCAAAAAGGCTATAGTTACTCCAATACTAAAGAAACTTAATTCTGATCCAAGAAAAAAGGAGGAAAGAAGACCCATCTCAGGGATAGCCTTTCTGGCGAAGCTGTCAGAGGGAATAGTCTGTCGACAGCTGCAATGTTTTGTGGAACAACATGGGTTGCTGGCGGAGCAGCAGTCAGGGTTCCGTCCCAGTCATGGTACGGAAACTGCAGTAGTGGAGATCATGGATGACCTACTGTTTGAGGCAGATGCAGGGCAGACCTAATGCGTAGACTAGTTGAGGTCGCGCATGTTAGTCCAGAGGCTTTAGGTTGGTTCATAGCCTTCCTAAAGGGTAGAGAATTCAAGGTACGACTGGGCCCATTCTATTCAGGCCCAGTACGCCTTGGTTGTGGGGTACCCCAGGGTTCCCCCTTATCTCCCCTCCTCTTTAACATCTACATGCGTCCTCTGCTGGATATGATAAAGGACCGTGGGATGAGATGTCAGTCGTATGCTGACGATACCCAGTTGTATACCAGGATTGATGCCGGAGGGCCGGGGGATGAGGTGGATCTTCTGGAGACTCTTGGGGCCATCAAACAGTGGATGGCAGACAATTGTCTCCAATTGAACCAGGCAAAGACCGAGGTACTCCGGACGGGATCGGCCCAGAACTTACACTGGGTGTTGCCTTGGCCGGACGAGGAGGGGAGATTCCCTGTAACTGCCGAAAAGGTGAAGACCCTAGGTGTTCTGCTGGACTCCGGTCTGTCCCTGGATGCACACATCGGCAGTATTACCCAGTTATGTTTCCTCAAGATGAGGCAGTTGTACAAGGTTGTACCCTTTTTGTCAAGCTCTGCCAGAATTGCTGTAGTTAGAGCGCTGGTCTTACCCCATTTGGATTACTGCAATGCTCTTTTCATGGGTTTGCCTCAGACCCAGATTAGACGCTTGCAGAAAATCCAGAACCAGGCAGTTCGGCTGGCACTCGGGCTACCAGGGCGGACGTCCACCTCCACCCACCTGAAGAGCCTCCATTGGCTCCCAATACGGGAGAGATCAGAATTTAAGGTTCTTTGTATTGCTTACAAAGCCTTTAATAATCTAGGCCCATGTTATATCCGCAAGAAATTGCGGCGACAGTTTGTGACGAGAGCCTTACGGGCCACTTCACAAACTAGATTGGTGGTTCGGCCTTATAGGCTGAAAAAATGGGGGGGGCAGAGCTTTTTCAGTTCAAGCTGCCCAGTTATGGAATCTGCTTCCATGCCACCTGCAACAACAGGAGAAGTACCAGGTATTCAGAAAAGATCTGAAGACTCTGTTGTTTACTAGGGCCTTTAGTGGTTTGGGGTGAGATATCTCTTTCTCTATCTTTTCCCCTTCCCCTTTTTCCCTTTCCTTCCTTTCCCCCCTCTTCCTTTTTTGTTGTTTTTATGCAGTTTTTAACGTTTTTATAATGTATACATGTAGTACCGAGTGTTAGAATGTCTATATGTTTATTGTAACCGCCACTCGATTTTATGTTGTTTTTAAAGTTTGTTCTTTTTGGTATGTTTCTGGTAACGTGACTGGATGGGAAGCAGGCGCATCGATGCAAACATGTTTTGTGAATTATGCGCCTTGTATAAGAAACAAACAATAAACAATAAACAATCCCCCCCTAACCGAGGGTCCCCCGTCTTCTGAGGGAAGAGCAGCCAGGAGACAGCTCACATTGGGCATCTTTGCACGTTAAACACACACATTAATCATGGCACAATGAGAATGCATGCATGCACACCACTGTGGTCCCTAGCACACACACCCCACATCCTCATCAAATTGGATTGGCACCAGTCCACAATGCAGAACTTGTGAGCAGCAACGCCACACCAAGGCGCCAATTATGTCACTGTACATTCATACACCATTCACACGGACCTGGGGATCACTTCTCCCTGGTCCTGGGGAACCCTACTCCACCAAAATGAGGGTGACACCCATTTTCCGGCAGGAATGTCACCCCCACATACAAACAGCATTCACAACCCAAAAAAAAAATGACCAGCAAAATCCAAAAATTTCCAGCAAAAAAAAAAAGGGGAAAAAAAATTTGTGCCCTTGACGTGAGCCACGCCTGGGGCCCCCCGGCCACGGCCCCGGCTCCTCAGGGGAGACTCATGGGGAGGGGGAAAACCGGGGAAGGAGGAGCAGCCCCTGATCTCTGCCCACCTGGCGGCCTGCCCTCCAAGGCCACGGCTATTCTGTCCAGGGCACCACCTAGTGTTGCCGTGTTGGCCTGGATAGCCTGGGTGAGGGCCCTCACATCCTGCCCAACGCCTGCTGATGTAGTCTGCAGCTCGTTAAGGCAGGTTGTGAAAGCCCGGGAGTGGGAGTCCAGGTTCCCCAGCGTATCCTTGATGGAGGACAGGCTCTCCTCCATCCGCACCAATGTCTGGCTGACCTGTCCCAGATGGCGGGTCTGGAGGAACTGGTCCCTTCTCAGAGTGGCGGGCAGGAGATCGGCCACCCCCCTGGTCTTCTGGGAAGACTTCCTGCCTCCAGCTGATGCTTGTGGCCGGGGAGAAGGGGAGGCCCTTGGGAGGGGAGCCATGTTGGGGGAGGAGGGGGGCGCTCCCCCTTAGGGAGGGCTGCCTGCTGCCAGCCAGAGGGGAAGAGTCCTCAAAAACCAAAAGTCCAGTGCCTGACATGGACTCCTCCTCCTCATGAAACTCCTCCTTCTCAACCTCCTCCTCCTCCTCTTCAACCTCCTCCGCGGACTCCGGCCTTGTCGGGGGGGGGGGCCTCATTAGGCTGCTGTCCTGGGGATGGTGCAGTCAGGCCAGATGGCCCTGCACCCTCCTGCACATCTGTGGATGATACAAAACATTCACAGGTAGGAGGATCCACACACTTGCCACATATTCCCTTTCCCCCCCCCCTCCCCCACACATGCTACACACCTGATATTAAAAAAAAACTTACCTGGCACCACGGGCTCCGGACTTGAGTCAAAGCCGGGCAGGCCCTCAACTTCATGCCGATGAAAGGTCAGGGCCATCGCACGCTCCTCCGCTGTCAGCCTAATACGTATATGGTGGGCCCCCTCCTGTGCCCCTGGCATGGGCAAGCATTTTGGCCAGCTTCTGTTTGACCAGACGCCGGAGGTCATTTATCCTTTTCTCAATCCCAGACCGGTTCCGTGTCTCCCCCTCCCCCGCTGAATTCACCTGGTCAGTGATCATGTCCAAAATCTCCCTCCTCCTGGCCGGGGTGGTGTTGGCACTGTCCGGGCCGTGGAGGAAACGCCCATAATCGCTAATGGCCCGGGCAAGAATTATTTTTTTCCCCCAAAGTAAAATTTAGTTTTCGCTTTCTCTCTGTCATACTTCCAAAAAAACTCACTCCCAGTCAACAAAAATCAGTCACAAAAACAAGCACAACCAATCAAGGAAGAACACACACAAAGAGAAAACTAACACCCAAAAAATCACACAAGCACTCAGCAAAAAACAGTCACAAAAACAAACAGCAAAAATTAAGCAAGAAAACAAACGAGCAGAAATATATCAAACAAACAGTCTCTCAAACACTTATCAAAAAACACTTTCAAAGATCTACTAACAAACACTTGATCACACAGAACACTAATCTGACAACTACAAAACACAACGCAACGAACAACAGGACAAAAGCACTTGGTTAAATGGGAAGGGACAAAGGGATGTACTTTTGCAATGCAAGTGCGTTTGTGTCTGTCTATTTATGCTGTCTGCGTAGTCCTTAGTCCATTTCCAATTTCACTGATTGCGCCGCTCCCGAGTTGTGAGCATGTGCACAGCGGAGCTGACCATGGTCTCCTTCAAGCGCGCATGCGCGAGCCGGCCGGCCCTTCATTTGCATGGGGTCACGGCTCATTTCAATGTAACACGCCCACGTCCTTCCCAATTTGTATTACTCAGCCTTACGCCTCTGAAATAACGTTACGCATGTGCAATTTTCTGCGCAAAAGCTACGAGAATAGGGTGATTACGCGGCTACATTGCGCAAGTCTAACGTAAAGGCGGTGCACTACGCCGGTCCAATAATGCGCAGATGTATCTATACATAGGTATATTTTTGATTTTCTATTATCAATAAAATATGGGCTTATGAGATTTGGAAATCATTACATTCTGTAGACTTTACACAGCATCCCAACTTTTTTGGAGATGGGGTTGTATTAATAAAATACTGTTTTCAACTCTTTTCATCCTTTTTTTAAATTTCGGTGTTGCTGATCTCCTGCAGCCACTTCCTGTCTACATGAACTCCTGCGATAGCTGCTTGGTATTTCCATGGGCTTATTCAGACCTTGGCAATGCAATGCCTGTGCAATTGAACTGTATTTCCTTAGTGCTTTGGAATGCCATTTAAAATGCAAAAATTAATGGCTCCACATGCTAGATGCCTAATTCATGTGTTAGGCCTCTTGCTCGAGGCACTTAAAAAAATGGCACGTTTTAAAGCCTTTTTTTTTTTTTACTTATGTAAATAAGTTAATGGGCTTGTACACACACGTAAACTTGTGCTGGGTATAGATCAGTAAAAAAAAAAAAAAAAAAAATGCACTGCTGGGCAGTATTTTATGTAAAAATGCATGTACACGCACATATGTGTGCATATAACATATCCCAAATAGAGATAGAAGAATTTTCATTTGCAAATCTACACATTTATTATACAGCTCATCCCAGTGTTTTTAAGCAGGACTTTTCTGTCTGGAATCTGATTTTCATACATCAGTACCGTGGGTAAGTACCCTTACTGTGAAGCACCACATTAGAAAGATGTGAATGAGCCCTTAGGGTGGGTTTACTGATAAGTGATAAGAGTGTACCATGTATGCCTAATATGTCTTGAAATGCCTCCTTTATAAGCTTGTGTGACAGGGTGACAACACAGGAGTACAACTGGAAGATGGAGCAGAGCGTTGTCACTCTATAACAGGAAGTGCCTGAACAAGGACCTTCATGGCAGGATCACCAGGTGTTATTTTATTGAAAGCTGTAAAAAAGTATAAATGATTTTTGAAATATTATTAAAATGTAAAACTTATATGAGGGCTTAGTTAATGTTTAAGTACACTTAAAAACAAGAATGTCTAGAATTTCTGCTGAACCAATGAAGCTACAAGCCAATCGTGCCCAAAAGTGATATCAGTTTTGGTGGGCGCTGTTGAGTTACATAACCCACCGGCTTCATATGATTGACATCGCAAGATAATTAGTGTTTTCACCCCCCACTCCTTAAATTTACTATTCAAAAATACATAGGGCCAGATCCACAAAGATGGGACGCCCGCGCGGTGTATCCCATTTACACTATGCCGCTGTAAGCCACAGCGGCGTATCCTTATCCACAAAGAAATTCCGCTGTAGCTTACGGTGGCGTAGCGTAAATGGGCTGGTGTACGCGGGTGTAATTCAAATTAACTAGTGGGGGGCGTGTTTTATTATAATTATGAATGACCCGATGCAAACTACGCTTTTTTTAAACTGCGCATGCGCCGGCCGTGGACGTAACCTAGTGCACATGCGTGAAAATAGTCAATGAAAACGTTGTGTACGTAATATACACAATTCCCTATTCGCGAACGAGTTACGCAAACGACGTAAACGACGTCCAATACGACGCGGTCCCGACGTCCATACTTAACATTGGCTGCGCTTCACTATAGCTGCTTTATCTTTACGCCGCACAGACGCTTACGCAAACGACGTAAACACACTGCGCCGGGCGTACGTACGTTCATGGTTCGCCGTATCTACCTCATTTGCATATTTAACACGGACGCGGCCCTAGCGTCCAGCGTAAATATGCATCTAAGATACGACGGTGTAAGAAACTTACGCAAGTCGTATCTTAGTGTAAGTCCGGCGTCTCTTGTTTTCTGGATAGAAAACAATGACACACCGGCGGGAAATTCGAATTACGCCGGTGTATCTATAGATACACCGGCATAATTCCTTTGTGGATCTGGCCCATAGTATCTGGTTTTCTGCAGCTGATTACTTGGCATTGACAGAAGCGGCAAGATCTCTGCAGTGTTTCATTCCACTTTACAATACTCTGATCTCGCCTCCCATTTGACAGACTCATCTCTGGGTACACGGGGTATTTAGGCTCAGTTACCACCCAACTAAAACCCACCATTTCCGAATCAGCACGGAGCAAGAGACCCCCTCATCATGTAATCAGCTGCTTTACTTATTTATGGTAAAATATTCACCAGTCTGCTAAAGGATCACAAGACACTATTAGAATGCACAAACTGCTTCCCCGGTGTTAATTGTATGTGATAATAATCTGTCCTTTCCTTTTACCGCAGCACAGCTGCTAATTCCTCACTTCATCTTACCAGGCTGCAGAGAACCGGCGTACAAACATCAATCACTACATTAAAAGATGCAAGAGCTCCTTTGCTTCCAGAAAGTTCTGTGCTAAGGTGCAATATGATTGTCAGCTCTTCTGATTCTTTTACATGATCAATTGATCACTGGTTGCTGTGTGTGTGTTGAAGATTTTCTCCTTATGCAATCAAAATATTTTTAAAAAGGGTCTAACTGAGGGTTTAGAACTTTAGATACATGGAGGGATACTGTATGACAGATAAATGCATTGATAGATAGATAGATAGATAGATAGATAGATAGATAGATAGATAGATAGATAGATATTGGTTGATTTACTAAAGGCAAAAACCGGATTTATCGGCGTATAACACGCACCCTAACTTTTGGGAAGTTTCAGGAAAAAAACTTTCCACAGCCCCCTGCGTATAACACGCAGGCACAGTTTACCCTCTATTTTCAGGGTAAAAAAGTGAGTGTTATATGCCAATAAATACAGTAAGTCAGTTGCTCCAGAGCTAAAATGAGTAAATGAGCAGAAGCTCTGTTGACTTCCATCATCCAATACTGTATAAGCAAAAATGCTGTTTTTTTTTTTTTTCTTTGGGTATTTTTTGCAACTGGAATCTCTACCTAATTTACTAAGCACTGAAGCAACTGTACATTGCAAAGTGTACAGACTATTTGCCTTTAGTAAATGAACCCCATAGTGAGATATGATAGATAAATAGATAGATAGATGCTGATTTACTAAAAAGACAAATCAACTGTGCACTTTTCAAAGTGCAGTTGCTCCAGAGATTAGTAAATAGGGTAAAACTTCACTTTCCAAAGCATACCCAATCACGTGCACATGAAAATAAAAAAAAAATGCATTTTTGCTTGCACATGACTGAATAATGGTAGTCAGCAGAGCTTCTGATCATGCACTAAGCTCTGAAGCAGCTGTGCAAAGTGCAAGTCTATTTGCCTTTGGTAAATCAACTGCATAGATAGATATGATAGCTACATAAAGAGATATGATAGATAAATACATAGAGAGATAGGAAAGAAAAATACATAGAGATACAGTGCAACCTTGGATTATGAGCATAATCCGTTCCAGGAGAATGCTTGAAATCCAAAGCACTCGCATTTGAAAGCAAGTTTCTCCATAGAAGTCAATGGAAACGAAGATAATTTGTTCCGCATTGACTTCTATTGCATGCAATACCGCATGTGGCCAGAGGTGGAGAGGCGGCACCAGAGAGACTTAGAAATACTCGGAGACAGCTAGGCTGAACTCGGAACCCGGAGGGTTTAGAAACTGAGTATTTCCAGGTACTTTCGAACAGCTAAGAACTGTTCCGAGTGTCATCGGTGCCCCCGCACCTCTGGCCAAATGCGGTACTGCACCCCCGCAGAGGCTTGAATCATGCTCGTTTTGCGAGACAACACCCGCAAACCGAGTG
Source organism: Rana kukunoris (assembly GCA_029574335.1). Taxonomy (NCBI): domain Eukaryota; kingdom Metazoa; phylum Chordata; class Amphibia; order Anura; family Ranidae; genus Rana; species Rana kukunoris. The sequence goes on from CM056051.1 coordinate 432,780,013, forward strand.
AGGTTTTAATAAAAAAAAAGTGATCGTCTTTCAAAATGCTCGTTACTCGTAAACCAAGGTTCCACTGTATATGATAGCTTTATAAAGAGATAAGATAAATAAATACATAGAGAGCTATGTTAAATACATAGCTACATAGAGAGATATGATAGATAGATAGATAGATAGATAGATAGATAGATAGATAGATAGATAGATAGATAGATAGATAGATAGATAGATAGATAGATAGATAGATATTGATTGATAGAGAGAATGATAGATAGATTTAGTACAGTAACTATATTGTTTTAATGGTGGTGGATCCTTGTGTTGGTTCCTTTGCCTCACATCCTTACATGCGGCACACTGAGGGTAAAGAGTTATTCGCTTCTCCAGAGCCGCCTTATCAGGTGAGAATTGAATTACAGTATTAGATTTGGATTCCGGGGACAGAAGTTTCAGCACATAAAAGACGTACTCAATGAAATCATTCTGGAACATCTAGAGCGGGTTATTACATCTCAGGGAAAGTCAGCAGCACATGCAAGTTTCAGAAAAAGCCAATGACTCTGGCCGGGGACACAGCCAGGCCAGCGAGCGGTGCGCTACATTATGGCAGGCCGTCTCCTCTGAACTTTATGTACATTCAGCTAATGATGAGCAGGCTGAAATGTAATGGAAATGCAAGCCTGGAATAAATGAGCGTTTCCAAATTAATATTACATTTAATCTGGCTCCAGGGACGCGGGCTTCCAGCTGACCGGATTCCATTTTTATTTAGCTATTCACCGCATGCAGCTGGAATGCTATTTAAATAGATGTCATAATTTTGATGTGATTGCTGGAAAATGAAGGCTAGGTTTTCCCTGGTTCTGAAAACAACCCTCAGCAGTTTTCAGACAGTGACAGCATACAACAATACATAAGAGTCACAGGACACATAGAGGCGCACTCTTGTTACATGGATAATCAACATTTCTAACTAAGGGGGTCCTTAGTGCATATTATGACTTTAGTGCAGCTAGAATGTTTTCTAGATATATGTATGCCCCCTGAATGATTGAATTTATTGCTTAAAATTGAAAAAGGTAATCTTTGTCACGAATTTACATTAATACCGGTGTCTTGTCGAGCTGCTTCCCCTATCGGATAGGTTCCGCCCTCGACTGCCCAGGCGCAGTCGGAGGCCACGGAAATCTTAGAGCTGATCGTCAGCTGTAGATGCGCTTGCCCTGATTATACACGCCGCGCAGCGGGACGGAGACTTGTGTGATCTTCACAAGCCGCAAGGGGCGGAGGACACGCCGCTCTATACTACACGCCGCTCTATACTACACGCCGCTCTATACTACACGCCGCAGCAAGGGCCGGAAAAAGGGGTGGAGCCTTATGTGATATTAAGCAGTGCTTTTACTTGCTGACCCTTCCAGAGTGGCGTATATCTGATCCGCCCCTCGCTGCCCTTTCCTGTTATGGAGCGGCATGAAGAATAAAGCGGAGTGTATAACTAAGCATCAGGAGAGAGCGAGTCTACAGCTGCCGAACAGCTGTTAAAGCTCTGAGATTTTCGTTGGCTCGGATTGCGCATGCACAGTCAAGATGGAACCATATCGATAGGAGGAGCCAGCTCGGCAGAACACTGGCCCATGCAGCTGCTTGTGATTACCTTCTCTGTATCCTCTGCTGCTTTCTTCACCTAGAAAAAACACACCCAGATCTCCAGACGGGTTGGAGATTGTGACATATTCTGCTTACTCCATCTCTGATGCCTGCTAACTGGCCCTTAGGTCCCCAGTGAATGGCACTGTCCTCAGCCCTGTATAATCGCCCTACCATAAAGTTCTTTTTTTGTGAAATCAACAAACAGAGTGCCTAACGATTGTCTTAAGAGTCCATAACTGTTTATAACAGCAAGAAGATAAGACGGTAGCCAATGCATTGCCAAAAAAAAACCTTCATCAGGGCTTTGGCAAATAGTTCCTATTGGAGCATCTAAATTGTCCTGGGTATAAGCTCTGTCAAGAAAAAAAGAAGAAACCACCTCAATGGATGCTGAAACGCGTTGGACCCAGTTAATCTTTTTGTTGTTGCTTTATCAGCACTAAAGAATTTTGGACCCTTAATATGATCTGTTGGTATTCTGTTTGTTGATTTCACTTGCATTTCCCAATTGTAATGGCGCCCACTTTGAAGGAAACCCTCCTCTTCGTTGTAGATCTTTCTGTTGATGGGAAAAAGACCTGAGTCCAGAGGCTCACATCCACTTTCTTGGACACAGGTTTCTCCCTGCTCCCAAAAGCAAACAGAGATTACAAATCAACCCCATAGGTTTTTAGAGGAATTTAGAAGCAGCAGAATTTAGAGGCAGTCAAAGCACCCCTTGAACACAGATGAATTGCATTCAGGAGAGGAGCTTTTGGGCAAAGAAGTGTTAAATGGGAGAAAACGCATCCAAACACACCTAAGTGCTAGGCGCATATAGCACTTTAGCATTTATTAATTTCAATGGTCAGAATACATTAACATTCCGGCCAATGAAAATAACAAATGCTGCTAAACTCGCCTACACTGGTTTGAAAAAAAAAGCGCAGCTTGGGTACATATTTAATGCTGATTTTCTCCTGTAAGGAGAAACTGTTTACAATAAACCAGTGTGCATGAGGCCTAAGGCCTAGTTCACACTTATGCGGTTTTTTTTAGTGCATTTTGCCAAAACGCACTACAATCCATTTAACATTGTTTACATTGTTTACTATGGGACACGTTCACACCAATATGTTTTTCAGCCACTCGGTTTTTGGAAAACTGCCTTGGAAAAGGCTTTTTTAAACGCAACACAGGGCGTTTTTGGTCCAATAGACTTCAAGGGACACACTGCGAAAACTGCCTAACAAACAGAAGCCTCTCCCCTTGAAAAAAAAAAAAGCATAAAATATGCACTGCAAAAAATCACTGCAGAAACGGATCAAAAGCAAACTACATAGATGTGAACCAGGCCTAAAAAAGGAAATTAAAGTGGATGTAAACCCAAAAAATGTTTTGATGTCACAATGTACAAGATTTCCTATCATCTGTGCCCAGTCTTGCCACACAGAGTTAATCCAGCGCTGAGCAATCCTCTTTTATTATTCAGTGGAATAAAACGGACTTACAGAGAAAAACCTTAGTCCGTTCCTCCCCCTTGCTGACAGGTTATTTACATATCTAGTACACTAGCCTAGAGACAGGCATTATTTTTTAATTCCCACCCCCAGTCATGTGGTTACTTTTCTGGATTTTGACTGGATGTTAGTGATCATAGCAGAATTTAGTGTTGTGTTTAGTGCATGTTGACAAGGGGAGTGTAGAGGAGGGTGGAGAATCTACTGACATCACAACTCCACCCACCAAGCTCCAGACAACAGATCCACCCACAGAATCTGCAGTTTTTCAGTTCTTATAACAGACAGAGGGGAGACAATTGACAGGTAAGGATACATGCAGGAGGCATCTATATCCTTATAGATCAGCACTATGGCAGTAGTTTAGAAAGGATGAGAGTGGGGTTACATCCACTTTAATACAGCCATCACATGTAAGAATTGGTAAGCTGCAATATAATATATGGTTGCTCCCTCTTTAAGGGCCCTTTCACACGGGGCGGATCAGTAATGATCTGCCCCATGAACCTCCGCTTCCTCAGCGGGGATCGCTTTGTTGATCCCCGCTGAGCCGGCGGATGACAGGGCGGTCCCCGCACACTGTGCAGGGACCGCCCTGTCTTTTCTCCGCTCTCCCCTATGGAGGGGGATCGGATGAACACGGACCGTCTGTCCGTGTTCACCCGATCCGATCCGCCAGACGGATGGAAAAGTAGGTTTTTCATCCGTCACACTTTGGCGGATCGGAGCGAGTCGGATGTCAGCATGCATGTCACCGCTGACATTCGTGGCTCCATAGAGGAGCACGGAGCTCCCGTTCAGGTCCGCCTTAAAAACTTGGCAGGTGGATCTAAATGGTCCGGCTGTGTGAAAAAGAGCCCTAAGTACTTATCCTAACTGTATCGAAAACATATTTGATTATTTTAAAACAGATACATCACTGGATTAACCACTTTAGCCCCGGACCATATTGCTGTCCAAAGACCAGAGCACTTTTTGTGATTCGGCACTGCGTCGCTTTAACTGACAATTGCGCAGTCGTGCGACGTGGCTCCCAAACAAAATTGGCGTCCTTTTTTTCCCACAAATAGAGCTTTATTTTGGTGGTATTTGATCATCTCTACGGTTTTTATTTTTTGCGCTATAAACAAAAATAGAACGACTATTTTGAAAAAATGCAATATTTTTAATTTTTTTCTGTAATAAATATCCCCCAAAAATATATAAAAAAAGTTTTTTTCCTCAGTTTAGGCCGATACGTATTCTTCTACATAGTTTTTGTAAAAAAAAAAATCGCAATTAGCATTTATTGATTGGTTTGCGCAAAAGTTATAGTGTTTACAAAATAGGGGGTAGTTTTATGGCATTTTTATTATTTAATTTTTTTTTACTAGTAATGGCGGCGATCAGCGATTTTTTCAGTACTGCGACCTTATGGCGGACACTTCGGACACTTTTGACACATTTTTGGGACCATTGGCATTTTTTTAGCGATTAATGCTATAAAAATGCATTGTATTACTATAAAAATGCCATTGGCAGTGAAGGGGTTAACACTAGGGGGCAGGGAAGGGGTTAAGTGTGTTCCTGGGTGTGTTCTAACTGTATGGGGGGTTGACTCACTAGGGGAAATCACTGATCTTCTGTTCATACATTGTATGAACAGAAAATAAGCGTTTCCCCCGCTGACAGGAACAAGAGCTATGTGTTTACACACATAGCTCTCGTTCCCCGCTCTGTAACAAGCAATCGCGGGTGCCCGGCAGCGATCGTACCCGCCGGGCACGCGCCCCCTAGTGGCCGTCGAAGTGCCGACATAGAATGACGGGCTCTCGCCCAGGAGAGCCGACCTGCCGCCGTAGAACGACGGCGGCTGGTCGGCAAGTGGTTAAAGAGCATTATTTTAAAATAATTGCCTGGAGTTCCGCTTTAAGTCATTACTTGTATATTTACTGCATTTTTCTGCACAGCAAAGCAGAAAGCACAGCAAAACCTGACGCCATAAACAACGCACAGCATACCCCCTCCTCCCCATAAAGTCTGAGATAATGGCGGGTCACCACCTACCAGCTTTGTTTGCATCGAAGAATGACTTAATCTTTCTGACTGCATTAAAGGCAAAAATCAATGAAGTTACAGATATCTCAGCACATCGCAGGAAAGAGAAAGAGATTTAATATCCCAAATGGCATAATCTTTCGAAGAACGTGCCAGCTTCCTCGACATGGCAGCATGGTTTCCAGCTACGAATTAAATTACTTGGACACCTTGCACGGTTTGATAGAGGAAATGGCCACATCTTTGTGACATGAGAGAACCGCTCGGTCTATAAATATCTGTCGTCCTTCCCGCTGAAAGGAGCCTCCACCAATATCTCATCTCAGGCTTCAACTCAGATACAGCAGGATGGCACAGGTGACAAGGCCTCAGAGTCAGGTCCTGACAACGTCAATGTTTCTGTTTAGCTTCTGTTGGGCATTTGTGAATCATTTCCCAAGATCCGACACACAATATTTAGATGTAGATTGTATGCGACATTGTTAGCTTGAGTTTTGGTTCCTCTTGCAACAATTTTGAGCCTGATATAGCAATGTATATTAATGTACAAGGCTGCCGTTAGAAATCAGAGGGCCCCCCAAATTACTCCAATCTCATTTTGTGGCCCCATGTCCTCTTACATTCCCTGAGACTGAAAAGTTTTCTTCTTACGCTGGGCTCACCATTGAGGTATTTGTATACCGCTATCATATCTCCTCACAAACGTCTCTTCTCCAGGGAGAATGAATTCAGTGCCTGTAGTCGTTTCTCGTAATTGAGGTCCTCCAGTCCACTTATTAATTTAGTTTTCCTTCTCTGGACTCTCTCCAGCCCCAGTACATCCCTCCTGAGGGTTGGTGACCAGAACTGGACAGCATACTCCAGATGTGGCCAAACCAGTGTTTTATAAAGTGGCAGGATTATCGTTTTATCTCTGAAGTAAATCCCCTTTTTTATGCAGGCTAGTCTGCTGGCTTTGCCTGCTGCAGTTTGACATTGCATACTATTGCCCAGTCTGTCTTCTACAAGGACGCCCAGATCTTCCCCCAGAGGTTCTCCCCCTAGTGAATAATTTCCGTTTATATTCTTAGCCCCCAAGTGCATCACTTTACATTTTTCTACACTAAACCTCATCGGTCATGTAGTTGCCCACCCCATTATTTTATTCAGGTCTTCCTGTAACCAGTTGTCTATTCATAAAAAAAACCTATGGTCCATGCCTACAGACCTCAGTTTGTAGATTAAGCGTTTATGGGGAACTGTATCAAATGCTTTTGCAAAATCCAGATACACCACAACCCTTTCCCTATCCACATGCTCCTGCCCTTGGCTGTGCGAGTCCATAAACACACACAGTGTCGGTAAGCCACAACCCTGATCCCTCCTCACAAGACTTTGACTGACAGTAGTAGAAGCTTGTGGCTTCCACTGTTCTCAGGATTAAAGTGGATGTAAACCCAAAATATATTTTTTTTTGCCTGGCACAGTGTATAGTATAGGATTTCAGATCATCTGTGCCCAGTCTTGCCACAAAGAGTTAATCCATCTCTGAGCAATCCTCTTATTATTTTTTTCAGTAAGATAAAACATACAAACAAAGAAAACCTTGTCTGTTCTTCCCCCCTGCTGTGGGTGACAGGTGATTTACATATCTCATGCACGAGCCTGAGAAGTCATGTGGTTACTTTTCTGGGTTTTGACTGGATGTTAGTGATCATAGCAGAATTTAGTGTAAGAAATACACAGGAGAAAATGCATGCTGACAAGGGGAGTGTAGAGGTGGGCGGGGAGTCCACTGACATTACAACTCCACCCACCGAGCTCCAGAAAACAGATCCACCCACAGAATCTTCAGTTTTTCGTGTCTGATAACAGACAGAGGGGAGACATTTGACAGGTAAGGATACATGCAGGAGGCATGGATATCCTTAGATAACAAATATGGAATTATTTTAGAAAGGATAAGAGTGGGTTTACATCCACTTTAAGGTAAGTGTTGAAGGACATGTAAAGGCTTGTTTAAAAAACAAAGAAACAAATACATGTCATACTTACCACCTCTGTGCAGTTCGTTTTGCACAGAGTGGCCCCGATCCTCCATTTTCTGGGGTCCCTCAGTAACACTTCTGGCTCCTCCTTTTCTAGAGTGCCCCGTTGGAGAGCCACTCTCCCGCGGGGCATGCGTGCTGGCGTGCTCCCGTGTCCTGCTGCTGCGTCCATTGACTCGGCCTCGACCCCCAGCTCCTACATCATTCGATTTGATTGAGCCAATGCTGTTATCAATCTTTTCAATCGGGACCCAAGACACGGGCTGGAGCTTGTGTGCTCGTTCCCGTCACTGGAAAGGCCAGGTTCAAATAAGTAAAAGGGGGTTCTGGGGGGCTGATGCATCACATATAATGCATTAAGGTGAAAAACCTTGAGGGTTTATATTCCCTTTAAGGTATGGGAAAGTGGGGGTAGCTAAAACAGGTAGTGGGGAGTTTTTCTACCCTAATGCAGAAAATGTATCATGGTAAAAAACCTTTTGCATTCAGAACCACTTTAAGTTTTTACTGTATAAAAGTCTGCCCGATTTGATTGAAACGTTGAACTAACCCATACAATAATGCAGTTGTGTATGTAGATTTAACGTGGAACTTTAGTAAGAAAAATTATTTCTGCAAGATCACTTCATGCTTGCTCCTTTTGCAGGTAAAGCTATGTAAAACATAAGTGGCTTTACTGTTTAAAATCCACTAATACACCGTCTCACCCTACTCTGAACATGCTCAGTTGATCTCTTTTTTTGTAATTGTGCCGAAAATCAGAGCCACTAGGGGCCAATCTGCTGACAGTCTCCAGATTTATTGCTGCTCAGGGGCTCTGGGCTTTAGCAAAATGACAGCCTCCTCCAAGAAGAAACAAGAGCAATGCTGGAGGCAATTTACAGCACACACTTATTTTGGTATCATAATTATTAATGTGGAATGTATGTTCCTTGCTAAAGAACATTGGGCCAGATTCAGATACAATTACATTGGCACAGAGTATCAGAGATACACTACGCCGCCGTATTTTACCAGGCTATACGCCAAATTCTGGTAGATTTTGTCCCTTACGGTACGGCGGCGTAGTGTATTTCTCGTCGCATAATCAAAATACGCGATTAGGGGGCGTGAAGCATTTAAATTAGGCGCGTCCCCGCGGCGATCGAACTGCGCATGCTCCGTTCAAAAATTTCCCGCCATGCATTGCGCGAAATAACGTCGTTACGTCATTCGTTGTTTGAGTATCGTCGTTTACGGACATTCCTATTCCCGGACGACTTACGTAAAAAATAAAAAAAGACGTTGACATTCGACGCGGAAACGACGGCCATACTTAACATGGGCTGTCTAATATTAGACCAGCAAAAAGCTGGTATAATTTTACGCAGCAAAAAGATGACTAAAGATGCCGTAAGAGATTGCGATTGACGTTCGTAACTTCGTGGATCGTCGGCAAAAGCTCATTTGCATACCCCGACGCGGAAAACGACGGGAACTCCACCCAGCGGCCGCAAATTTATTGCAGCGTAGATCCGAAGGCGTACGAACACGTAAGCCAGTCGGATTGAAGCCCGCAGCCATATTTTCATGGTTTGAGGTTTCAGAGTAGTGAAAAAACGTGCGTAATTTGAAAGTACTCCAGTCTAATGCGAGTTAGACAGGAGTAAGGGCTCTGTGAATCTGGCCCATTATTTTTAAGCAAGTTGTTATGTTTACGTTTCCTCTTTAAAGGGGTTGTAAAGACAGAGGTTTTTTTAATTTTAATGCATTCTATCCAGCCATGCCCCAATACTACCTTACCTTACTTCTCTGTCCAGCGATGTCCAAGAATGTCTTGGCCATCCTAGACTCTCCCATCTGATTGGCTGAGACACAGTAGCAGTGCCATTGGCTCCCGCTCCTATCAATCAAAGTCAGTTTGCCAATCAGGAGAGAGAGGGGGGCGGTGCTCTGTTTCTAAATGGACACAGGATGCTGTGACTTGGCTTGGGTGCCCCCATAGCAAACTGTGGCACAGAAGGGAGGGGCCAGGAGCACAGAAGATGGACCCGAAAAGAGGAGGATCTGACCTCCTCTGTGCAAATCCATTGCAGAGGTAAGCATAACATTATATTTAGTATTATAGAGATAAAAACCAAGGGGCAGATTCACGTAGATCGGCGCATTATCATTCCGGCGTAGCGCACCACTTTTCCGTTAGACTTGCGCAATCTAGCCGCGTAATCCGGCGATTCACGTAGCTTTTACGCAAGAGCTTGCGCAAACGTAAGGTTTTTTCCGGAGGCGTAAGGAGGAGTAATACAAATTGGGAGGGACGTGGGCGTGTTACATTGAAATGAGCCGTGACCCCATGCAAATGAAGGGCCGGCCGACTCGCGCATGCGCGCGTGAAGGAAACCATGTCAGCTCCGTTGTGCGCATGCTCACAACTCGGGAGCGGCGCAATCAGTGAAATAGGAAATGGACTAGGGCAATGTTGTGAACTACGCAGACAGCATAAATAGACACACACAAACGCCCTTCCATTGCAAAAGTACATCCCTTTGTGTCCCTTCCCATTGAATCAAGTGCTTTTGCTCTGTTGTTCGTTAGAGTGTGTTTTGTAGTTGTCAGATTAGTGTTCTGTGTGATCTAGTGCTTGTTGGTAGTTTTGTGAAAGTGTATTTTGATAAGTGTTTGAGACTGTTTGTTTGATTGATATATTTCTGAGCGTTTGTTTTCTGGCTTTATTTTTTCATCTGATTTTTTTGTGTCTGTTTCTTGCTGAGTGCTAGTGTGATTTTTGGGTGTTCTTTTTCTCTTTGTGTGCTAGGGACCACAGTGGTGTGCATGCATGCATTCTCATTGTGCCATGATTAATGTGTGTGTTTAACGTGCAAAGATGCATAATGTGAGCTGGCATGAGATGGGGTCATGAGATGGGGTACCAGTGCATATGCAGAGTCACCTTGAAGGGAAAAGACAGGAGGATGTTAGTCATGCATGTGCCACTTGTGAGGTGTGCATCACGGGAGGGGATAGTCATGCCTGACTCCCATGTCACTCACCAACCAGCCAGCTGTCCCCATACATGTTCTGTTTGAAATCTGTGGGGATGGGGCTCTGATTGTATATGTAGCTGTCATGGGTGTCATGGGTGGTGCCATGTGTTGGGCTGCTGATGTCCTCCTGCAAGGTTGTGGTAATTCCATGATGGCATGAGGGGTGAATCTGAAGATGCGAGACACCTCAGAATCTCTCATGCCAAAGATGTCTATGCGTGTGTGATATATCAAGTGAAGAGTGAGGGGCTTGTATCAGATAAGAATATTGTATTAGATTAGATTAAATGGTAAATTTTATATAAGCAAAAAAAAAAAAAACATCTCCCGTGCCCTCCTTAGTGCCATCCTCCGTGCCCTCATCCTTCTTTGTTCATCTAAAGTCAGTAGTATAGCTATGCGCGACGATGCCCCTGGCATGTTGGCATACAGATTGTTGGGCAACACGTGTGACTGCTGAACTCCTCACTAACAGTGTTGCTTTATCTGACAATTAGACTTTTTTTCAAAATTTAGACCAGCTTTTAGGTCCTCTAACTTTAGACAGAACATTTTGCAGTTGCGCACATCGCGTAGCCTGCGCAGCAACTGCGTTTTTTTGTGAATCCCCGTAACTCCCTCATTAGCATATTTGACTAGCAAATCAATGGTGTGTCTAGCGCAGTTTTGCGCGAAGGGAAGCGAATGTCTAATTCAATTACGCCGGACCAAAAAACGTAGATTTCTGGCGTATATTGTTTTGTGAATCGCGTCCAACTATACGCACGCGCACATTTAGACTTACGCACGCGCAACAGCAGTTGCGCAGGCGTAATCGCTCTGTGAATCTGGGCCCAAGGCTTTACAATCACTTTAAAGTGGTTTTGAAGTCAAAATATTGTTTATAATGCAATGCTCTCCACTACCTGTCCTAGACCTAGAACCCCAGACACCTGATTCTCCAACTCAAGGAGACATAATCTACTGCTGCTGTCATTCAAACTCCTATGAGGAGGGAGCAGAGGCGTGGCTTACCTGCACTGTGTGTGGGAGCTTGCTTGCTAAGTCGGCACTCAGAAGAAGGAGCGAACAGAGACAGCAGGGGGGGACTCCAGAAGAGGAGGTAAGGGACCACTCTGCAATTTCATTGCACAGAGCAATTAAATATAACATATTTTATTTTTTTATTAAAACAGTGTCGATATAAGCTCTAGCTATAGATTTCTGCAATGACAGTGCTCGCAACAATGTGAGAGCTTGGGAAACATGACAAAAGCCGTCAACAGCTCCACTTACTTGCATGCAAGAATGGAAGTTTATTTACTTGACAAAGAATATATATACTGTACATATGGGATTCACAAAAAATATAAATTATACTTACCTAGGTAGATGCAGGATCGTTCCAATGCTGCATTTGTCCCCAACCTGCTCCTGGCCAAGAACTGAGCAATCAAACACCGCTGATTTCTTAGTGTTTGGTCTTCAGGTTGCAGAGAGCTGGTGGCTGGCAGGCTCTGCCCCTCCAGTGCTCACTGGAGAACTGGGCTGTGGGGGGGGGGGGGGGGCAGGAGTGACTGGCTCAGGCTCTCAGTGACGGTAGAGTCAGCTGCCGATACAGGCATCTGGGTGGATCCCAACCATATGAAACTGGACTGGCATTGTGACGTCAGCCGACAGCGGGCTTTAGCCCTCTGTCGGATGAACAAACTGAAGTCATGTGGAAAAGTACAGCCCAAAAAACTTTAAATATGCTTCTCCTTTAAAGATGCATTACCTTTAAACTTTGGTTATCACTGATAGAAGTTGCTCCATTCCTACCTGAAACTCAGATTCAAGGAGCAAACATATTGCTGATTTTTGCTGCAAGAGATGATATTCTAAGTCAAATTTTATGATTCTGTCCCTGGAGATTTGTCTCACTGGTGGTGCTAATATTATTTTATTACCATCATTTTTTTTTTTTTTTGCCAAATCCAATAAATATCCAAATTTTTTTCTTCACTCCAGCCTTGCAACATTTTAGCTCAAAGCCTGCAGAATAAATAGGCAGCAAAACGGGATGAAGTCCACTTATACAAAAACATTTTTCCTTTTTTTTTTGCCGTTCTTTACATACTGACTCCTAAACTGGAATATACTGAAATTTTCTGTGACTAATCAGGTGACGGCTCATGGGAGGCCAGGACTGTGAAGAAGAATCGGCCTGATTATGATGCAGCTTAGTGGCTGCGGCACACAAAATGGAACATAACCTGCTTACTTTTCCAGGAAAAAATGCTGAAAGGTTAGCAGCCTGACAAACGACTTGCGGCTGTTGCTAGTGGCTTACTCAGGTCATTTTAGGGCAACATCAATAAGTAATTAACTAATACAAACTAGCATGGATAGAAAGAGCTACATTAGCAAGCCAGGTGCTCCAAAGAGTAAAGGGGGACGTGGTGCCACCAAAGGCGCTTCCATAAATTATAAAGGAAGCTGAAATATAGCCTGCTAATGGAGAGGAATGTAGATATAAATGGCAGCCATCGGCCTCTTTCTGCACAATGGGATTCAATGAAAAAACAAACGATTGCTTAATGTTTACACCGCACAACGCTCTGCTTTGTAAAGGTCAATCTGACTTGGACAAAAGTGTTGTTATGTTATACTGGGTAAATTACTTTTAATCACATCTGCCCCAATTGTCTGCTACAGCTGAAATTCATGGGAGTAATTCTAGCCCTTTTGCACTACCCAACGATACAATTTTGTCATGCAGAAGCAAGCAAGGATATAAATATAGCCGTCGCAGATTATGCAACAGATATGACGCCCATCATCAGAAAGAGAAATGTGTAAGGAGCAATAGAATTTGGCAAATACATTTAAAGTGAATGTAAACTTGAAATGTTTTTATTTATTTTTTGCTGTCACAATGTAGAGTCAAATATTTCCTATTATCTGTGCCCAGTCTTGCCACACAGAGTTAATCCAGCTCTGAGCAATCCTCTTTTATTTTTCAGTGAGATAATACAGATTAACAGAGAAAAACCTTGGTCCGTTCCACCCCCTTGCTGTGAGTGACAGGTTATTTACATATCTCATGCACTAGCTTGGAGACGGGCATTATTTTTTAATTCCCACCCCCACTCCTTTTCTGAAGTCATGTGGTTACTTTTCTGGATTTTGACTGGATGTTAGTGATCATAGCAGAATTCAGTGTAAGTAATACACAGGACAAAATGCATGTTGACAAGGGGAGTGTGGAGGAGGGCGGGGCAGTCTACTGACTCCACACACTGAGCTCCAGACAACAGACCCACCCACAGAATCTGCAGTTTTTCAGTTCTTTTGACAGACAGGGGGGAGACATTTGACAGGTAAGGATACATGCAGGAAGCATCTATATCCTTACAGATCAGCGCCATGGCAGTCGTTTAGAAAGGATTAGAGCGGGTTTACATCCACTTTAGGGCGGATCTCCAAACCACTAAAGACAAAATAAAATACATAAAACTTAGATTTACACAGCTCTGTTACAGAGCTCAGTCCTGTCTAATGGGGCAAGAGCCCTGATTTTCCTTTAGTTAAAGTGGTTGTAAAGGCTGAAGAGTTTTTACATTAATGCAGCCTAAAAAAAAAGTGTGAGAACAGTGATAGCTGCGATCTTCCTGGTCCTGCTCAGATTGCGTGCTGAGTGGCTCCCTCTGGCAGTGTCGAGCGAGCGACCCCTGTGGTCACTATGCAGAGGGGAAGCCACTAGGCACAGGACCTGGAAGACAGCGGCTATTACCGACTACTACAGAGATTGTCAGCTTTCCCAGAGGTCTAGCGGTATGAGATGTGTATAGCTAAATTGGTCTAAGCTCGAAAGTATGCAATAAAGATCATACACATGTCTTTCTCCTGCTCACCACACAGCGTTCAGTTGTGGGGATTGGCCCAAACACTGCATCCTGGAAGGAGGTCACATGCTCTTATATGCCCAGAAGGAATGGGTATTTATCAAAGGTTCAGACAGAGTAAAGGAAAAGTGTAAAAGTACCAGAAAGGCTTCAGCGCTTGGAGTTTGTTAATTAGGAAAAATCTTTATTGAAACTAAAATGGGCATACCCAGGAAGGTTGATGTGCCACTAGTCAGTAATCGATACAGCTTACTGCACATTACTCTTTGATAAACACAATTATAACGGTAGTAATATTTTAAAGACTAATTCAAGGCATTGGCATGTTTGAAGCTTGATATTACTGAAGCAACCTCTGGTTGGATGAGGTGGAGACAGTATCGGTACAAGGAAAGGGCAAGGATCTAGAATTGCACCCCCTCCGTCTCTGTTTATACATGCAATAGAATTCGTGTACCACTCTCCATCTATTCTATGCCCCTTGCTTGTCTGTTCCCAGGGCGGCTGTCCCTCCTGCCCACCCCTTGTCCGGCCCTGGCTGGAGAGGCAGTGATATCATACTCTTAACCTTATCCAATCAAAGAACACTTTGGCAAAGCATTCTCTGAATGGTGCCCATGCTGAGCAGCCAACCTCTTGTATTCTGAATGCATCAGGCCAGTTGCTCAGCATGGGACCTGGAAGCAAGTGCAGATTACTTGTGCAGCAGTTTTAATTTCAGGGATTTCCATCTTCCAGTGGCATCAGAAAGCTAGACCAATATAAACTATGTATAACATGTGGATACACATATTTTTGCTGTAAGTTCTGAATGTCACATCATAATATAGAGCTCTGTCAGGCATACCTGTGTTGTATCCTCTACCAAGAGCTGGCCATGGCCGATGGTTCTTCCACAGATTCCCCAAGTACCAGTCACTCTGATTCTCCACCAGGCCAAGAACCTGTTGTCCTGAAAACAAACAAAAGGAGGCGTTACTAAGTCATCTGTATGGACGAATTAAATGTTTTCTCTAATATACAGGGAGTGCAGAATTATTAGGCAAGTTGTATTTTTGAGGATTAATTTTATTATTGAACAACAACCATGTTCTCAATGAACCCAAAAAACTCATTAATATCAAAGCTGAATATTTTTGGAAGTAGTTTTTAGTTTGTTTTTAGTTTTAGCTATTTTAGGGAGATATCTGTGTATGCAGGTGACTATTACTGTGCATAATTATTAGGCAACTTAACAAAAAACAAATATATACCCATTTCAATTATTTATTTTTACCAGTGAAACCAATATAACATCTCAACATTCACAAATATACATTTCTGACATTCAAAAACAAAACAAAAACAAATCAGTGACCAATATAGCCACCTTTCTTTGCAAGGACACTCAAAAGCCTGCCATCCATGGATTCTGTCAGTGTTTTGATCTGTTCACCATCAACATTGCGTGCAGCAGCAACCACAGCCTCCCAGACAATGTTCAGAGAGGTGTACTGTTTTCCCTCCTTGTAAATCTCACATTTGATGATGGACCACAGGTTCTCAATGGGGTTCAGATCAGGTGAACAAGGAGGCCATGTCATTAGTTTTTCTTCTTTTATACCCTTTTCTTGCCAGCCACGCTGTGGAGTACTTGGACGCGTGTGATGGAGCATTGTCCTGCATGAAAATCATGTTTTTCTTGAAGGATGCAGACTTCTTCCTGTACCACTGCTTGAAGAAGGGGTCTTCCAGAAACTGGCAGTAGGACTGGGAGTTGAGCTTCACTCCATCCTCAACCCGAAAAGCCCCCACAAGCTCATCTGTGATGATACCAGCCCAAACCAGTACTTCACCTCCACCTTGCTGGCGTCTGAGTCGGACTGAAGCTCTCTGCCCTTTACCAATTCAGCCACGGGCCCACCCATCTTGCCCATCAAGACTCACTCTCATTTCATCAGTCCATAAAACCTTAGAAAAATCAGTCTTGAGATATTTCTTGGCCCAGTCTTGACGTTTCAGCTTGTGTGTCTTGTTCAGTAGTGGTCGTCTTTCAGCCTTTCTTACCTTGGCCATGTCTCTGAGTATTGCACACCTTGTGCTTTTGGGCACTCCAGTGATGTTGCAGCTCTGAAATATGGCCAAACTGGTGGCAAGTGGCATCTTGGCAGCTGCACGCTTGACTTTTCTCAGTTCATGGGCAGTTATTTTGCGCCTTGGTTTTTCCACACGCTTCTTGCGACCCTGTTGACTATTTTGAATGAAACGCTTGATTGTTCGATGATCACGCTTCAGAAGCTTTGCAATTTTAAAAGTGCTGCATCTCTCTGCAAGATATCTCACTATTTTTGACTTTTCTGAGCCTGTCAAGTCCTTCTTGTGACCCATTTTGCCAAAGGAAAGGAAGTTGCCTAATAATTATGCACACCTGATATAGGGTGTTGATGTCATTAGACCACACCCCTTCTCATTACAGAGATGCACATCACCTAATATGCTTAATTGGTAGTAGGCTTTTGAGCCTATACAGCTTGGAGTAAGACAACATGCATAAAGAGGATGATGTGGTCAAAATACTCATTTGCCTAATAATTCTGCACTCCCTGTAGATATAGTATATAAGCTATCTGTATGTTCGGGTTAGAAAGGAATCCTTGATCCCTGGACACAGGGCATGGGACACAGGACAAGGTTAGCATTGAAGAGCACCTAGCGAACAACTTTATATATGAAAAAAGTATTTTATTTTACACTGATCCTGGAAGGACTGTTAATATGGACTTATTTTAACATGTTAACAAAACAGGTATCTATTACCACTGAGCACTACAACTGACAATTCCTCTATATTAATTTCCAGATGGAAGAAACCATCTTTGTTCAGGTACCATTAACGTTGCACCCTAGCCTAGGCCAACAAGGCCCAGGCCTAGGACAGCACTTTGCAGGGGGGCAGCGCAGAAAGTGTCCCAGCTGGCTTGCGCTACACTGTTAGGCAAATTAGTCTAGTGGCCGCACTGCTTCCAGTATGCAAGCGGTTGGCATTCTGCAATTTTGACTGTCCTGTCATCCTGAACCACAAACCTTCCTCACTGTTCTATATGTTCTCTGCTTCACCATTGACATGGTTATATCTTCTTAGTCCTCTCCATAAAATTGTCAGAAATTTGTGCTTAAAGTAGAACTGTAGGCAACGCTTTTTTTTTAAAATTTTGTATAAAGTAAGGAAGGGTTATAGCCCCTGTCAGTTTATTTTTTACCATCTCTGTCCCATTGCAGAGATTTCCATTCACTTCCTGCCCCATAGCCAAACAGGAAGTGAGAGGAAATCTATGCAAATTAAGGGAATCCATTGCCCCCTCAGGCCCTCAGAACTAGTGTTCCTACTCGAACCTGAGGGTGGGTCTTAAACAGCAAGGGGTGTGGCCTTGACAGGAAGGGGTAGGTCATATTTAAATTAGGGGGTGAATGAGTTTAGTCAGGCCTAGGGCAGCACAAAACCTAAATACACTACTGGGTACCATCCAGGGTCACCATCTACTTCTTGAATTGAGATCCCAGTTCAGAGATTACATAGACAAAGCAAATTCTAGTTTTTGTACAATTTTTTGAATATGTTTACACTATTCTGACACAAACCACCCCTGTGGTCACAACATTGCAGGCTAATCACTGAAGGATGGGAGACTGAAGAAGTGATTCCTCCTGCCTGCATCTGGGGCAAAGTCGTTGCCCCAGATGCAGGCAGGAGAACCACTTCTTCAGTCTCCCATCCTTCAGTGATCAGCCTGCAATGTTGCAAATTGTATTGTACTGTATAACGTGATATGCTAGGAATTTATTCATGCAGGTTACTGAAAGGTCCAATATGTGTGTTTAAAAACACAACATGATCTCATCCAAAATAGACATCACTGCGATTATTTTTTGGTTAAGTTGGCAACATCTAATGTCCGGGTCTTTAGCCACAACCCCTCTCTTCTGCAGTATGTCGGACACAGGCTCCCTTTATGTAGATGGAGAATGGCCAGCTAATCCCTTTATGAGCTTCTTGTCACAGTCAGCCCAGTAAACAAGTTTATTTTGTTTAAACACTGCCTGCGTTCCATCTGTCCAAGGCCATTACATTAACAAGGAGCGATGGTACCCAGCATGCTCTGCAAAGTGCTCAGTGGCATCAATTCCCAGAATTGTTGGGCCATGTTATTCTCATCTCCGTTACCTGTCGTCCTTAATGCTGTCCTGTTTGTTTGACTTTGTCTGCAACCTTTACCGTTTCGTCCTGTTGTGCCTTTCTAAATGAAGCTTGGTTCTAATCCAGTATCTACCTTGGGAACCTATCATTTAGAATTCGGGTCTTGTTTTCCTTGCTTTCCTACGCACCGAACTTGTGTCCAATGGGGCTATTTATAATTGGTCAGAAATTAGCTTTTCCCACTTTTTCATTGGTGATATCAGCTCTGACTGATCTGCCTATTGATAATAGTTCTCGGGATCATTTATCCCCTCATTTATAAACGTGAAATAAAGAGTTCCACAAAACTTGACAAAAATGTGTTTTTTTGTTGGGTTTTAAAGAGGAAATTAACTCTGGATGCTGTCCACAGAAAATGTTAGTCAGTGGGCACTGTCATTAGTATTACCTGTGGTCTCCATGTGGCTGACCTTTTTACCATTGAGTTATCATTTACCATGTCTTGTTCTGTTACTGTATAAAGGTGGCCATCTTAGTGAAGGCAGGACTTTGCTTCCTCGTGCCACAATCTCCAGAAAGGAGAACAGTGAGCAGCACAGTATTGACAGAATCAAATCTCATTCTAAATTTCTTGAGGCTAGAAGTGTAAAGCCCTATACACACGACCGGGAATCCCGCCAGGAAAGAAAAACTTTGGTTTTCCCGACGGGATTCTCGGCAGGCTTGCCCTGAAAAGCCGTATATACACACGGTAACACGAAAACCCACCATTCTTTTGAATGACAAGAACACAGTGATGTCATCGACTACAACGAGCCGGTGTCGCCGACATCTCGCTACACCCCACACTATCGTATGCTACCGCACATGCGTCTAAGTGTTATTGGGCATGCACGGTTTTTCTATCCTGCAAGTAAGCATGCAGACGACCTGTTTTCTTAGCAGGAAACACTCTGCCGGCGGGAAAATAGAGAGCAGGTTCTCTATTTTTCTGTCGGCATTCCTGGCTGTTTTCCTGACCGGAAAAATGCTAGGGAGCATACACACAGCTGGGATTCCCGGCCAAATGCTTTCCTGGCAGTTTTCCTTCCAGGAAAACCAGTCATGTGTACGAGGTTTAAGGCCTCGTACACACGATCGGACATATCCGATGAAAACGGTCCGCGGACCATTTCCATCGGATATGTCCGATCGGGAGTTTGATCCGATGGCGTGTACACACCATCGGATCAAATTCCCCGCCGCCGGACAGCGCGGTGACGCGGCGGTGACGTTGACGCCCCCACGTCACCGCACCAGGAAGTTAAACACTTCCGCGCATGCGCCGAATCCATTCGGCGGCGGCGGTGGGGGACGACATGTCTGCTGGTAAGTGTACTAACCAGCAGACATGTCGGGCGGACAGATTCCACCGGATGGATTTCAAAGCATGCTTTGAAATCTGTCGGGTGGAGAAATCTGTCCGCTAGCCCATACACACGAGCGGAGATGTCTGCTGAAACGGTCCATCGGACCGTTTTCAGCGGACATATCCCCTCGTGTGTACGAGGCCTAAGACAGCAGTGCCTTAGATCTCACACTAAAGATATACAGCTATGGGACTATAAAAATAAATGTACAGTGAGGGAAAAAAAGGGATTTTTAAATACAGCTTACCTGTAAAATCCTTTTCTTGGAGTACATCACGGGACACAGAGCGGCATATTCATTACTATGTGGGTTATATGGAGTACCTTCAGGTGTGGACACTGGCAATCTTCAAACAGGAAGTCCCCTCCCTATATAACCCCCTCCCCTAGAGGGAGTCCCTCAGTTTTGTAGCAAGCAGTATGCCTCCCAAAATGGTCACCCAAAAGAGGGGTGGGAGCTCTGTGTCCCGTGATGTACTCCAAGAAAAGGATTTTACAGGTAAGCTGTATTTAAAAATCCCTTTTTCTTTCTCGTACATCACGGGACACAGAGCGGCATATTCATTACTATGTGGGATGTCCGAAAGCAATGCTTTAATGAGGGGAGGGAGACATCTTCCAAAGAAGGATTCAATTTTAGAGTTAAACTCAAATCATAATAATATTTCCAAATTAGTCAAGAAAGAAGAACCTTTTTCTTTTTTTTTTTTTTTTTTTTTTTATATATAACCAAGGGTGTTTCTGATCCCGAGGATTTCAAACTGCAGCCTGTAGTACTGCCTGACCAAAGGCAGTATCCGCATTTCTTCTCACGTCTAGTTGATAAAACCTTGTAAACGTGTGGACTGATGACCACGTTGCCGCCTTGCATATCTGAGCCATAGAGATCTGATGGTGTGCTGCCCAAGAGGCGCCCATGGCCCTGGTAGAATGGGCCTTTACCGACAACGGAGGGGGCAACCTCTTCAATCCGTAGGCTTGAATGATTAATTGTCTAATCCATCTCGAGATGGTGGATTTTGCAGCTGCCTGCCCCTTCTTGGGGCCATCTGGTAGAACGAATAACACCTCTGTTTTCCGGATCTTTTCTGTAGCTTTAAGATAGGCCTTCATGGCCCGGACAATATCCAAGGTATGCAGCAACCCCTCCTTTCTAGATGTAGGTTTTGGAAAGAAGGATGGAAGTACCAAATCCTGGTTTAAGTGAAATTTGGATATAACCTTTGGTAGAAAGGAAGGATGGGGCCGGAGAACTGCCCTGTCCTTATGCAGAACAAGATATGGTTCCTTACACGATAAGGCTGCTAATTCTGACACTCTCCTGGCCGAAACTATGGCGACCAAGAAAACCAATTTTCTTGTCAGTAAGAGTAAAGGAATCTCAGCCAAAGGCTCAAAAGGCTGTTTCTGTAGAGTGGACAGGACAAGATTTAGGTCCCAAGGACAAACTGGTGACTTGACAGGAGGATTAATACGCAAGACCCCCTGTAAGAAGGTCTTTACCAGCGAGTGGGTGGCCAGCGGCCTCTGAAACCACACTGACAGAGCTGAGATCTGTCCTTTGATTGTGCTTAGTGCCAGGCCTTTATCCACTCCTAGCTGGAGAAAACTTAACACCCTATCAATAGTATATTTGCGGCAATTCCATCTTTTGGATTCACACCAGCCTATATAGTTCCTCCACACCCTGTAATAAATTACCCTGGAGACCGGCTTTCTAGCCTTAATCAGGGTAGGGATTACCTGCTTAGACAGACCCCTACCCCTGAGAATCAGGGATTCAGCCTCCAGGCCGTCAAATTTAGACGCTGTAATGTAGGGTGGAGGATCGGGCCTTGTGAGAGTAGGTCTGGTTGTAGAGGAAGAGTCCAAGGGTCTCCCACTGCCATATTCAGGACTAGTGAGTACCAAGCCCTCCGGGGCCAAGCTGGAGCTATTAGAATGACTGGCTTGTGCTCCACTCTGATCTTGCGCAACAGGCGGGGGAGTAACTGTAGTGGAGGGAATGCATATAGAAGTTTGAATTGATGCCAAGGGCAAACCAACGCATCGGTTCCGCAGGCCATAGGATCCCTCGCTCGCGACACGAACCTGTCTAGTTTCTTGTTGAACCTGGATGCCATTATATCTACGTCTGGCGTTCCCCACCTCTGGCAGATTGTCTGAAAGACCTGGGGATGCAGAGACCACTCCCCTGGCAACAGACTCTGGCGACTTAAGAAGTCTGCCTGCAGGTTGTCCACTCCGGGAATGAATATCGCTGAAATGCAGGGTACATGAACCTCTGCCCATTGAAAAATCAAGTTCACTTCCCTTTGAGCGGCCTGGCTCCTGGTTCCCCCTTGGTGGTTTATGTATGCCACCGCCGTGGCATTGTCTGACTGGATTCTCACCGGGAACCCCTTTAATCTGGAGGTCCACGCCAACAGGGCTAGGCGGGCAGCTCTGATTTCCAAGATATTGATGGGGAGCTGCCTCTCTGCTTTCACCCAAGTTCCCTGGCGGGAGAACCCTTCGAAGACCGCCCCCCCAGCCTGCCAGGCTGGCGTCTGTGGTAACTACCTTCCAGACAACAGGGCTGAAGGATCTTCCCTTTAGAAGATTCTGAGGGTTCAACCACCAGGCCAGGCTCTGTCGGACCCTTGATGATAGCGTCAAAGGGGACTCTAAGGCATGTGCCCTCTTGCCCCAGGCTGCTAGAATGGCTGCCTGTAGGACGCGAGTGTGGATCTGAGCGTATGGTACTGCCTCGAATGTGGCCACTAGCTTGCCTAGTAATCGCATACACAGGCGAATAGTTGGTCTTTTCTTGTTTAAAACCAACTGAACCAACCCCTTGATCGCCTTGATCTTTACAAGGGGCAGGAACACCTTTTGATGTTCTGTGTCTAACCTCATGCCGAGGTATTCCAACTGCTTTGTAGGCTGGAATGCTGACTTTCCCTGGTTTAGGACCCAGCCGAATTCTTCGAGGTACCGAACCGTGAGGTTTACTGCCTTTTGCAGACCCGTCCGTGAGTGATCTATGATTAAAAGGTCGTCCAAGTATGCTAGGACTGTGACTCCTTGGATCCTTAAATTGGCCAGAACTGGGGCTAGGATCTTCGTGAATACCCGGGGGGCCGTGGCCAGCCCGAAAGGGAGCGCCCTGAATTGGAAGTGTCGCTGCCCCACCGCGAAGCGTAAAAACCTTTGATGCGACTGAAAGATTGGTACATGAAGGTAAGCATCTTTTATGTCTATGGAGGCCAGAAAATCGTCTTTCTGAAGCGCGGCGGCTGCTGACCGGATGGATTCCATCCGGAAGGACCGCACCCTTAGATAAGCGTTTAACCTCTTTAGGTCCAAGATTGGCCTGACATCGCCGTTGGGCTTTGGTATGACAAAGAGATTGGAATAGAAACCTAGGCCTTGCTCTTGGGCTGGCACTTCTATAATTACGTCCTGGCAAAGCAGGTGATCCAAAGCTGCCAGCATTGAGGCCTTCCTTGCTGGATCCCTTGGTAGCCTTGATTCTTGAAAATGAGGCGGAGGATATCTTAGAAACTCCAATCTGTAACCTGTGGTTACAGATGCCCGGGCCCAATTGTCGGGGATCTTGGCTTCCCAAACTTCTGAGAAGAGACGAAGCCTTCCCCCCACCCGTGAGAGTGGGGGCGCCCCTTCATAAGGCAGACTTAGGGGCTGTCTTTGACGGCTTGCGATACCACGGCTTCTTACCCCCAGGGGTCTGTCCCTGCGATCTACTGTTAACGTTGGATCGTGCAGGCGGCCGTCGATACTGCCTGGAATTAGAGGGCCCCGAGACAGGAAAAAGCTGCCTTTCAAATGTAGGAGCCCGGAATGTCTTTTTGACCGGTAAAAGGGTACTCTTGCCATTTGAAATAGTCTGAATATATTTATCCAGATCTTCTCCGAAGAGTCGTCCTCCATGGAAGGGAAATCCTGCCAGAAGCTTTTTGCATGGGGGTTCTGCCGCCCAGTTCTTCACCATAAGAGCCTTCTCATGTGTACCAAACATAGTGATAAACGAGAAGCCTGCTGGATGGAATCTTTTATAGCATCTACCGCGAAACACAGAGCTCTGGGAATGTCAGCAAACTCTTCTGCTTGTTGGGTAGGCATGTCCTTTAACATTTCTTTTGTCTGGTCTTTTAATGCCTGACAAACTCCAATTGCAGCTACCGCTGGCTGCACCACTGCTCCTGCCGTAGCAAAGGATGCTTTTAAAAGTGTCTCTAATCTTTTATCAACCGGATCTTTAAACATATGTATGTTTTCCACCGGGCAAGTTAGTGATTTATTCACACATGAGATGGCTGCATCCACTACTGGGAGCCTCCACTTCTTGGAGAATTTTTCCTCCATGGGATAAATGACCGCAAATCTTTTCGGTGGCAGAAAAACCCTGTCCGGCCGTACCCAATCCCGAAAGATCAATTCCTCCAAGAGAGGATGGACCGGAAAAACTGCGTTGCTTAACGGGGCTTTCAAAGAGCCCAGAGAGGATACCGGAGGAACCTGAAGTTCTGGCAATGGCAAACTAAATGCCGAGCGGACCATGTCCGTCAAAGACTGTACCCACAGTCTCTCTGTCTGGGAGTCTGAAAATGGTTCCTCAGAGGTAGACCCCTCCATCCCTGAACCCTCTTGGTTCAGGTCCAGTTGATCCTCCTGTGATTCTAATTCCTCCGGAGAGAGAATCTCAGCATCTGAGGATACACCCCCTGGTGATGGGGATCTAACCCGTTTCTTACCAGGAATAGCTCTGGCGATCAATGCCGCTATTCTCTCTTCTAGCCCCCCTAGGGATACGGCTAGCATCTCCTCTGTGATAAACACAGGGCTGGGCTGATCTGGGCCAGCCTCCGCACCAGATCCCCCTAATGGCTCATCCAAGGCGCTTCTTAAATTAATAAGCTGCGGGGAAAGTATCGGCATATCAGAATCAGAAAGGGACCCCTTTTGTTTTTTGGTCTTTTTTGTCCCCTTTGACCCCGAACCCTTGGAAGCCATAATACAAAATCGAGGGACTCCGCCCACACAACAGACTGTAGTGGCCAGGAGTACAATTTTCAGAGTTTAGGGGAGAATAGATCACTAGTGTCCCCAAAAACTGATGGGCCCGTATGTTGGTCTTTTCTTTTTTTTTTTTTTTTTAAATAATTATATATTATATATTATATATTTGACAACATACAATGACCCTAATTTAAGTTTGCCAGCCTCCAACCTGCTGCAAAATAAGGGGGATTTCTTGGCTTAACAATAAAGGCATTGGAACAAAGTCCACATGTACTACCCCTCTTCCGCCACCGGGAGTCACTGTTCTGCCGCTCTGCGTCCTCTCCTTGAAAAAATCAGCCTCAGACTGAGCCCTGACAAGGCCTGCTGTCTATAACAGCACAAAGGCGCGCCCCTGTATGACGCCGCAGGCCCGCCCCCCCCCCGCCCTCCTGTCTGGACGGCGCGAAAAACGTCAATAAGATGTGCGCGCGCACGCGCGCGCGCGCGTATGCCGGATACAGGAGGAACATGGAGGAGCCGCGCTGCTGGAGATCCAGGCACGCAGAAACAGGCGGCAGATTCAAACCCCCGGCCAGGTAGGACTCTCTCAAGGCCCCTAGGGATCCTTACTAGCCCTAGGAAGAAACAGCAGGTTAGCTAGCAACACATATTTAGACAGGGGGGCCTAGTGATGGGGGGAGAAAGGGTGTCATCCTGTCTCTTTTAGACATAGTGATCACGGTTGCCCATGCAGAGCATACTTAGGCTATCCCCCCTTTTAGGTTACCCCGGGGAGCCTGCTGTCGAACCAAGTCCCGCAGGCTCCCCCTTACCTGCTCCATGCTGCAGGATGTTTGACCAGCAAACTGATCCAATCTTCTCCCATCTCCGTGGGTAGCGTAGTAGACCTTCAGGCCCTGGGGTCCTATGAAGGTACCCACTGTCCTGGACCTATATAGCACCCTGGCAAAACAGGAACTTTATGGTTTTTGCAAACTCCAAGTCCTGGGCCCAGGGTCCAGCCCTCCAAAGAGGAGCATTATAGGCAAAACCCCACGGTTTGGGGCCCGGGTACTGTCCACTTTGGCACTGAAGCTCCTTGGACAGATCCGGTAGCCCGCCCTTAATCCCAAGGATGTGGAGCAAAGCTATTCCGTGACCAACACCTAAGACACTGGCGAAAAAACTGAGGGACTCCCTCTAGGGGAGGGGGTTATATAGGGAGGGGACTTCCTGTTTGAAGATTGCCAGTGTCCACACCTGAAGGTACTCCATATAACCCACATAGTAATGAATATGCCGCTCTGTGTCCCGTGATGTACGAGAAAGAAAAGTATTTGATCCTCTGTTGATTTTGTATGTTTGCCCACGGACAAAGAAATGATCAGCCTATAATTTTAATGGTAGGTCTATTTTAACAGTGAGAGACAGAATAACAAGTGCAGTACAGACAACACACTGATCAAGAATGCATGTAATTTGTATGTACGCCTCACCAGTTTTTCTCACCTGTCCCCACAGACGATTCTAAATAATAAAAGGTATTAATAAAATCTATATTTGTCAGTGAAAATCACCTCCCTCCAAAAAAGAAATCAAACAATAATCTGCATGCTTATCCTCTGGGCAAGAACTCCCACTCCTCCCAGTAAAAATCTGCCCACTGTTGAAATCTCCCCTCCTGGCACAAATCTTACTCCACCCAGCTCAAATCCTCTCTCTCTGTATATGCTCCTAGCACACCCCCCCCCCCCACAAAAGAAAAAATCCCCTCCTAGCGCAAATCTTTTACCCCTCAAATTTCCGTTCCAAGCACAAATCCTATCCCCCCACTCCAAATCCCCACTTCCAACACTAATTCACCTTCCCCAATCCCCCATCCTTGCACATATCCCCCCACAAATGTCGCTTCCTAGCACAAATCATTCCTCCTAGCAAAACACCACCCCCCCTTAAAAAAAATTATACTGTATTACTTTTACAGTACAAACCCATCATATCCCCCTCCCAGCACAAATCTGCTTCCCCCTCCCCTCCCAACACAAATTTCCCTCCAAATCATCACCAAATTTGCCCTCCTAAAGATAAATTCTTACCCCCTGCCGCGCCCCAAATTCCCTTTCTTAACACAAATCTCCTCCTAATCTCCTTGTGGTAACCCCCCACATGATACCACAGTGCCCAGAGCAGCCACTCCTCCTGCCCTCCCCATGTCCCAGCCCTGTATGGGGGGTAACGTGCTAAATAAAACACAATGCATTACCCATAGATTGTACATACTAGAAAAAGTTAAATAAAACGTCAGAAAAAAAAAACAAAAAAACTCACCAACGTTAATTATTATTATTTTTTTTTTTAATTACCCAAAACCAATGTATTTGGTATATTTGAATTCTGAATACATTTATTTTCTGAAAAGGAAAAACACAGCTTGGAGCCACAAAATTTCACGGACAAAGGATTCATCTATATTCACCCATAATGTACATTAACAGAAATGTAACAATTGTGAGCTCTCAGGGAAGTGGCGGGATAGGAGAGGACGAGGCAGATCTATAATTTCATATGAAAAGCTGCTGTTTCTATGTAATCTGGCCGAATGTGTTAAATTGATATTAAAATGGAAGTAGAGTGAGTGTCGTTTACTGGGGATTCTGTTCTATTATCTGTGAAAAGCTTTCACTCTGCTCTGCACATTCTCCCATAGACAATAACAGGGACGAGCGTTTCCGACGTAATTGAATAAGAGATAATGGGGCATATTACAGAGAACTAAGCTGAATGATCGGAGAAGAAAAAAAAACTCAAAACATAATGTTGCTGGAAAATCTAATGGTGATGGCAAACTATAGTTATTGTCACTATGAATGCAGTTTAGGTAATTATCACACCATTTCCATGAAAGTCAAGTCTGGTGTGGCACATTTTTATTTGTCATGCCATGTTTTTTAAACTTGATATTTATTTTTTATATATATATATATATATATATATATATATATATATATATATATATATATTAGGGCTGTGCAAATAACTTTTAATTAACCGATTAATCTTTATTTTTTTTGATCGATTAAAATTGTTTTGATTGGTACTCACCTCTCCACCGGCTCCTGGGCCTTCAGGGAGATCCGTCAAAGATCCGGTAAGGTCAGGGACACCGGCTGGGCTTGCCGTGTCCATCTGAAGGCCTCCTTTGCTGTACCTTCATATCTGCATGCCGGCGGGACCTTACTATCTGCCACACGCAAGGGTTGTTACACTTCCATCTATCACTTCCCTCTATCAACCTGGGATTCTACAGCCATCCACTGGGAGTTGTGATAGTTCCCTTCATGGGACATCTACATGCCGACGGACTGATGTTAACCTCTCCTCATCTGGATTCAGCAGTGGTATCATTGTACACATTTTTATACCAGTATCATACTTAGCTACATGTTTTTATGACTGCTTTTGCTACCGTTTGGTATTACTCGCACCATTTTTACAGTTTATGTAGCTACATCGATTTTATCTCCAGTGCAATATTTATTTTGTTACCTACTTGAAGACTATAAAAGTTTTAATGCTCTTCCCATTGAGCACTGCCTTTGTGTGTTTTTTGTATCCTGCTATCCATTTTTTCAGTGGTTGGAGCTGCACTGGGAATCGGCCTGCAAGGAGATCCGCTAAAAGTAGTTGGATCTGTATGTGAGTTATAATTAATCGAAATTAGTCGATTAATCGATTGAAAAAAATAAATAAAAATTTGATCAGTAACAGCCCTAATATATATATATATATATATATATATATATATATATATATATATATATATATATATATATATATATCTTGGTCAGCTTCCATCCATGACCACCATATCTTGGCAAACTGATAATTATTTGTCTATACCCAGCTAGCATTTAATTAATAATAACAAACATTTTTAGATCTGGCGATAAATGGCCTCTCTACTTTGAGGCTCATGCACACAGGCATAAGAAAATAATGATGCCTACGTAGGATCTTGCTGCCAAAAAACTTCCACAAAGTACTTTATTTTATCAATTGCTCCAGCAGCTGCAAAAAAAAGCAGGAACCGGCTCTGCCCACTAAGAAAGAACTATCCCACCCCTTTGAATACTGGCCAATAAGAAGAAGCAGATAGATGTCCAATCAACTTGGCAGAGAGGAAAAAATGTTTGCCCACCATGGCTCAGAATCACTGCAGAGCTAGGGACCCAGGGCACCCCTCACAAGTGAATCTGTGCAGCCAAGTGCAGAACGTCTTTCTGGCGCTGGGCTTCGTAACTGGATCCGTGGGCCGCCAGGATTTGGCTGAAATTCTGGGACAGTCCACCAAAATCCAGGACATTAGGAGGTATGATTTTATGTTACTACAAATGCTGTGCTCAGGGCAACTTCCCCCTGTGTCCCTGCCCACGCTACACCACTGTTTCTTTCCCCATCGATGAATAAAGTCAAATCTAAAAAAGTATTATTTTCTTTATCACAATTTATAGTAAATTATACATTCTAATCATTTCAATTTAATTTTGCCATTATTTGAAGGGGGTTCCTGTGTATGTATGATGATGTAATGACATTACATGTATGTATGAAACTTATATCATATGTTTGTTCACAAAATTATTCTTGCCACTTGAACTGTATGTGTAGCCTTAAAAAAGTAGGCTGTTTCAAGAAACATGTTGGTTGAAAATCTGCATATGCAAGATTCTTTGTGATGTATGCATTAAAGTGTTAAAACCCAGGACCCTGCATTCACTATATCTGGTCTCCCACAGCACACATGACATGAGGCTGCAAGACCCCTGACTTTCTGTCTGGACAGTGCTGATTGGCCCTGTACTGGTCACATGCACCCTCTCAAAAAACAAGCCAAAAAAAACTCTCTAGCAATACACACCAAACTGAGCATGTGCAGAATGAGTCCAAGGCTCTGTACTATCAGGAGATGGATTGGGGATGATAAAAGAAGGGGAGGATCAGAGAAGACAGGATCAAACAGCCTTTTTTACACAATGCAGAGGATTAACCCCTTAGGTTCCACAGTGAGTAAAACAAGCTTGCTTTACTGCATAGATAGACTGCTTTAACTGTTGTGGGTTTAGTAACACTGTTGTGATTTATGTATGGTCTTAACCAAATACTTTTAGGGCTCGTTCACACTGTGTACAGTGACCTTCCTTATTTCACACTGGATAGACGTAAGTCACCATTACAGCACATAGAAAACAATTACTTTCTATGTGCCACATTCACACCGTGCATTGTAGTGTGGAAAAATAAAATGCAGCAGGACTACATTTTTCAGCATTGGATGTCACGGCATGTCACTGCAGAGCAGCTCCACGCAGTGCCGTGACATCAATAAAGTGACACTTCTGATAAAAGTGGGGGAAAAACAGGCATTGTGATGCCTTGTCAGAGCTGACACTTCACTAGAATGGATGGTAAAGTGCTGCATTGTATCATGCAGGCTAGTGTGAACCTAGTCTTACAACTGTAGTCTTACAGTAGGAGTGCAAATTTCTCATCAATGAATGAACATTAAAACACATGCCAATGTATATAAATACAATGCAGTGTGCTTAAAAATGCAACACAAAGCGCATACAAATCTATACAAATACACATTACTGAACATGTATTTCCAGTGCTTTTTACCTGCAGTATGGTGTGAAAGGAAATGTTATATTCATATGTCAGTCTGCATGTTATCATACCACAACTATTTATTTATTACAGGTACTTACTGTATATAGAGCACTGTCAGTTTACACAGCACTTTACATATACATTGTACATTCACATCAGTCCTAACCCTCAGGCTCTGTTTCCACTATTGCAACCAAAAAAGTTGCGCGATTTTGCCATGATTTTACAGCGACTTGAAGCAATGCCTGTGTATTCTTGAGGTCTATGGACCTCAAGTTGCATCAAAGTGGGACCAAAGTAGTGCAGGGACTACTTTGAAGTTGCACATATATGAATAGTACTCATTGTAAATCATGGGGTATGACTTGTGATGCGACTTTGCAGTCCCAAGCCCCCTGTCAAGTCGCACAAGTGGCAACCGAGGCTCAAGGAGCTTACAATCTAAGGTCCCTAACCCGCTGCATCAGGGGGGTGCTGGTGCAGAGGACCGGCTTTCGCGATGACCACCAGCCATGAGCAATCACACACGTCCCTGTTCTGTGAGGAAAGACAGATCGTGAGTTCCTAATAGCTAGGAACCACAATCTGTGATTTCCTCTAGGTCAGTCCTATCCCCCTACAGTTATAACACACATTAAGGGAACACAATTAACCCCTTGATCGCCACTAGTGTTAACCCCTTCCCTGCCAGTGACATTTTTACAGTAATCAGTGCATTTTTATAGTACTAATCGCTGTATAAATGCCAATGGTCCCAAAAATGTGTCAAAAGTTTCCGATGTGTCCGCCATAATGTCGCAGTCCTGAAAAAAAATCGCAGATCGTAGCCATTACTAGTAAACAAAATGAAAAAAATAAAAATTCTATAAATCTATCCCCTATTTTGTAGACGCTATAACTTTTGCGCAAACCAATCAATATACGCTTATTGCGATTTTTATTACCAAAAATATGTAGAAGAATACATATCGGCTTAAACTGAGAAAAAAATTGCTTTTTTAAAAAAAAAATGAGGATATTTATTATAGCAAAAAGTACAAAATATTGTGTTTTTTTCAAAATTGGCGCTCTTTTTTTGTTTATAGCGCAAAAAATTCAAATCGCAGAGATGATCAAATACTACCAAAAGAAAGCTCTATTTGTGGGGAAAAAAGTACGTCAATTTTGTTTGGGTGCTGCGATTCTTCCAGGGATGAAGTGGTTAATTTTTGCTAGGCTGCATTCATGTGTCTTTTATGTCTGCATGGAGTAAGACCAGGCTCACACTAGTGCGATGCAAGAACCCTGCGAATCCACCCTGACTCGCACGGCAGTTCACACTGCCATATGCAAACTGCTGGGGAGTGTCATACAATGTTAACAACAACTCGCATATCTCACTGTGAACTGACATGAATCGGATCACATAGGTGTGAACACCCATGCAATCCGATTCTGGTGCAGACCAAAAAAAGGGTCCTGTGCGTCTCTGGTCTGAATGCAATTCGATATCAGCCATACTATCTGTATGGCTAAAATCGCACTGCGCGGATATTGCATGTGATTTGCACTGCAGTGCGAATCACATGTGAGATCGCACAGTGCACCAGTGTGAACCGGCCCTTAAAGTGGTTGTAAACCCTTACAAACCACTACATGGTTTAGGAGATATCTGCAGAAAAGACGGCACCGACGTCTAGGGTGCATGCACGCCGTAGACACTGGTGCAGGCGCACTGAGCGTGCTGTTAGTTAAGGCGATGCGTGGGAGTGACATCATTGCGGCTCCAGCCAGTCACAGCGGCAAAGCCGCGATACCCAGAAATCACTCCGGGAGAGATGGCGGCGACGGAGGAGGCGAACGAGGGCCGCTGCGGTAGCGGGGGCTTCTATCTCAGGTAAGTACTTCATAATGAGCTAGTATGCTATTCATACTAGCTCATTATGCCTTTGTCTTGCAGGGTGTATTTTTTTTTTGGAGGCTTTACTTTAACAAGCATATATTTGATGATAGGTCCATGTTAGGATTGTTTTCTATGTACTTTATCAAAGATTATTTTTTCCTTTTAATCAATTTAACCTCTTCTCTTTTAGTCATAGTCAGGACCGATGCAAGGATTTTTGTCCAGTTAGGCGAAAGTGCATTTTTTATTTTTACTTTTTTGCTTACATAACTTTTATTACTATCACATAGGGGACCAATAACCGCTATGTGATAGCATATAGATGATAGGTTCTCTTTATGGAAATACACGGGGCCTATTAGACCCTGGATGTCTCCCTTCTACTCAACTGAAGTGTTCCATCAGCTGCTTCTCCCAGCACTGATCCTGGAGAATGACAGCTTCGGCCTAGGAAGTGATGTCATACATGTCACTTCCGGGTCTGTGTACAGGAGTGGGATGGAGTTAAAATAAAATATTTTGTGTTATGCTACGTTTTACTAGAACCACTGAAATGTTTCTTTTCTTTCCTTATATTCTTTTATTTCCTTTATTTCTTGATATATATAGATATATACAGTGTATATAGATATATATATATATATATATATATATATATATCTAGATATCTATATAGATATATAGATATCTAGATATATAGATATATATATATATCTATATATACACACATATGTTACTCACTTCTCTTGACCCCCTCCTTCGACCGAAACAAATATGGTGTTTGTGGAAGGAAAGAATGTGCCGCGAGGGCTCCGTGCCAAGAATAAGATGTAACAGGAGGAGACCCTTATATGGACTGAGCCAATCAAATGTGTTCATATGAATGATGTCATTTTGTCTATAAAGTTATGGTAATAAAAGGGTTCAGTCTCTTTGACGCTGGAACACCGAAAGAAGCAGATCTCCCTCTCAGTTTTTCTGCAGGCTTTCACAATTTGAATCAAAGGCAGAATGGGTTATGCCCTGAAGATGTGTCAGGGGTTATCAATTCTTATCAATTGGCGCCCAGCGTGAACTTTGTTTTCTTGGCCAGAAGCGGCATCCCGAGATGTTGGTGGAGTGTGACTGTGCGGACGGAGACAGGCTGATCACCTTCACGGATGCGGTAAGAGACGTTAATTTTATGCTTCTTGCCACTATCAACTTCCGCACAGGTGCCCTCCATTGGCTCACGGTTTTCTTGCTGCTTTTCGGTCAAGCATAGATGGGTAATTTCTTGAACAAAGTATTTTTTTAAAGGGAACCCGTCATCCCTATTCTGTCGGATGACGTTTTATGTTGACTTGAATGTGGCTATTTCAGGTGTATGTCTGTAGGAGACGGGTGGACAGTACTTCCTCTTCAGGGTTCCTGAGCCGTTGGCGCAAATTGGCGTGTCTCAGGGTAGATATGTATATATGTGAATGCACATATGGATATGTCTGGTCTGAAGAGAGAGGTCTCAGGAGATAAGATTATGGATAGACACATAATTTCGATGGTCTGTTTTTTTTAGTAAAAAAATGGACCAGACGAGGTGTCAAATAGGCTGATGCGTAGGACGGGTGTTTGGTAATGATGTAACATGATAATGGCCTTATCAGCTTACATGTATATTACGAGTGTACTGGCGGAGGGCTCCGTAAACATGTAATATATCTTTTTTTAGTTATATACGTATATATATGCGGGGTTAGGGGTTAAAAAATAACGGGGACCCCAAGGGGGGTCCCGGAAAAGTTTAAAGCAAGAGACCAAGTAGCTGCAAGTTTTGAGTCCCTGAGTCCCATAATCACTGTGATATATTCCATAGGGTAATTAGTTATTAATAGTAATTAATGTCAGAGTGTAAAGAAGTTCTTAATGAGGAAATTAAGTTTAATGCTGCATGTAAATGTTTATGAATATTTTAGCCCTAAACTGTGTAAAATGTGTAATTACATGTGGTCATTCAAAAGCATGAAGATAGGATCAGAACAAAGTTTTAAGAGAAAATTATTGATTAAGATTGTGTAAAGAACTGTTTAAAATTCAGTTAATGGAAAACAACAAGGTATTTAGGCCCAGATTCACAGAGCGATTACGCCTGCGCAACAGGAGATGCGCGGCGTAAGTCTAAATGTGCGCGTGCGTTTCGATGCACGGCATCCCCAGAACGAGATACGCAGGAAATCTACTTTTTTTTGTCCAGCGTAATTTCGTTAGACAGGCGCATTCGTCCGCGCAAAACTGCGCTAGACAGACCATTGATTTGCTAGTCAAATATGCTAATGAGGGACTTACGGGGATCCACAAAAGAACGTTGGGGCAGCGCAGGCTACGCAGTGTGCGCAACAGCAAAATGTCCTGTCTAAAATTAGACCATATAAAAGCTGGTCTAAAAAGAGAAAAAAAGTCTACTTGTTAGATAAAGCAACACTGTTAGTGAGGAGCTCAGCAGTCACACGTGTTGCACAACAATCTGTATGCCAACATGCCAGGGGCATCGTCGCGCATAGCTATACTACTGACTTTAGATGAGCAAAGAAGGAGGAGGGCACGGAGGATGGCACGGGAGAGGATATACCGCACACGCATAGACCTGTTTGGCATGAGTGATTCTGAGGTGTATCGCATCTTCAGATTCACCCCTCATGCCATCATGGAATTAACCACAACCCTGCAGGAGGACATCACCAGCCCAACACACCGCTCACATGCAGTGCAGCCACTGGTCAAGGTCATGGCAACACTCCATTTCCTTGCCAGTGGCTCTTTTCAGCGTACAAGTGGAGTGGTGGCTGGGATGTCACAATCCTCCATGAGCAGATGTGTGCACCAGGTTGTCCCTGCAATCCTCAGACGCATGGCCAACCAAATCATCAAACCCACCACTGAGGAGCTGCGGCTGAAGGCAATGACAGATTTCTACAGAATTGCCAGATTCCCACGCACCGTGGGGGCCATTGATTGCACACATGTGGCACTCCAGCCCCCCCAGGAGACAGAGCACATGTACCGCAATCGGAAGCATTGGCATTCCATCAACGTACAGGTGATAGTCGATGCCCAAGGCCTCATATGGCACGTCCGTGCCAAACACCCCGGATCCAGCCATGACAGCTACATATACAATCAATGCCACATCCAAATGGAATTCGATCAGAACGTGTATGGGACCACCTGGCTGGTTGGTGAGTGACATGGGTGGCAGGCATGACTGTACCCCCCCCATGATGCACACATCACAAGGGGCACATGCATGACTAACATCCTCCTGTCTTTTCCCTTACAGGTGACTCTGCATATCCACTGGGACCCCATCTCATGACTCCTTTCCGGAACCCCCAAACCCCAGGAGAGGAAAGATACAATCAAGCACATGCCCAAACACGAGCAGTGGTGGAGCGCACCTTTGGCCTCCTGAAGTCACGTTTCCGATGCCTGGATAAGTCTGGGGGTACCCTCTTGTATTCCCCAAACTTTGTGTGCCAGATCATCGGTGCATGTTGCATGCTGCACAA
The DNA here is from genome assembly GCA_029574335.1 of Rana kukunoris. Classification (NCBI taxonomy): domain Eukaryota; kingdom Metazoa; phylum Chordata; class Amphibia; order Anura; family Ranidae; genus Rana; species Rana kukunoris. The sequence goes on from CM056051.1 coordinate 432,815,793, forward strand.
CTTCGCAGTAAGAAAGGGCCTGCAGATTGACCTACGTGATGACCTGACCTCTGAACCAGACAATCCCCCCCTAAACGAGGGTCCCCCGTCTTCTGAGGGAAGAGCAGCCAGGAGACAGCTCACATTGGGCATCTTTGCACGTTAAACACACACATTAATCATGGCACAATGAGAATGCATGCATGCACACCACTGTGGTCCCTAGCACACACACCCCACATCCACATCAAATTGGATTGGCACCAGTCCACCATGCAGGACTTGTGAGCAGCAACGCCACGCCAAGGCTCCAATTATGTCACTGTACATTCATACACCATTCACACAGACCTGGGGATCACTTCTCCCTGGTCCTGGGGAACCCTTCTTCACCAAAATTGAGGGTGACACCCCTTTTCCGGCAGGAATGTCACCCCCACATTCAAACAGCATTCACAACCCAAAAAAAAAAAAAAATGACCAGCAAAATAAAAAAAATTCCAGCAAAAAAAAAAAAAAAGAGGGGAAAAAAAATTATTGCCCTTGACGTGAGCCACGCCTGGGGCGCCCCCGGCCACAGCTCAGGCTCCTCAGGGGAGACTCATGGGGGAGGGGGAAAACCGAAGAAGGAGGAGCAGCCCCTGATCTCTGCCCACCTGGCGGCCTGCCCTCCAAGGCCACGGCTATTCTGTCCAGGGCAGCACCAAGTGTTGCCATGTTGGCCTGGATAGCCTGGATGAGGGCCCTCACATCCTGCCCAACGCCTGCTGATGTCGTCTGCAGTTCATTTAGGCAGTTTGTGAAAGCCCGGGAGTTGGAGTCCAGGTTCCCCAGCGTATCCTTGATGGAGGACAGGCTCTCCTCTATCCGCTCCAATGTCTGGCTGATCTGTCCCAGATGGCGGGTCTGGAGGAACTGGTCCCTTCTCAGAGTGGCGGGCAGGAGATCGGCCACCCCCCTGGTCTTCTGGGACGACTTCCTGCCTCCAGCTGATGCTTGTGGCCTGGGAGAAGGGGAGGCCCTTGGGAGGGGAGCCATGTTGGGGGAGGAGGGGGGGCTCCCCCTTAGGGAGGGCTGCCTGCTGCCAGCCAGAGGGGAAGAGTCCTCAAAAACCACAAGTCCAGTGCCTGACATGGACTCCTCCTCCTTAACCTCCTCCTCCTCCTCCTCCTCTTGAACCTCCTCCACGGACTCCGGCCTTGTCGGGGGGGCCTCATTAGGCTGCTGTCCTGGGGATGGTGCGGTCAGGCCAGATGGCCCTGCACCCTCCTGCACATCTGTGGATGACACAAAACATTCACAGGTTGGAGGATCCACACACTTGCCACATATTCCCTTTCACCCCCTCCCCCACACATGCTACACACCTAATATTAAAAAAAAACGTACCTGGCACCACGGGCTCCGGACTTGAGTCAAAGCCGGGCAGGCCCTCAACTTCATGCCGATGAAAGGTCAGGGCCACCGCACGCTCCTCCCCTGTCAGCCTAATACGGCATGGTGGGCCCCCTCATGTGCCCCTGGCATGGGCAAGCATTTTGGACAGCTTCTGTTTGACCATACGCCGGATTAATCTTTTTGTCAATCCCAGACCGGGTCTGTGTCTCCCCCTCCCCCGCTGAATTGACCTGCTCAGTGATGAGGTCCAAAATCTCCCTCCTCCTGACCAGGGTGGTGTTGGCACTGTCTGGGCCGTGGAGGAAACGCCCATAATCGCTAATGGCCCGGGCAAGAATTATTTTTTCCCCCCAAAGTAAAATTTTGTTTTCGCTTTCTCTCTGTCTTACTGCAAAAACTCACTCCCAGTCAACAAAAATCAGTCACAAAAACAAGCACAACCAATCAAGCAAGAACACACACAAAGAGAAAACTAACACCCAAAAAATCACACAAGCACTCAGCAAAAAACAGTCACAAAAACAAACAGCAAAAATTCAGCAAGAAAACAAACGAACAGAAATATATCAAACAAACAGTCTCTCAAACAAAAAACACTTTCAAAGATCTACTAACAAACACTTGATCACACAGAACACTAATCTGACAAATACAAAACACAACGCAACGAACAACAGGACAAAAGCACTTGGTTAAATGGGAAGGGACAAAGGGATGTACTTTTGCAATGCAAGTGCGTTTGTGTCTGTCTATTTATGCTGTCTGCGTAGTCCTTAGTCCATTTCCAATTTCACTGATTGCGCCGCTCCCGAGTTGTGAGCATGCGCACAGCAGAGCTGACATGGTCTGCTTCAAGCGCGCATGCGCGAGCTGGCCGGCCCTTCATTTGCATGGGGTCACGGCTCATTTCAATGTAACCCGCCCACGTCCTTCCCAATTTGTATTACTCCGCCTTACGCCTCTGAAATAACGTTACGCATGCGCAATTTTCTGCACAAAAGCTACGAGAATAGGGTGATTACGCGGCTACATTGTGCAAGTCTAACGTAAAGGCGGTGCGCTACGCCGGTCCAATAATGCGCAGATGTACCTGAATCTGGCCCTTAGTATTTAACAGAAAATCCTACAGATTAGGTTGCAAGAATGAATAAATTGAGGATTGAGCAATGTTTACAAAAGATTCTAACTAGGGGTTGGTTGTTAAATTAGGGTAGTAGATTGTTCTAATTTACTTAAGGTTACCCAGGAAAAATATTAAAATATGAAAATATGAAAGTTCAATATAAAATTATAAAAATTGTAAAAAAAATAAAAAAATAAACAAGTGTTAAAAGTTTTTGTAATTTGATGTTTCTGATTAGAGTGGAGGCTCTGTTTGGGAGGAGGAGTTTCTCGGGAAAATGGCCAATTTACAGTTCATTAGGCTGGAACTAGTCTGTGAATTTCACGAGTTTCTCCTCTAAACAATTTTTTGGCGCTACTGTAGTCAGGAAACGTCATATTTTAATGTAATGTACATGATTTTTGGCAGATGTACAAACCAAATATGTTAACATTTTTTTTAAAAAGGTTAAAAATCTGAAAAACAATAAAATTTGATTGTTAGCAGATCTTACAATGTATGGCATACATATTTGGAAGATCTGTTCTAACAGTAGCTAGCAGATGTTTTCCTTTAGAGATCATTAAGGGAATGTGCTTCTAGCATAGAGATAGAGATCAGGTTACACAGCCTGACGCGCTGAATGTTAGTGTTGAAACCAGAGACGTGGCTTTCTAGAGTAATGGTTTTAAAACATTTTTGAGTCTAAATAACTTTTCTTGAGAGTTCATTGAAATTTTTGAAGATAAAATATCTGTCTTCTGAGTGAATGTTAGTGAACTATAAAGGCTTGTTATAGGGCAAATCTTTCTTTAATAATAAAAGATAACTTGAATATAATGATTTGAAGATCTAAAGAAAGCCCTTATTAATTTAGTATTTTTGATTAATATAGAGATCTCTCTCTCATATATTTACATTGTAACAAGTGTATGTGGATGATGATTGGTATTTTAATAACATGTGTGGGTTTTTACACTTATTTGTTATTTTAAGGAAAACATGAGGTGTCAATATACGCAGCTTTGACTGAGCTTTGTCTAGTGACAACTGGATGTTAAAAGAAAGGTCAGTTAAAATAGTATATAGATACATTATGAATAAATGATGCAGTGTGATAGAGCCACAGGTGTGAACCAAAAAGTCACTTTTTGAGGCTTTGGGTTGACCAATGTATTTATTGGGGAGGAATATTTTGCTTTTATAAATGGATCCATATATGGGCACAGTGGAACTTCTGTATGTTTGTCTACACTGAAGGATGAACTAAGGCTGCTATGTTTGTTTAACCACTTAAGACCCGGACCAATACGCTGGTAAATGACCCAAGGTGTTTTTGCGATTCGGCACTGCGTCGCTTTAACAGACAATTGCGCGGTCGTGCGACGTGGCTCCCAAACAAAATTTGCGTCCTTTTCTTCCCACAAATAGAGCTTTCTTTTGGTGGTATTTGATCACCTCTGCGATTTTTTTTTTTGCGCTATATACAAAAATAGAGCGACATTTTTGAAAAAAACCCACTATTTTTTACTTTTTGTTAAAAAAAAATCAAATAAACTAAATTTTAGTCAAACATTTAGGCCAAAATTTATTTAGCCACATGTCTTTAGTAAAAAAAAAAAATCGCGATACAAAAAAAATAGCTACCTAGCGGGAACAGCGACACTAATACAGCGATCAGAAAAATGATCGCTTAGTGACGCTGGCAATAGGGAGTGAAAGGGTTAACTAGGGCGGTGATCAGGGGGTTAAAACTTTATTAGGGGGGGTGGGGGGGCTATCCTGAACCTAACACTAACTGATTTTACACTGCCTGTCACACTGACACTAAATGCAGTGATTAGATCACTGCATTCAGTGACACTGTGACAGGGGGGTGGGGGGGCAGATCGCAAGGGGTTAAGTATGCCTATGTGTGTGTATGTCAGTGTAGTGTTGGTGCACACTTACTGTGAGGTGTTTCTCCCATCGCAGCGGTTGGAAATACCGCTGCGATGGGAGATTACATCACTTCCCCCTTCCTGTGTTTACACAGGAGGAGGAAATGACACAAAGGGGGAGCGCGCGCATTGGCTGGGAGCGATCGCGGGGGGGCGGGTAAACACTGACATCCGCCCGCTCGTCCCGGATCGCTCCCGGAGCCAGGGGGACCCCCGCACGCCGCGGAGGGGGTCCCGATGGGACCCCAGAACCGCACGAAGGCGGGGACGTAAATTTACGCCCTTGTGCCTGTACGAGCCATGTTGTGGCCGTATATGTGCGTGCGGGGGTCCTTAAGTGGTTAAGCAGTCATAGTGTGACAAGAGCATAGGTGGTTCAGTCGATTATACTGTATGATTGGTTCTGAAAAATAGTGTAATTCAATATAATTAGGTTTCTTTCAGAAATAAAATATTTAGGAAAGCTCAATATAAATGAATGTTCTTTTGCAAAATTAAAATAGTAATGATTGAAAGTATAGTAAGAAGGAGAAATGTGATAAAGAGGGATCAAATAAGAATATAGATTGGATTAATTATATTTACTATAATCAACAGAGGTTCGTTAACTAAACAGGGATGCACTCCAAGGTATAGCTGAACAACTAGAGGCCACTTCACAAATGACTTTGTAAAATCATATGGCCCTAGACATGATTTTAGCTAACAAGGGGGGTGTATTTAGAATGTTACCTGGGGACAGTATTTTAGGTGATAACACATTTGTACTCAGGTATAGCGATTTCGTTTTTTGCTTATATCAGTTACGATAATGTTTTGTTGTACTGACCATATCCTCCAATACCATCCTTACCTGTTAAGAAAAACACATACCACATTCTCAAGTGAGGGAAAGAATAGTGTTTGACCGCTTCCTGAAGCTTCGTTGAAGAAGGACTACGGATAAGCCCTGTCTGGACGCTATGCGAGACATAAAAGAGTTGCCAGTAGGAAGGCCAAGCACAGGGACAAAGAGAGCATAGGTACAGTACTGATAAAATAGTCATTTTAAGGGGGGATGGATGATGGAGTTAAAATAAAATGAATATTTTGTGTTATGCTACTTTTTACTAGAACCACTGAAATGTTGCTTTTCTTTCCTTATATTCTTTTATTTCTTTTATTTCCTTTCTTGATCTATCTATATATATATAGATAGATCAAAGTATGTGTTAATGTATTAAGATACTGTTACTTTCCATATGTCCTTAAGTCATTATAGAGTTAAAAAAAACTTCAGGAAGTGATAAATGAATACAGATGTTACTCACTACTCTTGACCCCCTCCATCGACCAAAACAAATATGGCAATTGTGGAAGGAAAGAATGTGCCACGAGGGCTCTGTGCCAAGGATAAGATGTAACAGGAGGAGACTTTTATATGGACTGAGCCAATCAAATGTGTTCATATGAATGTCATTTTGTTTATAAAGCTATGTTAATAAAAGGGTTCGATCTCTTTGACGCTGGAACACCGAAAGAAGCAGATCTCCCTCTCAGTTTTTCTGCAGGCTTTCACAATTTGAATCAGAGGCAGAATGGGTTATGCCCTGAATTTGTGTCAGGGGTTATCAATCCTTATCAGGAGGAAGGGTGAGCGGGCAGAGAACCTTTCCAGCGACACCCACCATGACAGCACCTGGCGCACAGGTGGGACAGGGGAGCCCTGTAAAGATGGCGGGGGAGGCGGGACATTGCGTCGGTGGTCGTGGAAGTGATAGGTGGCTTCACACTTGCTTGTATCACTTCCACATGAAAGCCAACAATCAGTATTAGTACAATACACACACTCCCGGCCGCTATACGGGAGTGTGTAAAAACTGCATGTCTGCAGCAATGTGGCTGTGGATTCAGATTTTACCCCCATCCTGGCACCATAAGGTGGCTTCTTAAGCCGTCTTATGGTAGTGCCAGTCCCGGTCATGGTTTAGTTATGCTGAAAAACTTGCTAACATACAGCAAAGATGCACAAAATGTAACAACAGAGATGCAAAGATGAAATAAAGAGAGCAAAGGGTGGAAGATAAGAGATTTCTGGTGCTGATCGGGAACTCGAGACTATCCTGGGAACTTCTGGGCCGTCTGGAGATACACAGGCTGATTGTGAAGTGTTATGGGAGGACTGTCATGTATTTTTTAAACACTTCTTTAGGAAAATGTCACTGTCACCTTCTAATAAACATTTTTATAATCCACTTTGTGACCTTTAAATGTCTTCATAATAAAATGGCTGCTGAGCTTTTTTATTATTTACATTTTACAAGATAAGAATATCTTTCTCTCCGCTTGTCTGCCAGAAACATTCCCTCTGAACATCACTTTTAATGAGAAGAGTGAAAAATTAAAACTCGCTGAATATTTATAAAGACGCTTCATATTCCATTCGTCTCCTTTGAAAAAACACTGTCTGGAGGTGGCCTTGTTTTCAGCTTGTCAAAGGGAATTTTAGAGGTTTATTAACAGCAGTTTGTTATGAAGCGGCCCGACCCAAGTCGTTTTGGAGCCCTGAGCCTTTTTATTTTTCTCTACCCCCCTCTGAATCCCATTATTCTGCACTAACATTGAACTAAAAGATGCCGTTTACAACACAGTGATTCATGACTGACATTCTTACAAAGTATTTGAGTTACTTGCCCATCTGTCACCAAGGAAATCAAACCTTCTTGGGCTCATGTAGACTGGTGATTTCCTGTGTTTCAATGTGCGTTCCTATTTTCCTCAATGCTGCAGTGTGGATGACAGTTCTGAGGCTGCATCTGACCTGCTCTGCATTGAGTGTCTATAGATCCTATTGAGATGTGTTTGTTTTATAGTCAAAGCAGTTCAAATACTGCATCTTATGTTCAAGCGCATGTGTTTGGGCCGTCCTGTGTTCCAATGCTGCACCTTATGTTCAAGCGCATGTGTTTGGGCCGTCCTGTGTTCCAATGCTGCATCTTATGTTCAAGCGCATGTGTTTGGGCCGTCCTGTGTTCCAATGCTGCATCTTATGTTCAAGCGCATGTGTTTGGGCCGTCCTGTGTTCCAATGCTGCATCTAATGTTCAAGCGCATGTGTTTGGGCCGTCCTGTGTTCAAATGCTGCATCTTATGTTCAAGCGCATGTGTTTGGGCCGTCCTGTGTTCCAGTGCTGCATCTTATGTTCAAGCGCATGTGTTTGGGCCGTCCTGTGTTCCAATGCTGCACCTTATGTTCAAGCGCATGTGTTTGGGCCGTCCTGTGTTCCAATGCTGCATCTTATGTTCAAGCGCATGTGTTTGGGCCGTCCTGTGTTCCAATGCTGCATCTAATGTTCAAGCGCATGTGTTTGGGCCGTCCTGTGTTCAAATGCTGCATCTTATGTTCAAGCGCATGTGTTTGGGCCGTCCTGTGTTCCAGTGCTGCATCTTATGTTCAAGCGCATGTGTTTGGGCCGTCCTGTGTTCCAATGCTGCACCTTATGTTCAAGCGCATGTGTTTGGGCCGTCCTGTGTTCCAATGCTGCATCTTATGTTCAAGCGCATGTGTTTGGGCCGTCCTGTGTTCCAATGCTGCACCTTATGTTCAAGCGCATGTGTTTGGGCCGTCCTGTGTTCCAATGCTGCATCTTATGTTCAAGCGCATGTGTAACGGCTACCCAAGTAGGGAGAGGGTATCAGCCGCTGACAACGTCCTTTTCCCTGGCAAGTTGCTATATAAGTAAGTCCAGTATAAGCCCATCCACGAGATCCAGAGGGAGAGTTAGGTCCAGTTGTAAGAGGCACAGAATAAATCCCATTGCATTCCCTTCCATAAACGAGACAGGCTACGTTTGAAGGGTCCAGTCGACTAACTTTAATGGTACATTTCTTGGTTTATATCTTAGTTACAAACTTGTGAATAATCAAGGAACAATGGAACTCTCCGCCCCCTCCCTCCATAGGGGGGGCCTCAAGTTAGACACACTGTCACCAGGCTAAAGAAGCCACATTCCTTTCTCAAATACAATTCAATCACAGATAATCCCCTCCGTAGCTAAACATTTCGGCTCCGCAAAGCCTGACAGTTCTTCTGAACATAAGTGACATGCTATTTCAATACAACTGGCCGGATACTGCTAATTTGGAATACAATATACAATCTCTTAAGGATAAACACAGGTCTTTCACACACACAATAGATCAATTAACCTTTGGGAATAGAGAGGTGAATTAGCATACTAAAGAGAGGTTTCCAGAGACAGGCTGATTCAGTTCTAATCTACATCTTTACAGACAGAGGATGTTCACACCTCATAATATACCACTGCATGATTATTATAGATGTACAGGCAGAATACATAGTTCCGTTACACTGCTCCCCTTTTGTGGAACACTCCGGCAGACCCGGATTGATCCTTTTCGGGTCAACTTGGGGATGTCCGGTCTGCTGTTAGGGTAAAAGTTCAGTTTGCCTGGACAGTCCATCGGCATTGCCATTAAATCTGCCAGGTCGGTAGCTGATGGTGAAGGTGAATAATGGAATTCAGTTCTGGAACAGTCACTTGCTTTGCTCTCTCAATGGCTCCCAGGACCGGTTGCTGATGCTCTTGGGAGAGATAAGGCACCACCTGAGCGCAAATCCCATTTAACCTTCTGACAATTTCAGCCTGTTTGTGCATTTCAATGTTCAAGCCACGGGACATCTCATAATACATGACGTAGTGTCGTTGCATCTCCGATTTCTCACTGGCCAACTTGTCACATTCCCATTTTAGACTGTGATATTGGGCCGGATCTACAGTACATGTCGGGGAAGGTAGTCTTACCCGGGTCTCAGCAGCAAGCAAGTTGGTTCCAGCAACGCAGGTTGGGGCACAGTAAGTCACTGTGTAGGCTTCAGCGGGGCACATCGGGGCGTACGCAGAAACAAGGGGGGCCAAATCATTCCCCAGTAGGACATCTGCTGGCAAATCCTTCATCACCCCCACTTTCACATGTCCCGAACCAACCCCCCAATCCAGATGAACCCGGGCAACGGGTAGCCGGAAGACGGTGCCTCCTGCTACTCTTACGGCTACGGTGTCTCCGGTGTGCTGGCTCTCTGGGATGAGTTTCTTCTGTAGCAGTGTCATCGTGGCCCCCGTATCGCGTAACCCGTTGGCTGCCTTTCCATTGACCCAGACAGTCTGCCTGTGTTGCTGCCTGTTGTCCTGATTAGCTGCTTGTATCGGATCTGCCTCATGCAGAACACCCCAATGTTCTACCTCCCCAACGCCGTGGGCCGCAGGCATGGATGTGTGGGGGTTCCCCCTTTCTGGCTGTCTCCATGACTGTGACTGCCTGGGTACATTTAATGAACAGTCTGACTTTTTGTGCCCTGGTTGCTTTTGAATCAGAGCGATAGTAGCCTCGGTATCTCTTAGGCCTTGTGCTACTTGTCCATTCACCCGTACCTCCTGACGGTGATGCTGATGGTTATCTGGAGAGGCCGCTTGTATTGGGTCTGCCTCATACAAAATTCCCAGACATTCCTCAGGGCCCACCTCAGTCTCTAGGCAGTGGGCCGCAGAGGGCTGTGATGGAGTGACCTCTGTGTTGGGTGTTGGGCGTCTCCAGTTGTTATTTGTAGCTCTCAAAGGACAAAAACGAGCAATATGTCCCGTGTTGCTGCAGTGATGGCACGTCATCCTAGACGAATCCCGGGGTAGTTGTTAGGCCCCTGAGGACGTGGTGGTCCTGGTGGGACTGGAGCGCGAAACTCTGGGCGTGGGGTGTCGGTTGGAGTACACGGTTCTACCTTATGAGCCAGGCGTGTAGTACCCTGGCTTAATTTCCTTGTTTCCGTGTACTCATCTGCTAGCCGCGCCGCCTCGTTTAAGTTAGCGGGACGGCGATCTCGTACCCAGTCCTGTATGTCTGCGGCCAGGTCTTGGAAGAAATGTTCCATTAGGAATAGCTGCAATACTTTCTTCCCGGTGTTGGCCTTGCACCCTTGGACCCAATGGGATGCCACCCTTTGTAACTGGTTGGCCCATTCCATGTGGGAGTCCACAGCCTTCTTCTTGGATTCCCGGAAGCGGCGGCGGTAGTTTTTCTGGAGTTACGGCATATCGGGTTAACAGCGCCTTTTTCACTTGCTGATATTGTAAAATATCCTCTGGAGCAAGAGCCGAAAAGCTTCATTGGCTTTGCCCGACAATTTTCCAGACAAAATAGTGACCCATTGGTCTGGTGGTACCTGGTGTAGTGAGCACTGCCTCTCAAAATCCGCCAAATATCCATCTATTTCCTCCTCACTTTCTACAAAAGCTTTAAATGCAGTGAACGGTATTTTCTTTCCTGTAGCAGCGGGTGGGGAAGTAGGAGCTGCGTGTGTAATGGGCTGTCTAGCTCTTACCAGTTCCAGTTCTTGTCCCCTCTTGGTTTGAATCTCTTCTCTTGCTTCCCGGAACAGCTGGTTTATTAGTTCCGTGGATGTTTCTGGATACAAGGATAATCTCCGCTGCACAATATCCGTAATTACATCTTCCTCGCTGACAGGTGCTAGAGGCTCCGCTACTTCCATGGATCCATCCATTTGGTCCAGCTCCAGCAGATCCGCTATCATCTCCCTCCGTGGTCTGTTACTGGCACTCCTACCACGACTCTCCAATAAAACTTTTAGTGTGGTTCTTTTCAGCCTGGCATACTGAGACTCCATTCAGAACTTGCTCCTTGGATAAAAGGACCATCCCACCACTGCCAACCAATGTAACGGCTACCCAAGTAGGGAGAGGGTATCAGCCGCTGACAACGTCCTTTTCCCTGGCAAGTTGCTATATAAGTAAGTCCAGTATAAGCCCATCCACGAGATCCAGAGGGAGAGTTAGGTCCAGTTGTAAGAGGCACAGAATAAATCCCATTGCATTCCCTTCCATAAACGAGACAGGGGCTACGTTTGAAGGGTCCAGTCGACTAACTTACTAATGGTACATTTCTTGGTTTATATCTTAGTTACAAACTTGTGAATAATCAAGGAACAATGGAACTCTCCGCCCCCTCCCTCCATAGGGGGGGCCTCAAGTTAGACACACTGTCACCAGGCTAAAGAAGCCACATTCCTTTCTCAAATACAATTCAATCACAGATAATCCCCTCCGTAGCTAAACATTTCGGCTCCGCAAAGCCTGACAGTTCTTCTGAACATAAGTGACATGCTATTTCAATACAACTGGCCGGATACTGCTAATTTGGAATACAATATACAATCTCTTAAGGATAAACACAGGTCTTTCACACACACAATAGATCAATTAACCTTTGGGAATAGAGAGGTGAATTAGCATACTAAAGAGAGGTTTCCAGAGACAGGCTGATTCAGTTCTAATCTACATCTTTACAGACAGAGGATGTTCACACCTCATAATATACCACTGCATGATTATTATAGATGTACAGGCAGAATACATAGTTCCGTTACAGCATGTGTTTGGGAAGTCCTGTGTTCAAATGCAGAGTCTGTGCACAGAAACACAATAGATTCATTAAATCCCCCTCCCAACCCTTGTCTACTCATCTTTCTTTTACCACTGGTGTGTATGGCCATCTAAAGGAAATATGAATATTGGAAAGCATGTGTCTGTACCAGCGCTGTCACATGATTGCAAGAAGACTTTGCCCTGTGTAGCCAGAGCAACTCGGTGTATTCACAGCACTTCTTCAATACAAGCAACAGCAGTTAGCATTTTCAGCAGCCCAGAGCCATAGCAATCGCTAATCAAACTATGATTTCTCAAAAAAAAAAAAGTGTATACAGTACATGTGCACTATTCCTCCGACTAATATCGATGATGGGGCAATATTCCTCCGACTAATACTGATGATGGGGCACTATTCCTCCGACTAATACCGATGATGGGGCACTATTCCTCCGACCAGGGGCGGACTGAACATTGAGGCACTCGGGCACTGCCCAAGGGTCCCATGCCCCTATGGGGCCCCCATCAGGGTTGCCAGGCTCAGTAAAACCAGGGACAGTATGTAAAAAATCTGTGTTTTTTTTACATCTGTCCCTGATATGTCCAAAACTGACATGCTTTTGATGTGAAAATCCTGAGATTTTAGCTGCCCCGCCTCTGCACTGCCTCCTGGCGTGGTGACCATCTGTAAGCCCAGGGGCCCCATAATCTTCTATTGCCCGGGGGCCCCATGAGTTGTCAGTCCGCCCCTGCCTCCGACTAATACCAATGATGGGCCAATATTCCTCCGACTAATACCGATGATGGGGCACTATTCCTCCCACTAATACCGATGATGGGGAAATATTCCTCTGAATAATACTAATGATCAGGCACTAATCCTCCAACTATTACAAATAATAGGGCACTGGTCCTCCGAATATTACCACTAATGGGGCACAATTCCTCCGCCTAATACTAACGATGGGGTACTATTCCTCCGACTAATACCAACGAGAGGGTACTATTCCTCTGACCAATATCAATGATGGGGCACCATTCCTTCAACTATGACTAATGATGGGGCACTATTCCTCTGAATAATACTAATGATCAGACACTAATCCTTCAACTATTACCAATAATAGGGCACAAGTCCTCAGAATATTACCAAAAATGGGGCACAATTCCTCAGACTATTACTAAATATGGGGCATTATTCCTCCGACTAATACTAACGATGGGGTACTACTCCTTCCACTATTAGGCTTCATTTCCACTGGCGTTTTTACAGCCACGTTTTTTTACAGCTTAAAAACGCCTGTCCATGTTTATTTTAGAAAAAAAATAAAACATTTTTTGGAGCTGGAGCTTTAAAAACGCCGCGGCCGCATTTTTGAGCGTTTGTGCGCGTTTTTGCGCGTTTTTTAATGTCTGGCGTTTTTACAGCTCTATTGCTGGAGCTTCAGAACGCACTGGTCCCGCGTTTTTTTTTGCAGCTTAGCCATCTACAGCTCAAAAACGTCATGGTGGGCATGAGGCCATAGACTAACATGGACAGGCGTTTTTAAGCTGCAAAAAACGCTCAGAAAAGTGGCTGTAAAAACGCCAGTGGAAATGAGGCCTTACTAATGATAGGGCACTATTCCTCCAACTAACACCATTGATGGGGCACTATTACTATTACCAACGATGGGGTACAGTTCCTTTGACTAATACCAAGGATGGGGCACTATTACTCCAGCTGAAGGATGGGGCACTACTCCTCTGACTATTATTAATGATGGGGGTCTTTTCCTCCACACATTACCAATAATAGTGTTATATTCCTCCAACCAATACCAATGAAGGGGAACTATTCCTCTGAATAATACTAATGATCAGGCACTAATCCTCCAACTATTACCAATAATAAGGCAAAAGTCCACCGAATATTACTACTAATGGGGCACAGTTCCTCCGACTATTACTAATGATGGGACACTACTCCTCTGACTATTACTAATGATGAGGGATTATTCCTCCACACATTACCAATTATGGGGTACTATTCCTCCGACTAATGCCATTGATGGCACTATTCCTCCGACTAATACCAACAATAGGGCACAAATCATTTGACCAATACCAATGATGTGGCACTTTTTCTCCAACAGATATCAATGATGGGGCACTACTTCTCTGATTATGACTAATGATGGGGCACTATTACTCTGACTAATTCCAATGATGGGGCACTACTCATCCTACTTCCAATGATGGAGCACTAATCCTCCAATTAATATCAATTATGCAACATTATTCCTCCAACTAATCCCAATCATAGGGCACTATTCCTCCAACTAATCTCAATGATGGGGCACTATTCCTTCTACTAATACCAATTATAGGACACTATTCCTTCTCCTTTTGACCACATGTGCTACGTAATTTCTTTTACTCCCACTGACGGCCAAGCCTGAAGCAGGGTATTCACAGACCACAAATCAGCTGGGTCAGCAGGAACCTGACAACCTTTTAGTCCATCTGTGCTGTTGTCTGTTCAACAGAAGCAAGCCTTACAACCGGCTTATGGCAAACAGTCATGCTGGAAATTCAGCATTCGATCAATGCTTTTAGCCAATAGCTGAAAGCGCTGATCTGTGTATTCTGGCTGGAGAGAGACCCCAGCATCAAATGTCATTTTTTTTCTGCTGGTTGAACGAAAAATGTATACCCTACTTTAAAGCAGAGGTCCGGCTTAAAAAAAAAAATATTTAAAGTCAGCAGCTACAAACTAGGGTGACCACATTTTCAAACTACCATTCAGGGACATCCCCCTTCCCAAAAATCAGCTTGTGCTGTAACGAATCACAGCACAGTGACTGGACACAAGAGGGGGGATTTATTATTTCTCTAATCACAAGCAGGGGGCGGGGATTGTGCTCCTCCAGGCATTCCCGGCCAGGACAAGTACTGTCAGTGAGTAAAGCGGTGATGTGGCAGCCTTTTTTTGGGGGCATTAGTTTGGCCTGGGGGGTGGCTGTGTCAGTTTCATTCCGGGACACTGTATTGTCCTGGAATGAAGGTGCCCGGGACAGACCTGCAAAATGCAGGACTGTCCTGGGAAATCCGGGACACGTGGTTACCCTACTACCAACAATGTAGCTGCTGACTTTTAATAGCGAAACTTAGCTGTCCAGGGTGCCCGCGATGTCGGCAGCCAAAGCCGAGCAGTCGCTCCAGTCTCGGCTGCCCCGCCGCCATCCTCGTCGAGGGAATCAGGAAGTGAAGCTTTGCGGATTCACTGCCCGAGCCGCACAGTAGGGAAGGGTGGACTTCCGCTTTAAGGACAACAAACTGGCCACTTGTTTAGAAGGTTTGCAGACCCTCAACTTATACTGTATGTTGTAAGTTTGCAGCAAATCACAAGGTGAAAGGTACAGTAGCTGGAGGGGATTGCGTGAGGCCTGAACAAAAGTCACATTAACAAAACCGACTGCAGGGCATCAAGCTTTATATAACTGTCAATTTTGAGCCAGCATCTTCGTCCAGAAAGTAGACGGTGACTCTGGATGATGCCTGAACAAAGATGACGCCATCTCTTTGGAGAGAAATGTAGATAAAGACATTGACAGGGGCAGTACTGTGATATCTGTGAGAGGTAATAAATACATGGAAGCATTACACATTTTTTTTTTAATGTCTGCTTTAAAGCATATATTCTTTATCTCTTATTAAAAAAAAAATATGCTAAGACTATCCCTCTCAATTTCATGCCTTGCCACTGACTGAGGCTGGTTGTGGCAGCGAAGCGGAAAAAAAAAAAAAAAGAATTTCAGCTATAATGCAACTGAACAGATATTTTAAATGAAGAACAATAAGAGACGTGAGACGGCGAGCAATGGGGAGATGAAATGAGGTCTTCCCAGGTTGTAAGTAATGTTATTACAGAGATGATTGCTAAGGAGGGACAGCATACTCTGCTCTGACGGGCTATGACCAATAATTAAGATGTGAACAATTATGCTGCTGGCTGGCTCTGAAGTTTAGGGACCTGAGCTTATTCCCGGCGAAGCGCAAGATAATCGGCAGAATCAGACAGCTTGTCAGACATGGGAACGGGGAGCCGCCGAATGTGCTGTACACCGTTCATGTATTTCTGGAAAGGGTTTGCAAGGAATAGCAGAAACATTGCAGGCTCTGCTTAGAGGACTTTCACATGCCACTGCCATTTAATAGTGGCGTGACATACAGAGCAGCTCATCCAGCTGATGACATTAAAGTGGAACTGAACTAAAAAGGTTGCAGTGTCTTAGGAACCATTTAGAAATGTTAATTATTCCTAAGCTGCACCCTGAAAGGTTTAACTTTTGTCTGGAATTCCTCCTGAAAAATTACAGTGTACTTTCTGGTATGTGAATGTGCCTTTTGCCTCAGAGCTGTACAGTACAGTGCGGAAAATAAGTATTTGAACACCCTGCTATTTTGCAAGTTCTCCCACTTGGAAATCATGGAGGGGTCTGAAATTGTCATCGTAGGTGCATGTCCACTGTGAGAGACATAATAATTTTAACTATTTATTTGTATGATACAGCTGCAAATAAGTATTTGAACACCTGAGAAAATCAATGTTAATATTTGGTACAGTAGCCTTTGTTTGCAATTAAAGAGGTCAAACGTTTCTTGTAGTTTTTCACCAGGTTTGCACACACTGGAGGAGGGATTTTGGCCCACTCCTCCACACAGATCTTCTCTAGATCAGTCAGGTTTCTGGGCTGTCGCTGAGAAACACGGAGTTTGAGCTCCCTCCAAAGATTCTCTATTGGGTTTAGGTCTGAAGACTGGCTAGGCCACGCCAGAACCTTGATATGCTTCTTACAGAGCCACTCCTTGGTTATCCTGGCTGTGTGCTTCGGGTCATTGTCATGTTGGAAGACCCAGCCTCGACCCATCTTCAAAGCTCTAACTGAGGGAAGGAGGTTGTTGCCCAAAATCTCGCAATACATGGCCCCGGTCATCCTCTCCTTAATACAGTGCAGTCGCCCTGTCCCATGTGCAGAAAAACACCCCCAAAGCATTTTTTTTTTTTTTCTCCATAAGTTTATTGAATACTTTGAAAACAGTACATAAAATAGGGCAATATCACAAACAGTTAACAAATGGTCAATGTTTGCGGTCGCAGCCGCTACGCATACAGGTAGTTATGAACAACACGAATAATATTAACACGAAAAGCAAAACAATGAGAATGGATGAAACAGATCGCGACCCAATGATGCGTCCGGGTCGCCCGGGGGGGGGGGAAGAATGTATGATAGGTGAGGGGGGGGGGGAGTAAATCTTCAGACATCCGCTGGAGAAGCTGCGGACATCCGTGGGGGCTAACACGGTCGTAACTTCCCTCCAGGCTGGTTGAGCTTGCTACAGTATAACAAGGGCATCAGGGAGTCAACTGGGGACAATAAGTGACCACTCTGAGGAATCGGACAGTGGGTATGAGAAAGGGTGGGTCGCAAATGATCGGGAGCGTCGTCACGTGTCCGAAGGAGAGATGAAGGCTTGTCTCGTAACTCGATCAGTGGGTAAGGGGAGGGTATCGCCTCGCGTGGGGCCGGGTTGGGTTCAGCATTAGCATTATTCTGGGGTCTATGGGTACAAGAGTGCGGGTGAGGAGGGAGAGGGAGCAGGTGCTTTCATTCCTCAGTCAAGGGATAGGGAAAAACACCCCCAAAGCATGATGCTACCACCCCCATGCTTCACAGTAGGGATGGTGTTCTTGGGATGGTACTCATCATTCTTCTTCCTCCAAACACGGTTAGTGGAATTATGACCAAAAAGTTCTATTTTGGTCTCATCTGACCACATGACTTTCTCCCATGACTCCTCTGGATCATCCAAATGGTCATTGGCAAACTTAAGACGGGCCTTGACATGTGCTGGTTTAAGCAGGGGAACCTTCCGTGCCATGAGGTCTTAGTGTATTACCAACACTAACCTTGGAAACGGTGGTCCCAGCTCTTTTCAGGTCATTGACCAGCTCCTCCCATGTAGTCCTGGGCTGATTTCTCACCTTTCTTAGGATCATTGAGACCCCACGAGGTGAGATTTTGCATGGAGCCCCAGTCCGAGGGAGATTGACAGTCATGTTTAGCTTCTTCCATTTTCTAATGATTGCTCCAACAGTGGACATTTTTTCACCAAGCTGCTTGGCAATTTCCCCGTAGCCCTTTCCAGCCTTGTGGAGGTGTACAATTTTGTCTCTAGTGTCTTTGGACAGCTCTTTGGTCTTGGCCATGTTAGTAGTTGGATTCTTACTGATTGTATGGGGTGGACCGGTGTCTTTATGCAGCTAATGACCTCAAACAGGTGCATCTAATTTAGGATAATAAATGGAGTGGAGGTGCACATTTTAAAGGCAGACTAACAGGTCTTTGAGGGTCAGAATTCTAGCTGATAGACAGGTGTTCAAATACTTCTTTGCAGCTGTATCATACAAATAAATAGTTAAAAATTCATAAATTGTGATTTCTGGATTTTTTTGGGGGATTATGTCTCTCACAGTGGACATGCACCTACGATGACAATTTCAGACCCCTCCATGATTTCCAAGTGGGAGAACTTGCAAAATAGCAGGGTGTTCAAATACTTATTTTCCGCACTGTATATCTGCAGTGCGAGATCTAAGGCACTGTGGGGTCAATTTACTAAAGGCAATACTATAGGCTGTGCACTTTGCAAAGTGAAGTTGCACTTTGTGAGGGCAGTTGCTCCAGTCTAGAGCTTGGTAAATGAGGTAACAATTTTGTTTGCAAAAGATACCCAATCACATGCAAAGTAAATAAAAAAAAAATAAAAAACACTTTTTGTCATAGTACCACTTCAAAAGCAAACTAAACGATGGATGCTGTGCCCAGAAATGAGCAGTTACCAGTATTGCCTATGGTATCCCTGAATGACTTGCCATGTCTTGTTCTACAATGTCTCTCTCTATATGGAGGTAGCCATCTTGGTAGAAGCAGCAAGGAAAACATTGAGCAGCACAGTAGTTACATCAGCAAATCTAACTCCAAATCTCCTGAGAAACACAGGGGTCGATTTACGAAAGGCAAATAGACAGTTTCTCTCTGCAAGTGCAGTTGCTCCACAGCTTGGTAAATGAGCAGAAGCTTTACTGACGTTCATCATCCAATCGTCTGCAAGCAAAACGACTGTTTTTTATGACCCGACTGCAGAGGTTTTACATCACTTGGAGTCTAAACATTAGGACTCCATTCAAATCTGCGTTTTTACTTAAAAAAGGCTGCCCTACATGCAGCAAATAATGCTGCTTCACCTCTTCATTCGTTAAAGCGGAGCTCCACCCTAAAGTGGAACTCATGCTGATCGGAACCCTCCCCCCTCCGGTGTCACATTTGACACCTTTCAGGGGGAGGGGGGTGCAGATACCTGTCTAAAGACAGGTATTTGCACCCACTTCCGGCCACAACAGTCTCGGGCAGACTGCGGGCAAGACGTGGATGGCGGGGGGAGCAGCAGAGTGACGAGCGATCGCTTGTCCTCTGCTGCAGACGGCGCTGGACTCCAGGACAGGTAAGTGTCCTAATATTAAAGTCAGCAGCTGCAGTATTTGTAGCTGCTGGCTTTTGATATTTTTTTTCAGCGGACATCCGCTTTAAGAGAAATAAATGTAGCCTCTATGACCATAAGGCTTCATGCACACTGAAGCTAAAAAAAGCTATAAAAAAACGCCAGTAGCTTTGCAGAGAGCCTTACAACGTTTTTTAGCGTTTTTGCAATAGCTTTTGTAACGGTCACCCCCGTTTACAACCTTCCATCCACCCACGACAGCTCATACGACACTCCACAATCCAGCAGACACGATCCATATCAATCCCCCAGAAAATGAGACTGACAGTTCTATCTTCTGGTTTCAAAATGAATGAATGCTTTAATGGTTTCTTCTCAGCTTTTTATGCAGTTACAAGCATGTGACAGTAATCAAAGGGACAATGAAATCTCCACCCTCTTCACACCAAGGGGGGCTTCAATCACATACTTTTACTAATATAATTCAAACAAAATACCATCACACAATGAGTTCCCTTCAATCCACATCTTTAGACAGACGGTCTGTCTCCGTCAGACGGGTAGTCACACCTGGGCATTAATAGGCTTTAAACCATGTTATCATACAATGAAATGTCTTTCAGGAGCCAGCCTCACTTAGCATTTCAACAGCCTATTACACAGAGGAATGAGTCACTGTCTGGTTGACCTGGTCAGGACAAAATAAACTACTTGTAATATGTTCAGTATCTCCTGCAATGAACTGTCAGTAATGTCCCATCTTCTGCAATACATGAAGTATGATTCACTAGCCACCCCATGCCCAAAGGGCACAGGGTGGACTCAGACCCAAGAGTTATCAGTGACGCTGACACAGGAGTATCCCCCATCCTTCCAAAGTCTCTGGTTGTCACGGGTCATTCTGTTACAGCTTTAATCAGCGTTTTTCAGTGTAGCTTATTTGTTTTTAATGGATAAAAAACGGCACTTTGGACGCATATTTCGGGCATTTAGAAAAAAGCCAATAAACTCCAAAGCTCATTAACACTAAAAAACGCCCAGGTGTGCATGGGCACATAGGCTAACTGAGTTTAGTTTATGGGCTTTAAAAGAAAAAAAAATACAAAACGCCAATAAACTGCAGTTTATCAGCTTCAGTGTGCATAGAGCCTAAGACCCCTTTCACACTGAAGCGTTTTTACAGCGTTTTAGCGTTAAAAATAGCGCTCTCAAAACGCTCATAAAACGCTCTCCATGCATCTCAATGGACCTTTTCACACTGAGTTCTGCAAGCAGCATCTTTGAAACAGTTTTTGAGCGCTGAAACAAACGCTCCAAAAACGCCCCTCTCCGTTGAAATGAATTGAAAAGCGCTGTAAAAACACCTTACCCTTTCACACTGAGGCACTGCAAAAACGCCCTAAAACTTTAGGGTCTTATCGGTGCTTTACCAACACATTGGGATTGCAGATAAGGCTTTGCTCGAATAACGCTGTAATAACGCTCGAATAACACTCGAAAAACGCCCCAGTGTGAAAAGGGCCTAATAGTAGTAGAAGAAATGTAGAAAATTGTACCATCATCCATATCTCTTCATTCGTTAAGCTATGTTTTTCTCAAGTTTTTTCAACTTGAGTTTTTTCTCAAGTTTTGCCATGTGTGAAAATGCTAATTTCCTGGTTGCGCTGGTGCTGCAATTATCAATTAATGGCACCGTAAGCATGACACTTTTTTTTTTGTTGCCCGTTTCCCTAAATGTGTGTATAAAACAGCTT
Organism: Rana kukunoris; assembly: GCA_029574335.1. Classification (NCBI taxonomy): domain Eukaryota; kingdom Metazoa; phylum Chordata; class Amphibia; order Anura; family Ranidae; genus Rana; species Rana kukunoris. The sequence goes on from CM056051.1 coordinate 432,836,949, forward strand.
TAGAGAGTGTTTTGAATGCTATTTAAAAGAAGAATAAAAAAATGCAATGTAGTAACAATATTGACCTACTGTACAAGCAAGTCTTTGAAGTGCAGGAGGAAAGTCATCAAGTACAGCGAGAACTTTAGTCTATGGACTGCATGGAAAACAAACGAGTGCTGTTTGTTCTGAAATTAAATAATCTGTCTTTATTTTAAGTAATGGCACAGACATCACCAAATAAACAGAAATATTAAAATCGCACTCGCCCATAAGGGGTGTACAGGTGTGGGAGCGGAAATTATTTATTTTCTGTTCTCACAGTAGGAGAACAGCAACTGCACTCCTACTACCTGCCAACCTCATAAACTATGTGCACACGCCAGCCCGTCTGCTACATCATACCTACTGGCAGTATTGCGAATGCAAATCTGGAAGCAGACAGTCCAGAAAGTCTGTGATTTGGAGCAGATGCGATTCCTAAAAGCTGTGATGTGGGCCACCACACAAAGCACGGTGATGGGTTAATGGAAATAATTGTAGAAATGCTCCAGACTCTGACTGTACGCCATGGTCAGGAGGCGTTAGCCTGAGATTCACTGCCGAGCCAGGCTCTGTAATGAATTCCACACTGAGCCATACCTGTTCTGCAATATTTCAGCCATTGATTTTGCTGTCGAATGAAAAGACGCTCCTTCCAAATGGCATTTAACTGGACAAACCAGCCAGTGCAATTAAAGGAACAGAGCCATCTCCATTTATTTTTAACTACAGTATGTGCTTGAATGTGATTAGCTTTATGTAAATAATCTTGATTTGCAGATTTAGAGGCCTGGTTTGTGTGCTTAGCTTCCTATTGTAAAAGTACACAGGCATAGTTGCCAACATTTGAAAAAAAATTCCAGGGACACTTTGCAGCACAGCTATTAATTAATTACCACACTCACTTCCCCGAAGCTCCACCCACTCCGCATAATCTTCGCCTACTAATCTTTTCACTGCTAAACAGTGCAAGTATCAATATTTGAACTATAAACACATAGCTAGTGCTATTAGCAATGTGTTTAAGTTAAACAAAAGTCAAAAAACATTTCTCCATTGACATGAAGGTCAGATCGCTACACTGGGTTCCCCCCTTACATCAGAGTCTGCAGGGATCCCCCTTACAGTGAAATGGAACTCTTACGTAAAGGGGAACGCTGCAGATCATGATATAAGGGGGAACTCTGATATAAGGTGGTCCCTGGTCACCAGAACCTTCCCTTACATCAGAGTCCACTGCATTCCCTTTACATCAGAGTTCCCCTTTACATCAGGGCCTGCAGAATTACCCTTTCACTGTAAGGGGCAATCCTGCAGACTCTGATGTAATGGGGAATGCCAGGAACTCTGATGTGGTAGCCACTCTGGTGACCAGAGACCACCTTCCGAAGAGTGAATACACTAAGGTAAGGGGAGTTACTAATATAGGGGAAACCTTTTTATCAGTGCCCCTTACATTATTTTATTCACTCCCCTGCGGGCAGGAGGTGGGATGGTCAGAGGCTCAGGGCAGGAGATGGGATGGTCAGAGGCTCAGGGCAGGAGATGGGATGGTGAGAGGCTCAGGGCAGGAGGTGGGATGGTCAGAGGCTCAGGGCAGGAGGTGGGATGGTCAGAGGCTCAGGGCAGGAGATGGGATGGTCAGAGAGGCTCAGGGCAGGAGGTGGGATGGTCAGAGAGGCTCAGGGCAGGAGGTGGGATGGTCAGAGAGGCTCAGGGCAGGAGGTGGGATGGTCAGAGAGGCTCAGGGCAGAAGGTGGGATGGTCAGAGAGGCTCAGGGCAGGAGGTGGGATGGTCAGAGAGGCTCAGGGCAGGAGGTGGGATGGTCAGAGAGGCTCAGGGCAGGAGGTGGGATGGTCAGAGAGGCTCAGGGCAGGAGGTGGGATGGTCAGAGAGGCTCAGGGCAGGAGGTGGGATGGTCAGAGAGGCTCAGGGCAGGAGGTGGGATGGTCAGAGAGGCTCAGGGCAGGAGGTGGGATGGTCAGAGAGGCTCAGGGCAGGAGGTGGGATGGTCAGAGAGGCTCAGGGCAGGAGGTGGGATGGTCAGAGAGGCTCAGGGCAGGAGGTGAGATGGTCAGAGAGGCTCAGGGCAGGAGGTGGGATGGTCAGAGAGGCTCGGGGCAGGAGGTGGGATGGTCAGAGGCTCAGGGCAGGAGGTGGGATGGTCAGAGGCTCGGGGCAGGAGGTGGGATGGTCAGAGAGGCTCAGGGCAGGAGGTGGGATGGTCAGAGAGGCTCAGGGCAGGAGGTGGGATGGTCAGAGGCGCTCAGGGCAGGAGGTGGGATGGTCAGAGGCTCGGGGCAGGAGGTGGGATGGTCAGAGAGGCTCAGGGCAGGAGGTGGGATGGTCAGAGGCTCGGGGCAGGAGGTGGGATGGTCAGAGAGGCTCGGGGCAGGAGGTGGGATGGTCAGAGAGGCTCAGGGCAGGAGGTGGGATGGTCAGAGAGGCTCAGGGCAGGAGGTGGGATGGTCAGAGGCTCGGGGCAGGAGGTGGGATGGTCAGAGAGGCTCGGGGCAGGAGGTGGGATGGTCAGAGAGGCTCAGGGCAGGAGGTGGGATGGTCAGAGAGGCTCAGGGCAGGAGGTGGGATGGTCAGAGAGGCTCAGGGCAGGAGGTGGGATGGTCAGAGAGGCTCAGGGCAGGAGGTGGGATGGTCAGAGAGGCTCAGGGCAGGAGGTGGGATGGTCAGAGAGGCTCAGGGCAGGAGGTGGGATGGTCAGAGAGGCTCGGGGCAGGAGGTGGGATGGTCAGAGGCTCGGGGCAGGAGGTGGGATGGTCAGAGGCTCGGGGCAGGAGGTGGGATGGTCAGAGAGGCTCAGGGCAGGAGGTGGGATGGTCAGAGAGGCTCGGGGCAGGAGGTGGGATGGTCAGAGGCTCAGGGCAGGAGGTGGGATGGTCAGAGAGGCTCAGGGCAGGAGGTGGGATGGTCAGAGAGGCTCAGGGCAGGAGGTGGGATGGTCAGAGAGGCTCAGGGCAGGAGGTGGGATGGTCAGAGGCTCGGGGCAGGAGGTGGGATGGTCAGAGAGGCTCGGGGCAGGAGGTGGGATGGTCAGAGAGGCTCAGGGCAGGAGGTGGGATGGTCAGAGAGGCTCAGGGCAGGAGGTGGGATGGTCAGAGAGGCTCAGGGCAGGAGGTGGGATGGTCAGAGAGGCTCAGGGCAGGAGGTGGGATGGTCAGAGAGGCTCAGGGCAGGAGGTGGGATGGTCAGAGAGGCTCGGCTCAGGAGGTGGGATGGTCAGAGGCTCGGGGCAGGAGGTGGGATGGTCAGAGGCTCGGGGCAGGAGGTGGGATGGTCAGAGAGGCTCAGGGCAGGAGGTGGGATGGTCAGAGAGGCTCGGGGCAGGAGGTGGGATGGTCAGAGGCTCAGGGCAGGAGGTGGGATGGTCAGAGAGGCTCAGGGCAGGAGGTGGGATGGTCAGAGAGGCTCAGGGCAGGAGGTGGGATGGTCAGAGGCTCGGGGCAGGAGGTGGGATGGTCAGAGGCTCGGGGCAGGAGGTGGGATGGTCAGAGAGGCTCAGGGCAGGAGGTGGGATGGTCAGAGAGGCTCGGGGCAGGAGGTGGGATGGTCAGAGGCTCAGGGCAGGAGGTGGGATGGTCAGAGAGGCTCAGGGCAGGAGGTGGGATGGTCAGAGAGGCTCAGGGCAGGAGGTGGGATGGTCAGAGAGGCTCAGGGCAGGAGGTGGGATGGTCAGAGGCTCGGGGCAGGAGGTGGGATGGTCAGAGAGGCTCGGGGCAGGAGGTGGGATGGTCAGAGAGGCTCGGGGCAGGAGGTGGGATGGTCAGAGAGGCTCAGGGCAGGAGGTGGGATGGTCAGAGAGGCTCAGGGCAGGAGGTGGGATGGTCAGAGAGGCTCAGGGCAGGAGGTGGGATGGTCAGAGAGGCTCAGGGCAGGAGGTGGGATGGTCAGAGAGGCTCGGGGCAGGAGGTGGGATGGTCAGAGGCTCGGGGCAGGAGGTGGGATGGTCAGAGGCTCGGGGCAGGAGGTGGGATGGTCAGAGAGGCTCAGGGCAGGAGGTGGGATGGTCAGAGAGGCTCGGGGCAGGAGGTGGGATGGTCAGAGGCTCAGGGCAGGAGGTGGGATGGTCAGAGAGGCTCAGGGCAGGAGGTGGGATGGTCAGAGAGGCTCGGGGCAGGAGGTGGGATGGTCAGAGGCTCGGGGCAGGAGGTGGGATGGTCAGAGAGGCTCAGGGCAGGAGGTGGGATGGTCAGAGAGGCTCGGGGCAGGAGGTGGGATGGTCAGAGGCTCAGGGCAGGAGGTGGGATGGTCAGAGAGGCTCAGGGCAGGAGGTGGGATGGTCAGAGAGGCTCAGGGCAGGAGGTGGGATGGTCAGAGGCTCGGGGCAGGAGGTGGGATGGTCAGAGGCTCGGGGCAGGAGGTGGGATGGTCAGAGAGGCTCAGGGCAGGAGGTGGGATGGTCAGAGAGGCTCGGGGCAGGAGGTGGGATGGTCAGAGAGGCTCAGGGCAGGAGGTGGGATGGTCAGAGAGGCTCAGGGCAGGAGGTGGGATGGTCAGAGAGGCTCAGGGCAGGAGGTGGGATGGTCAGAGGCTCAGGCAGTCCAGATTGCATCACTCCAATCCAAGTTTGCAGCTGTGCTTTACAATGTGCTGGTATGGAGTGTCAGTGCGATAGGTACCTGTACTGATCCATTATCCCCGGATCTCAGGTGATTCTCCTTCCCCCTGGGCTCTCACAACTTCCCAATCAGCCCCCAGGAAACAGCATGATCTGACCACTGACAACAAGGAAGACATGACCTCAGCCAACCTAAACACACGCCCTCTTAAAACATTTTACCCAATCACAGAACAAAGAACGTGTAGCCACGCCTTTAGAAGTGAGAATAGGCTTCCTCTGGATCCCTGCAGACGTGCCTGGCTGCTCTATACAGAGTGCTGTGATGGGAAGGGCTTCCTCGTACACGCGGCCATTATTTTTATGGGCACTGCTGCCCATATAACGGACTTTACCGGACAGCCCGAAAACGGTCTCAAATGCCTTCCCCACTAGCCGGGACAAGTCCCGGCAGGCTAAATTAGCCGGGACTAGGTCCTATTTGACGGGACTGTCCCTTTAAAAACGGGACAGTTGGCAGGTATGCACAGGGGCAGCCATTTTAGCTGATTACCTCAGCATGTTCTACTTCCTGTTTAGTAATGCTGCACAGAGGTGGTGCTATACTGATCCACCCTCAGGGAAAGCCTATGGGTCATGTCACACTTTAATAAAAACAACTGGCTGTCCAACTAAGGCTGAGTTTGTTGACTTATATTTTGTCCCCAGGCACTGGAATAAACAGCCTAAAGCTGGGTACACAATTGTGCAACCAAAAAAAAAACAGACAGCTCTGGTTGGAGACACTGTACTAACCATGCAAGGTCAGTCTAGCTATCTCCCCTGCTGAGCTATTGTGTTTCAACAGGGGAATGGCTCCCCCACCAGAACACTCTTATGAGTGCTCTCTGCCATTGTCGCCAGAGTTGGTCGGCTGCTGTTTTTCCATCATGCACATGCGACAGAAGCCGGCCGACTACTGTCAGACAGACCGACATACACACGTGCAGAAGGTCGGACGATTTTTTCTGAAGGGGGTTTGTAGGGGGCTTTATTCTTTAGGGCAGGGGTCTCCAAACTTTCAAACAAAGGGCCAGTTTATTGTCCTCCAGACTTTTGGGGGTCGGCTGGACCGTGGCCAGCGGGAGTGGAAAATTTCCTGGCATTAAAGGGAGTTAACATTTAGTATTAGGGTGAGCAATAGTGCCCCATTACTGGTGTCAGTGGGATAAATGGTGCCCCATTGTTGGTGTCAGTTGGCAAACCAGTGTTCCATCTAACTGGGAGGGATAGTGCTCCAAGGGCCAGATAAAGGCAAGCAAGGGGCCTCATCTGGCCCCTGGGCCACAGTTTGGAGACCATTACTCTAGGGAATCATTCTTCTATAAGGAATATTCTGCTGTGATCGGAATCCATTCTGCTAAAGTATCAACACTACCTGGATTCTAAATAGTTGTAGAATACTGAACTTCAGAATAAGAAGCTTTATTGAATATTGTTGGTCGGGTTCAGATCTGTGTATTGCAGTAACGTACATGTTAGCGCAATGCGCAGTAACGCCCCGTGGATGCATTAATGCACTTCTGTGCCATTCATTTTGTAGTTGAGAATTTTTATTAAGGTTTAAAAGTTACAATAAAAAAATACAAAACACAAAAATAAGAGGGGATAGTGGGATAAAACAAACACAGGGGGGGAGAGAGGTGGGAAATAAGAAAGCATCATCAGACATCCGTAGGTAGTGTAAGTGCATCCCGCAATTATCCAACATAAGGCTTAGCTGGTTGACCGATCAGGGTTGAGGCACGGCTCTAAGAGAGCGTGTACCCAACACAGTGGCAGTACATATAGGCCTATCTGCAGGTCGCGGTTATCAGTTAATCATATCTTGAGGAAGAAAATGTTTATGTACATGCATAGACTGTATTATGCCATTCATTCCTGCTACAGACAGGTGAGTGAGCGATGTCACCCTAGAACAGGAAGTGTGTTACTGGCAGGATCACCAGGTATAAAATAAAGAAAGTAAAGTCAGGATAAAAAGGGAATCAATGCAGCCTAAGGACTAAGGTTTTAGATATAATTTAATTTAAAAACAATCACAATTACAAAGAAAAAAGGGTAAAAAAAAATCTAGAATGAAGAGCTTAACAGAAACATGGCGAAGTGCCTATAGCTCCTGATGTGAAAAGGAAGAACTTTCTAATCCATCATTGGGAATTCACAAACCAAGCGAGCGGGAATTTGCATGCTGGCAGGGGGGTAGGCGTTAAGCAGCAAGCTGTGCTGTTGCATAGCAACTCCAAGTCACATTCCCGCTCATACATTCAGCAACATACATCCGCTGGCAGGGCAGAGGGTAATAGAAGTCCTGTATTATGTCCTCAGGGCATGTCATATCAGTGTGTCATAAATAATTAGAAAACGTCTTGCAAGTGTTTTTTTTTCCCTTCATTATTTTTTGTTTCCCATTAGAGAACCCCCAATTAATAACCCAGCAGACCTTACAGAATAACCAGCACCCTGCAGTCCAGAGAACTGCGAGTGTAACCACCAATTGACAAACGGGTAAACATGGCTGATTTTCATATCATTACCCAGACTCCCCCTGGCACGACATGAGCGCTGCCTTCTATGTAATTACTTGGTACGTCGCATTTATCAGCATTAATGATGTAGATTTACTAAAGGGCACTGTGGGGCCAAAATACACTACATAAATTAGGAGCCTTAGCTCCCTTCTCAGTGCATATCATAAAACAGGCCTAAGTTTTATAGGGCATTCTTTGATGGCAACCAGGCAAGAGCTCTGGGCAGTTATAATAATAATAATAAAAAAAAAATTGCTAAAGTTTTTATGCCTGTCATTTATAGCTGCTATATCATCTCTAACTCACGATGAATGCTTAGGGGTCGGTCCATGTTCAGGCTGACAAGGTCAGATGAATTGGAAGCTAGTAACTAGTGAAAATGCAGACTGGGGAAAGGTTCATCCAGACCCAAAACATGCTGTAGAAATAGGAAGAGGTATCCCAGCCGCCCGAACCAAGTGGTCAGTAGGTAAAAGCAGCCTCAGTGTGATGCATCCAGGCCACGCCTCCAACATCTCTCCCCACCCCCATGGCTTAATCATGAAGGGATGGGGTAAAACATGTTGGCGGCATGGCCTGGATGAACCAAGCTGAGGCTGGTTTACCTGCTAACCACTCGGGCCAGGTGAAGTGTGCAGAGGCTGGGTTATCCCTTCCTATTTCTACAGCGTGCTGTACTGTCTGTTTTTCATTTTCTTAGCCTGCCGTGCGCAAAAAAACAGTGAACCAAAAAAAGGCTGTGTTCAATGGTCTCCTCATTGGGATTCAAGACTCTTGATGGGTGCACCTTATAATCAGCCAAAGCTGACCAATGCATACTGGGTAGGAAGAGGGCCCCCAAGGCAGGGGAGAAGGAACCTAATGGCCAAACATCCTCCCCCTAGTCTCCAGAGTAGACCCAAAGACCCATATCCTACAATCCTGGGTGAATGGTGACAACCCTAGAGGGAAAAATAAAAAAAAGCGGCTATGTGGAAGACAATGGATAGGTTGTGTAACCTGATAACAAAAAATTGCCTCAGGACCCCCTTTATACCAGAAGATATTATACTGCCAGCCATTTCAGTCAGAAGGCTAGAATGATGGTGGACCACCCCTAATGGACACTGATAAGAGCAGATGCTACACTTTATCTTAGCCAACTAGGCCGAGAAGCAAACTTCCCTATCACCTGTGGCCTGGTTGCCATCATAGAACAACCTCAGAGTGAGGTTACATTTTTTATTTCTGTTTGCAACCCCACTGGGAAAAATTTTCTTACTTCCTGTCCCTTTTAATTTCACTGTTGTCCTGCCGATGTTTTCTTTTCAATGCTGTCTGAAGCCTCGTACACACGACCGGTTTTCCCGGCAGGAAAACTGCCAGGAGAGCATTTGGCCGGGAATCCCGGCCGTGTGTATGCTCCCTAGCAGTTTTTCCATCAGGAATGCGCGGTAGCATACAAGTTTAGTGTGGGGTGTAGCAAGATGGCGTCAACGGCATCGAATGTGACGAGCTCTGGCTCGTTGTAGTCGATGATGTCACCGCTTTCTTGCCATTCAAAAGAACGACTGTTGTTTTGATTGGTCGTCTGTATGCACAACTTTGCAAGACAAGCTTGCCAGGAATCCCGTCAGGAAAACCAACGTTTTTTTCCCTGACGGGATTCACGGATGTGTGTACAGGAGTCTGTCATTCAGATGCAGGTATATATGAAGAATTCTGAGTCTCTGACTGAAAAGTAATGAAATCAGACACAGCCAAGCAACTTGCATTTTCAGAGGGAGGCAAGCAATGAGATGAAGTGTCACCCCCATAATATTCCAAATACAAGTTAATTCCAATGATACATTGTTTGCAAAGTCAACATTGCTTGAACTGCCGACAGATTGCTGTGCAAACTTATACCATTAAAATCTAAGAGCCGGTTCACACTGGGGCGACTCGTCAGGCGGCTCAGCTGTCTGACGAGTCGAGTCCCATTGAATTCAATGGAACCGTTCTAATAGGAGCGTTGCAAGTCGCTCCGACTTAGAAAGAGGTTTGTGTACGACTTCTGGGGCGGCTCGGGGCGACCTGCATTGAGTTCTATACAGAAGTCGTTTTGCAGGTCACTTCTGAAGTCGTCCTCGGGATGACTTGCAGAGTCGTCCCTGAAGTCGTGCCGCGGCTGTGTGAACCAGCTTTAACTAAGTTGCTCATCTCTACCACAACCCAAGGTAATCTTGGAAGCCCTACAGCAGGGGTGCCCACTTAAGCTCCTTGGTAACCAGTCGCGGGCCAAAATGAGCGGAGTGGACGGATGACAGGTCACGGCTACTCTATAGGCCTTCCGATCCGCCCAGATGGAAGGGAACCAATGTTTCTCGGATTGGAGGTAGGACGGTGTAAATAGAACTGTGCCCCTCTGTAGAGGTGAATTGAGGGTCCCATTTGGTCGGGCTGATCATGTGAAAAGGGCCTAAGACTGCTTTCACACTGATGTTCTGCGGTTTACCTAGCTGTGTCTATCCTTAGGGTTAGCTGAACTTTGCCATAGACTCTCTGCCTGTGGCAAAAGCCGGCGCTGTAGAGGAAACATCGGCTTATGGGGCTCTTCTCCGCAGCCGCCAACCCGCCATTCCAGAGCAGGAGGTCGCGGGCCACATCAGAGGGCTCCGCGGGCCACTGGTTGGCCACCCCTGCCCTACAGTGTGCAGAAGCTGCCAGACTAATATTCTGATTCTCTGCATTTACGCTATTACTAGACTTGTGACTGGGAAAAAACCTTGGGAATCAATCTCACCTTCACTGAGATCCCTTCACTGGTTACCAGTAAAAGACAGAATCACTTTTAAAGCACTCTGTCTAAAGCATAGATGTATCCATGGGAATGCTCCCCATTATCTATGCGAAAAAATAAAAGCTCATAATCCCAATCGCGTTTTGCGATCCACCAATCAAAATCTCCTCCAGATACCGAAAGCAAAATACAAGTCCAAAGGAGAAAGGAGATTCGCGGTCCAAGGTCCCAGACTATGGAACGCTTTACCAACCAGCATTCGGTTGGAGGAGAACCACTTAGCGTTCAGGAGAAAGATCAAGACTCATCTCTTTTGATACCAAAGGAGACAGGAACAACAAGCGCCCAGAGGCGATTAAGTTCGCATGTGCTGCGCTATATAAGTTTTTCATTCATTCATTCATTCATTACCATAATATTGGATGACATTAATAATATAAAGTTAACATAGAAAGAATCTGTTTGTTTGTTTGTGGCTGGAGTACAGGTTTAAGCAGTGATTTAAGTGATATACAGATGACCACTAGGGGGCACACATAAAGAGCAATAATCAAAATATGGAACAGCGAGAAGGCAAAAATTAGAAAAAAAATCAGTAATCGCTTCAGTTTTGGCAATCAAATTAGTTGATTGACACCTACGCAGTAACTATGTCTATAGAATAACTTCTCACAGCGGCATTATACTACAATCTGTGCCGGGGGGGGGGGAAAGGTTACAAGATAATCCGGCTTTTCAGATACCCTTCTCACTCTCCAATGAAAGCAGATGAGACGTGTTCTACCTCTGTGTCTCTACTCACCTGATTTATCACCCCAGACCTCAGGCGCTCCAAAGCCGAAGTGTTTTATGAATTCCCAAAGTGTATTAACCTTTATAATCTCCCTGGGAAAAAGGTATTCTATAAATCCACAACCCCATCTGTGCTTCTCGTCCTGCCGCTGCGCCGCCCTTTGGCCCGTGTCGAATTGGCGGATATTAACAGGTGCTGATCTATCTTATAGCAGTGGTAAGGGGAACAATAAAGCAGAGGAGCGGTGCAGGCGTAGCGGCTCCAGACCTTTACACACAGACCCTGAGGACTTATTAACAAACTACTAAGTGTTGTTTTTTCCCCCTCTGGTGTTTTCCGCCTGAGCCGACACCTTCTGCTCCGCAGAAAGCAGAGAACTGAAGCCAAGAGCGCAGGCAGGCAAGGACGGAAAAATAAGCGCTAATTGTAATTAGATATTATTTTCTGCTGTACGGGCAGTGAACCTGATGTACTTCTGTGACTTTGTATTTTTTTACATCTGAGTTTTATTTATTTATTTATTTTTTGGCTTCATAATACAAAATCATTTACCAATCTAAACCTCCCTATAAGGCCATAAAATGATTTATAACAGACTATAAATTCATCTTGATTTATATTTTAACCGAACTACAGGCAAGGAGAAAAAAAAGAAACCACCCTTCAAGCCAGTAATGCATTTGTTACCTTTGCTGTTTAAAATGTATTTGCAGAAAAAAATTCTTAAAGTGTATATGAAGCCAAAATTTTGGATGGCATGTTAAATTTTGTTGGGTAAATTGACATTTACTTCCTGTCCCAGAGACACAATAGGACATCTTTCTGTGTAGGGCCAAAGCTCTTTAGGTTATAGCGCTCCTATAGATTACAGATGTGCACTTAGTTCTGCACTCCTGTGACTTGTTTTTCTGACCTCACTCGCTCTGACTGTAGCCACATGCCTGGATTGGCAGCTGGCTCAGGCTCTCAGCACGCTGCTGGGAGCCTGAGGCAGCTGCTCCCACCCCCTGCACAGCTCAACACTTCAGTGAGCCCTGGATGGGTAGAGCAGAGAGCGGTGACTGACAGTCACTGGCTCTCTGCAGAGTGAATACCGAGAACTGAGCGATCTGTGGTCTTTGATCACTCAATTCTCGGGCTTAGAGCCAGTGTGGGATAGATGCATCTGGGACCGATGCTACATCCACCTAGGTATGATTTTTTTTAGATTCCTTAACTTCTCTTTAAACTACTTCCAGCCTTGCATATAGACAAATAATGGTCGGGCAGGAGCTTTCCCATTTTGGGTGGACATCACATAATGTGCCTCACAAGCCATGCTAGGGAACGATCTGTCACCCGCTGTGTCCAGCGAGACAGCAGGTGACAGATCAGTTTACCGGCACCATGTGATCAATGTGACCAATCACAGCAGATCACATGACAACTGTACACAATGGATGGCTTCCATTCTTACAAACCATTATGTACTAAGCCTCGTACACACCACGTACATTTGGGGTGTTGGCCATGAAATTTGTTCTGCATACACACGGCACATTTTCTGCCAACATTCATCAAACCACTGAGTTTTTCAGCACTTTATCGCCACCCTTTAGGAAACTTCTGCTATTGTTGTCCCGAGAATGGGTGTGTGTACTTTGGACTTTAGTTGGACCAACTTGCATACACACGATAGGATAAACCGATATAACAGATTTATTACCCACCAATTGGTGTGCATGAACAGCCAACTTTTGTTGTCGTTAATTCAGCCAACATCTGTCTGATGGAGCATACACACGGTCGGATTACCTGACACAACACGTCCTTCAGAAAATTATGGCCATAAATTTGGATCGCGTGTACGAGGCTCTATCGTTTTGATCTCTGATTGGTAGCAGGGATCACATGGTACAGACTGGGCCAATCACAGCTAATCACAATAGTGGTTTGGCCCTGCCACCTCTCTCTCCTGATTGGCTAACTGACATCGGAGGCACTCCTGCAACATTGCTAAATGGAGATGGGGCTTAGGCAAGTATTAGGGGGCTGCTGCCCACAGAAGGTTTGTACTTTAATGCATAGAATGTATTAAGATACAAAAAAAAAAAACTCCTGTCTTTACAATCACTTTAAGGTTTGAATATGTACTACAGACACTTTTTTAGCCATTGTGATATATAACCAGTGTTAATTTTGACATCAAATTTTGATTTAGACTAGAATGCCATTTTAGTTTTAGTTGTATTTTGGTCATCTGAATTGTTTTAGTCGTATTTTAGTTGACTAAAATAGTGTTAATTTCGAAGATGGAAATATTTTCATTTTTTGAAATGAACGCTGGTATTACACTTTTTTTGATGAATTTGGTCATGTTAAAGGGGTGTTCCAGCCCTAAATTGTGTTTATTAAAAGTCAGCAGCTACAAAAAGTGTAGCTGCTGGCTTTTAATAAACACTCACTTACCTGCTCCTGCGTTCCAGCGACGCGCCGACCGGGGCTCCGCTCCTCTCCCCCCCTCCCCGGCCGGCGTCTCCATCCTGACTGTGGGCACCCAGCCGTGACAGCCGTGACGCGGCGCGGCTCGCCGCTGATTGGAGAGGCGATTGCATGGGACCTGTCAGTGTCCCATGTGATCGCCTACAGGGAGGGGCTGGTGTAGGCGATTAAGGCTTAATCGCCTAACCAGCCCCTCGGCGGAAGCAGGAAGTGGGACAGGAAGTCCCACTCCTACTGAAGCCCCCACTCCCCCCCCAAAAAAATGACATGCCAAATGTGGCATGTATGGGGGTGAGGAGTGGATTAAGCAAAGGTAGTTTTTTTGGGTGGAACTCCTCTTTAAGGTAAGAGACACACAAATCTGTTTCTAGCATTAATATCACACAGCCCTGTGACCTTGTGTAAATTTATTTGGTGTTAACAATGCCGGTCCTGGGCTCCCGGAATTAAAATAGGCTAAGAGGAGGATATAATATTCCCTTGGACAGATTTCCAATAAGTTTAATGCTGTACCTGTAAACTCATTTGTGGATGAAGGACGGTTTAAGCACAGCTGTCCAATGTCGCTTCTTCATGACCCCGGCATGGAGGAGCAGTTTATGAGATAGTAAAAGACAAGGTCTATGAGGATTCCTCCCCACACCCAGCTCCATCTCCCGCTGTGGAGCTGATGTACAGCCTTTAATCACAAACCATAACAGCGCCCAGCTGGAGGCGCATCAATTTCCCTGTGTGTATCTCCATCTGTGAGACCTACTGAAGGCCAAACTTACACATTGGTCACACTATGGCTAAAAAAAGAGACATAATTCCAAAACGATCAATGTGACTTTCACCAAACATTCACCGGTGGTACATCAATCACTGTCACAGACCTGGAAGATTCCCTACAGTGAATGTCATATTCACTGCTTTATAAATACACCAGTAAGTGTATTTTCAAGTTGACTGTATTGGGACATACAGTATAGTGTAATCAAAATCTGTTGCCTTAAAAGTTTTCTTGAAGTGGACTCAGCATCCAGTACTTTATTCATTCATGTGTTACTAAACCCACAACAGTACAATAAGTCTGTATATGCAGTAAAGCATGCTCGTTATATCCACTGTGGAACCTAAGGGGTTAATCCTCCGCTGTGTGTAAAAAGGTTGTCTTCTCTGATCCTCCCCTTTTTCCAATTGTCCCTAATATATCTGCTGATAGCACAGTGCCTTTGAGTCTCTCTGCACATCCTCAGTTTGGTGGGTTTTTGTTTGGGATGGTGCATGTGATCAGCACAGGGCCAATCAGCACTGTCCAGACAGAGGATCAGGGCTCTTGCAGCCTCATAGGACAGTCAGGGTAGAATGAAAACTTCTACAAGCTTTAAGCAGACACTGATATAAGTCACAAGACTGCTGATGAGAAAGGATATTTAGCAGTTTATATTTTTTATATCTAAAACAATTGGATGTGCATGTTCTGTGTACTGTGGGAGACCAGATATAGTGAATGAAGACACTTTGAAGCACCACTAAAGCTACACAGGGTATAATTTTTGAAGCAAAACCAAAGCAAAGCAAAAGCAAGGTGTAAACAGGACTGTAAGCTAACCATTTTTTTTAGTGACAGGAGCTTTGACTAGCATTTACGTCAGCAGAATGGCACGGCTGGGCACATCAACGTATATATAAGTTGGTTTTAGTACCGCGGCGCGCTCCCGTGACCTGGTCCGAAGCTCCGGGACCGAAACCGCGGGACTCGCGGACCCGATCGCTGCTGGAGTGCGGCGATCGGTCCCCGGATGGGTCCCCGTGCTTCACTGTGGCCGCAGCATCGATCACGTCATCCCTGTTATAGGGGGACGTGATCGATCACGTCACACCTACAGCCACACCCCCCTACAGTTGTAAACACACGCAGGGAACACACAAATCCTACAGCGCCCCCTTGTGGTTAACTCCCAAGCTGCAAATGTCATTTTCACAGTAAACAATGCAATTTAAATGCATTTTTTGCTGTGAAAATGACAATTGTCCCAAAAATGTGTCAAAATTGTCCGAAGTGTCCGCCATAATGTCGCAGTTACGAAAAAAAATCGCTGATCGCCGCTATTAGTAGTAAAAACATTTTTTTATATAAAAATGCAATAAAACTATCCCTTATTTTGTAAACGCTATAAATTTTGCGAAAACCAACCGATAAACGATTTTTGCGTTTTTTTTTTACCAAAAATAGGTAGAAGAATACGTATCGGCCTAAACTGAGGAAAGAAAATATATATATATTTTGGGGGGATACTTATTATAGCAAAAAGTAAAAAAATATAGCGCAAAAAATAAAAACCGCAGAGGTGATCAAATACCACCAAAAGAAAGCTCAATTTGTGGGGAAAAAAGGACGCCAATTTTGTTTGGGAGCCACGTCGCACGACCGCGCAATTGTCAGTTAAAACGACGCAGTGCCGAATCGCAAAAAGGGGCAAGGTCCTTTAGCAGCATTTTGGTCCGGGTCTTAAGTGGTTAAGAGGCTCCTCTGTCCTCCCCTCATTACCTGTATTAATGGCACCTGTTTGAACTTGTTATCAGTATAAAAGACACCTGTCCACAACCTCAAACAGTCACACTCCAAACTCTACTATGGTGAAGACCAAAGAGCTGTCGAAGGACACTAGAAACAAAATTGTAGACCTGCACCAGGCTGGGAAGACTGAATCTGCAATAGGCAAGCATCTGGGTGGAAGAAATCAACTGTGGAAGCAATAATTAGAAAATGGAAGACATACAAGACCACTGATAATCTCACTTGATCTGGGGCTCCATGCAAGATCTCACCCTATGAGGTCAAAATGATCACAAGAACGGTGAGCAAAAATCCCAGAACCACACAGGGGACCTAGTGAATGACCTGCAGAGAGAGCTGGGACCAACATAACAAAGTCTACCATCAGTAACACACTACGCTGCCAGGGACTCAGATCCTGCAGTGCCAGACTTGTCCCCCTGCTTAAGCCAGTACATGTGGAAATAGTGGAAAATACTACGCAGGTCTAAATATAACAAAGATTAATTAATATTGAGAAATAAATATTAATCCTGTGTGATGTGGAAGTGGGTGCTGCTGCAGCAAAAATGTCAGATAAACAAATGCAAAGAGATAAATATGGTATGCTGCGCTGCATAGATTGATAAATCAACAGTGAATGATGAAAAGATAATGAAAAAGTGTCCTTGCACACTAAATACAAAAAAACACAGGTGCCCCTGAAAGAAGTCTGCTATTGGATGAAACGGCGTAGGGAGGAACGCCGTGCTGACGTCACTATTGTTTTTATCCTCACGACCATCCGGAAGGCTAATTATTTATATGCTCTTTTATATTCGACAATTGTAAGTGCAACGATTTTCTTATTAACCACTTCCATACTGGGCATGTAAACCCCCTTCCTGACCAGGTGAAATTTCAGCTTGCGGCACTGCGTCGCTTTAACTGACAATTGCGCGGTCGTGCGATATGGCTCCCAAACAAAATTGGCGTCCTTTTTTCCCCACAAGTAGAGCTTTCTTTTGGTGGTATTTGGTCACCTCTGCGATTTTTATTTTTTGCGCTATAAACAAAAAAGGACGACAATTTTGAAAAAAAATACAATATTTTTTACTTGTTGCTATAAAAAATAGCCCAATTTAAAAAAAAAATTCAGTTTAGGGCGATACGTATTCTTCTACATATTTTTGGTTAAAAAAAAAAATAAAAAAAAATCGCAATAAGCGACTGGTTTGCGCAAAAGTTATAGCGCCTACAAAATAAGGGACAGAATTGTTATTTTTTATTATTTATTTTTTTTACTAGTAATTGCGGCGATCTGCGATTTTTATTGCGACTGCGACGTTATGGCGGACATATCGGACACTTTTGACACATTTTTGGCACCATTCACATTTATACTGCAATCAGTGCTATAAATATTCACTAATTACTGTATAAATGTGACTGGCAGGGAAGGGGTTAACACTAGGGGGTGAGGAAGGGGTTAATGTGTTTCCTGCATTGTGTTCTAACTGTAGGGGGAGGGGGGGTGACCGATCTGTGTCCCTATGTACTAGGAACACAGATCGGTATGCTCTCTCTATGACAGGACGCTGTCATTGTGAGAGCAGGCAATGAGAGATGATCTCATATGTTTACATATGAGATCATCTCTCATTGGCCCATCAGATCGCACCGCAAACGGCCACTCTGATTGGCCGTTCGCGGTGATCTGTGATTGGCTGTGTCCGAGGGACACAGCCAGTACACAAGTTCCCCGCTGCGCGCTCTGGAGCGCGCGCTGGGAACGAGGAAAGGGGCTGCCGTGAAAACACGGCAGCCCGGAGATTTAGAGCCACCCTGCGGCCGTATATACTCGTACGGCCGTAGGGAAGTGGTTAAACCTTATTTTAAACGTCACTACTCTATGTCGGTATCCCTTTTCTTTCCCTCTTGGGCCACTTAATTGGGAGTGATTTGCTTGAGACCCAGCCAGTTGAGACAGGAATAGGAGACCTACACAGGAACCCTTTTGAAATTTGCAAAGGCAACCGAGCCAGACGCGCTGTTGATCTTTCACAGATCGAATATATCTGGTAAGCAGTTTTTAAATAAGAGGTGGAGGTGGAGGCTCTCTTCTATCCTGCATAGACACAACTCTCTGGGACATCTTTTGAACTTACTTAAGCTGTGACTTACCTTGGAGGTGC
The DNA here is from genome assembly GCA_029574335.1 of Rana kukunoris. Taxonomy (NCBI): domain Eukaryota; kingdom Metazoa; phylum Chordata; class Amphibia; order Anura; family Ranidae; genus Rana; species Rana kukunoris. The sequence goes on from CM056051.1 coordinate 432,854,865, forward strand.
TTGGAAATCGACACCTTATGAACTTTTTAATATTGTTACTCATTACAATTTTCTCTTTGGTGTTACTAGGTGTACACTGGGTCACCTGGTGTTTGTTATTTAATTATCTTTATGTGTTTTTTTTGTATTTAGTGTGCAAGGACACTTTTTCATTACCTTTTCATCATTCACTGTTGATTTATCAATCTATGCAGCGCAGCATACCATATTTAAGCCAGTACATGTCTGAGGTTTGCTAGAGAGCATTTGGATGATCTAGAAGAGGATTGGGAGAATGTCATATGGTCAGATGAAACCAAAGAAGAACTGTTTGGTAGAAACACAACTCGTTGTGTTTGGAGGAAAGAGAATACTGAGTTGCAACCAAAGAACACCATACCTACTGTGAAGCATGGGGGTGGCAACATCATGCTTTGGGGCTGTTTCTCTGCAAAGGTGAAGATATGTGTACATTAAAGAATGAATGGGGCCATGTATCGTGAGATTTTGAGTGCAAACCTCCTCCTATCAGCTAGGGCATTGAAGATGAAACGTGGCTGGGTCTTTCAGCAGGACAATGAACCCAATGACAAAGGAGCATTTCAAGGTCCTGGAGTGGCCTAGCCAGTCTCCAGATCTCAACCCCATAGAAAACCTTTGGAGGAAGTGGAAAGTCTGTGTTGCCCAGCGACAGCCCCAAAACATCACTGCTCTAAAGGAGATCTGCATGGAGGAACTGGCCAACATACCAGCAACAGTGTGTGACAACCTTGTGAAGACGTACAGATAACGTTTGACCTCTGTCATTGCCAACAAATGATATATAACAAAGCATTGAGATGAAACAGTAAAAATGATTAGCTCAGCTCTGCTCTTTCTTCCAATCAGCATATTACTTGTTAGCACAAATGCGTACAGCTGACTGGCTCTTTGTGCTGCTTCTCCTTAGTTGAGCTCTGCTGTACATCGGACTAAAAAAGTGGATGCCATGTCAAAATCGGGTACCTACACTGCTTGCAATAAATAATACAATAATGGTATGCTAACAAATACAGAGCTGCAATATTTGCATCTTTTATATCTGCCTGGAGTTTAACTTTAAAACGTCTAGAGTTTTTCTTTAAAGCAAATGCACACATTTCCGAGAACCTTCTAAACCCTGTCCCTCTCTCAGTATACTGCTCTCCATCAGACCGAGGGAAGTAATAAGGACAGATGTTAAGATTGCCGTGCTTCGTCTTGTTGGTAGTAACAGCATTACCCTCCTTGGTCCTTTATAATGGTTAATATCCCAGAACCCTCCAGTGTGTGCCACAAGTTCAGGCGGCTTGCTTAAGCAGAGACGGCGGGAGGCGCAAGCTGTTTTTTATTTTGATACTTTTGTTAGACCAACAGTGATGGCTTGAGATTAACATTTTGCCCGGCGGAGCGGTGGGCCTGCGCAGGTCTCAGTTGGACCTCCTTCGGCTAGATTGCTTTGTGCAAACAGAAAATAAGAAAATGCTAAATTGGAAGACCTTATCTTCAAAACGCTTTTCCCTGCAGACAGAGAATTACGGGATCAGTGATGGAAGACGGCAGCTGTTGGAAGGGGATGAGTCTATCGAACATTTTCATACAGAGGACATGAGTGAAATAATGCATTTCCTCTGCCTATACCTATACCGCATGTCGCCTTGACATGTGCTGGCCTCCTGCCAAACTCCAGCCACAAAGCCACTACATGATTAAATATACATACAGCATATGGACTTTTTACCTGCCAAAATCCAGCCATTTTTGTGATGCACATAAAGTAGATTTGAACCCATTCACCAAAATCCCATAGGCGGTTGAACATGTTCAAATAATTTTTCAATCTGCAACCTTTATTAAAATTCCTGGTGAAGCTGCCTTGAAGGTCCTTGTTTGGGCACTTCCCGGTATAGGGTGACAATGCTCAGTCTCTGTTTTCCAACTGTGGTCTCATGTTGTCAGTTTGTCACATACATCCCTGGTGGGGAGTACAAGCGGCCATGCTGACAAACATTGTGTGGACACTGGTGTCACTATTAGGAAGCCATGATCGAGTAATATTGTGCATTCAAAAATGGAGCAACTGCATGGAGCCAGGAAGTGGCTGAAAGTGCGTGGAAGAGTTTATCAGCACTGAGATGGGAAAAATAAAAGGTGGCCTCCTTATGATATACCGCCCTTCTGGGGCATGGGCCATGGGGTCTGAACACCTGCCATGCCCATTGTGTACAGAGTTCCAGAGTCTGCACGCTTGTAGTACCCATGTTGAAGAACTCCCACAATCCCATGTGCTGAGGTCCCAGGACTGCAATACTGATGTGCTTATTATGAGGGTCTCCCACCATCCCTGGGTTATGGGGTCTGCACACCTGCACTGTCCATTAAGAGGTATTCCCACTATCCCAGAACTGAGTTCCAAGCTTCGCACACCCACTGTGGCTATTTTGAGGGGCTAATACTATCTCTGCCCCAAATTCCTGGGGCAGAACACTTCATGTGCCCATCATGAGGGGCTCCCACCATCCCTGCCCTGAGTTCCTGTGTCTTTACACTGGCTGTACCATATATGGGGGTTTCCCACCATCCCTGCCCTGAGTTCTTGGGTTGGCACACCGGTTGTACCTATTTTGAGGGGTACCCACTAGTTCCTGTGTCTGTACTTGGCTGTGCCTATTCTGAGGCATTCCCACCATGCCTGCCATGGGTTCCTTGGTCTGTACAATGGCTGTGCCCATTATGAGTGGTTCCCATCCTGCCTGCCAGAGTTCCCAGGTCTGCTCACCTGCTGTCCTTTTTATCAAGGCGCGTGAAAGCATATAAGAAGCCAGAAGCTGACTCATCACACCACAGCCCCTCTCTTATTCTTACCTGAGTCCAATCCAATACAGCAATGTGAAACAGAGCCGCTGTCTTCCCCCTCATTGGGCAGACTGATAGTAGAGGGAGCGGGGGGCAGGGCCGAGTCCCACTGTCTGTGTCAATGGGTGCAGCATCTCAAGAGAGCAAGCCTGCATGAGTGCCCCCATGGGAATCGGTTTTCTTTTGGGGGCACCGGCGAGAGAAGAGGAGCCGGGAGCACTGGTGGGGGACCGGAGAAGAGGAGTATTGGGGGGCTACTCTGCAATTCTATTGCACAGAGCAGGTAAGTATAGACAGGTCTGTTATTTTTTAAATAAAATAAATTCAGTTACAACCACTTTAAGAAACCAAAGTTCTATAAAGATTATGTGAATAAACGGCTCTGCCTGAACGGTAAGAGCACATGTGGCTCATGCAGAGAAAACAAAAGGCAGCCCCAGCAGCCGTTTATAGTGTTCTTACCTTCACACCATGAGCTTCTCACAGTGTGAACACAGTGTGCATTAGAAGCTGCAGCAAATCAGATAGAGCCAGTCCTCATTACCTGGCTGGAAGCCATCCGCCATAATCTAGCCCTTTCCTTCCCTAGATTGACTGTCCCTGGCCCAACCTTTTATTTTAATGGATTATTGTTGTTTGAATTATTGAGGCTCAGCAACACCTAAGGAGGTCTGCATGCAAACAGTTTACCCAAGAACGTCCTCTCCTCCAAACTGACACTCGCCCATCAAGGCAATTCACTGCTTGCAATAGTGCTGAGGGTTTACTGAGGCAGGATGCTGTGATGTTTACAGGACACCCTAACGGACCCCCCCACCACCACCAGTCACAGTCTTTTACTGCATTGCTTAGAGAAACCTGCATGCCCAGTGTGATGAGCTTAAAGTGTAAGTTCACCTTTACAGAAAATCTGTAAGGTGAACTTACACTGGACCCCCTCCCCTTTGGTTCCCCTATACTGGAGTACCACGATCCCCTGCTATGGGACACCAGGTCGTCCTTTCAATGGTCTGGGGATTTGAAATCCCCACGGCTTGATCTCCTATCCATACCGCTCAACGTATACAGATAGGAGACATTCTACTTGGTTGCCACCATCACATGGACAGCGCTGACCAATCAGAATCCACCTAGCCTGTACTGTTCGCGCTGCACCCATGTGATGCGATTCCAGTGGGGGTAAAAAAAAGTTTCCTGCAGCATTTTTGTGCAAATGCAATGCGAGTTCATCCATATAAACTGTATGGCTGAATTCGTATTGCACAGATATCACATGTGATCCGCACGAAAATGCGGCGCGAATCACGTGCAATGTCTGTGTTCGCAATAGTGTGAACCCAAGCTTAAAGGGCCACTAAAGGATTTTTTTTTAGCTAAATAGCTTCCTTTACCTTACTGCAGTCCTGGTTTCATGTCCTCATTGTTTGTTTTTGCTCTGATGTTGCTGTAATTCTTCTCTGTTCTGGACACTTACTGGTTGTCTGTTTCCTGAGGACCACAGTACTGGGAGCTTCTAGTTTCGTTTTCCTAACCATCATTGCTCTATAGCTCTGTATAGCACAGAGGCAGGAAATAACATGCAAAGACGAAACTATATGCAAAAACTAAACTGAAACTACGCAGAGGCGCATGTGAACTACGCAGAGGCGATTCAGTTTGCATGTGCCGCGCTATATGAGTTTTCATTCATTCATTCATTCATTCACAGGTACATTATATGATTGCTTTTTTATCTATTTTTAATAGTTTTTAAAAGGAATCAGTTAACTATTATGTCTCTATACCCTGTAAACAGTCATTTCAGCAAAACAATTTTTTTCCTTTACAACTCTATTAAAGTGGATGTAAACCCGATTCAGGAGCACATATATTCTGGGCACATATATCTGTGGTGTTTTGTTATCTCTTTTTAATGAGCTAAGTCTCATAGCTAAGTCCAATAGCTCTCTCCTTAACCGTTCCTCTTTTATCAGCCTGAGAACTCCTGACAAATTCTCTGACACTTTAGACAAAAGCAGCCTAAAATTTCTGTCGGGGGAGGTTGCTATAAATAGATTAGCAGACAACTACAGTAGCCCTATTACAAAACACCTCTGAGAGTCTCTGCCTATGTGGAGAGGGGGTGTGTGCCTTTCCTGCAATTAGCAATGTTAGCTATGTCGGCTGTATACCCAGGCATCACAATCTGTGTTAAACAGGAAGAGAAAATCTAACACGATCTCAACTTTCTAAACAGTATATAAATGTGAAGACAGCAGAAATACATGTAAAACTTATGTAGGGAGATTTGGTTCATCCCTGTGTATCATCTGAGGCTGTTCACTTCACTGGGTGTATGGAGTGTTTACATCCACTTTAAGGTGAACTTACCCTTTAAGTCTAAAATAAGGTATATAATGAAAAAGGAAATGTTTTATTAAAATATTTCATTAGCATGCTGATGAAGGAACCAGGGAAGGAAAACATAAGCAGATTAAACTTCGGCTTTAACCACTAGCCGACCGCCCGCCGTCATTTTACTGCGGGACAGTGGCTCTCCTGGGCGAGAGCCTGTAGCTATACGTCCGCATTTTTGCGGCCACCAGGGGGCGCGCGCGCGCCGGCGGCGGCCCACGCGCACGCCCCCGCTCGTCTCCCGAGTCCCGCGCGTGCCCGGCGGGCGCGATCGCCGCCGGGCACACACGCTCGTTCGTTACAGAGCGGGGATCGGGAGCTTTGTGTGTAAACACAAAGCTCTCTGGTCCTGTCAACAGGGAAACGCTGATCTTCTGTTCATACAATGTATGAACAGAAGATCAGTGATTTCTCCTAGTGAGTCCACCCCCCCATACAGTTAGAACACACCCAGGAACACACTTAACCCCTTCCCCGCCCCCTAGTGTTAACCCCTTCACTGCCAATGGCATTTTTATAGTAATCCAATGCATTTTTATAGCATTGATCGCTAAAAAAATGCCAATGGTCCCAAAAATTTGTCAAAATTGTCGATGTGTCCGCCATAATGTCTCAGTACTGAAAAAAAACGCTGATCGCCGCCATTACTAGTAAAAAAAAAATATTAATAAAAATGCCATAAAACTACCCCCTTTTTTGTAAACGCTATACATTTTGCGCAAACCAATCAATAAACGCTAATTGCGATTTTTTTACGAAAAATATGTGGGAAGAATACGTATCGGCCTTAACTGACAAAAAAAAGTTTTTTTTTATATATTTTTTGGGGATATTTATTATAGCAAAATGTAAAAAATATTGCATTTTTTTCAAAATAGTCGCTCCATTTTTCTTTATAGCGCAAAAAATAAAAACCGCAGAGATGATCAAATACCACCAAAAGAAAGCTCTATTTGTGGGAAAAAAAGGACGCTAATTTTGTTTGGGAGCCACGTCGCACGACCGCGCAATTGTCAGTTAAAGCGACGCAGTGCCGAATCACAAAAAGTGCTCTGGTCATTGGGCAGCAATATGGTCCGGGGGTTAAATGGTTAAGGAATGTTCGTGGAAAATTCTCAGTTAAACATAATTATTAGAGAGGAGGAACAACTGACATAGAACAGAATCAGGAGAGTGGCTGTCCATTACAATAAACATTATATAAAACAAAGTAACGGCAATAAAGGCCACTCATCAATAAACTGCATTGGGTAGGAAAGTGGAACTTCGACAATCTTTATTTAGATCACAAAGAAAGTGAATGTATCAAGCAGATTGCTTGGAAAGTGTAGTTACACCAGTAGTGCTGACAATTATTCAATATTCTCTCCTCTGGCGCCTGCATTAGAGTGAATAAACCTTTTATGGGTTTTATGCAGACTCATTAGATTAGAACTCGAACAGCAACCATGATGCAATATTTAAAACGTATCTCAACTGAAAAACAAAAGTAGAATATATTGCAGTTTACCAATCCTTAGTGTGGTGGCTGCATCAGTTTTCTTTTTTTTTCATGTTTTTTCCCCCTTTATTTTTACCTTGTGCTCCTGCCAGTAACAAACTTCCTTTTCTAGGGTGACAATGCTCATTCACTGCACTGTATCTATGGAGGAGAAGCGTTCTCACCCTAGGACAGGAAGAGTGCTGAGACCATAGAATATCCCCTCCTCTCCTCATTTCTATGGCATAGGGCAGTGATGGCGAACCTTGGCACCCCAGATGTTTTGGAACTACATTTCCCATGATGCTCATGCACTCTGCAGTGTAGTTGAGCCTCATGAGAAATGTAGTTCCAAAACATCTGGGGTGCCAAGGTTCGCCATCACTGGCATAGGGAGAAGGTGCTGTGTTGATTGCAGAAGCTGGGAAAGCAACTAACATTATTTGAGATATCAGTTCAGTGCATAGGAAATTACAAGGTCACTGGAGTTCTTTCAGAATCAATAGATATGTTTCTGTACTTGCAGAAAATACACTGAAAAAATAAAACTAATGCAGCCACAGCATCCAAGAACTTGCAAATTGCAATACAGTATGTTACATTTTTGTTCTTGGATTTAGATATCTTATAAATGATAGGACTTTAAAACAAGACGCACTTATCCTTTTACTCCCCCTCTGCTGACCTAACAGGTCCCAGCCTTCCCACCCACAGATGAATACCTACTGAGTGCCGCAGCCTCTTGTAATGTCCACAGACTGTTCCTCGCCATGCCTGCACAGTAGAGGCCAATACATTTCTGTGAGGTTTCCACATCATTGGAAATTCCAACAAGAAAACCGTGGATTTTTTTTTCAAAGGAATGTTGGCTCAAACTTGTGTTGCATACACACGGTCACACAAAATTCCGACCGCCAAGAACACTGTGACGTACAACGAGCCGAGAAAAAACAAGTTTAAAGGGTCACTAAAGGAAAACATTTTTTTTTGCTGAAATTACTGTTTACAGGGTATAGAGACATAAAACTGATTCCTTTTAAAAATGATTAAAAATAGATAAAAATCAATCATATAATGTGCCTGCAGTTTAGTTTCACTTTTAAACTGGTTTCATGTTTCTGTGAAGTAGAGAGACACACAGAACAAAAACAAACAAATCCAGGGCAGTGTTTTGTTTTTAAAATGAATCTGATTGGATCGAAATTTAGCCGGTTCGGCTTTAGGCTTGAGCTTGAACTATTGAACTAGGGATAGCCTGGTAAACACTGGCTGAAAAGATAAATAAATATTCATATATTAAAATAGAAAAACAAATTTGAACTGTATACAAAGTAAAAATAAAATACTGAAAGACCCTATGCATTCACTTGTATGATTCACCCTTTTCTGTGAAAACAGAGTCTGAAAGATATTCCTAAATAGAAAGAAAGAATATCTTCAACCGAGAAAAAGGGGCCTAAAAGACATCAATGCCGACTCAGATCTGCTTTTCTAAGGGGTTTATATCTTAAATCCTCCCGGGGCAGAGGCCGGATACATAGGTTTCATTAATAAGGGTCCTCTTATGATCCCGCATTGCCCCGTCTTTCCCCCTTTATGTGCAAAAAATGAGATGCTGGCAGCCCAGCGGTAGGCCAAGGACTTCACAGGAATTCGTTAATGCGTTGGATATGACCTTCCAAAAATAATGTTCTCACAGACCCCCGGAGACTCAGGAGGAGCGAGGAGGGGCCGTTTTGAGCGTTCAGCAGCAGGATAATTAGCCAAATGCTTCTTGTTCTCAAAAGTGAGGCTCTTCCCTGTCATTACAATGGGGGGGGATAGGAAGAGCTGGTCGGATGGTATAACAAGAGGCTGTCTTCTCTGTTATAAGGTATGCTGACATTAACATGCCATGTTTTAGTACATGACACAGGGTGACAGGGAAGGTTTTGACACAATAGAAAAACTCACTTTTGAAAAAAAAGTCAAATAATGACTGTACAACCGGGAAAGTATTCACAGTGCTTCACTTTTTCCACATATTGTTATGTTACAGCATTATTACGAAAGGAATTCAATTAATTATTTTCCTCAACATTCTACAAACAATATCCATGATTTTTGTGTTATTGGGTTTATTCTTTAACAGATGATTTGGTTATTTAATTGTTTTTTGTTTTTAGATATGTATCACATAATGTCAAGAAGGGCATGCCAGCAACCAAAATGGTAGCCACAAAAGACAGCCTGAGCCTTTAAATCCTGTTAGGAGAATGCAGCAGTTGCGCCCTTGTGACAGTTCATGGTGCTAAAATAGGCTATTTAAGCTGGGTCAGTACCTAGACTCAATGCTGTCTACAGCATTCCTGTGATCCAGTATCTGATATCTGTTTTTGTTGTTTGACCCGGCTTGTCCTGACGTTCCTGCGTTCTGCCTGCATCCGACCCTGGCTTGTCTCTGACTCTGCACCTGCCTGCTCCTTCTGCTACATCACTGCCAGCCCGTTACTGACCTGGCTTGTACCCTGACTCCGCTCCAGGACCTGCATCAGTTCCTGACTTGTCCGTCTGTGTATGACTCAGCCTGTACCTGCCTTCTCTCCAGCCCTAGGGAGCATCTATCCAAACCCATAGCTGCATCTGCGCCTCTGCCTGTGGTGTTCCAGTACCAGCCAGTTTCAGCTTCCTGCTTGCCGCTGTTTCTGGTCTTCCTCTGTGTCAGTGTTACTCCACAGTTCCACTACAGTAGTTCCAGTCCAGCTCTGCTGTCAGCGATCCTGCCAGGCACTCGTGTGACTCTGCACTCCCAGGCCTCCTGTCTGCTCTACCAAGGGTTTCGAGTCAGAGGTGTAAGAAAGGCCGTCCTCCGCATATCAGGCTCTACCACCAGGTACATCGTGACACATAATGTCTCAATCATCCTATTATGCACTGACATCTGCTAATGGTTTTTATAGTTAGTGTTATATATGCTGTTTAATTGTCTTCTTTTTTTGCATATAGAGAGTAATATGTGTGGGGCATAATTGCTGTCCCACCCTCTAATACTAGTATTTATATCTCCATTTCTTGCCGGCTTGGATCATGTGACCTGAGGAAGGGGGTTAATCCCCGAAACATGTAGTCCTTGATTGAGCTTAAGCATTTTTCCACACCATCCACACCTTCCCTTCCATTGCCCGTGGACTGAGCCCGCTGCTGCCTTCTAATACATGGACCCAGATGCAAGCTTCTTTGTCTGCTCCTGTCGTTGCCCCTTGGATAGGGAGTGACCAGTCCTGTACTATCTCCCCGACCACCGGGAGTGGAGCGTGCTCCTCCTGGGCTCACAGACTCCATCCAGGAGCTTCAATATTCTCCCACAGCCTCCTTCCATCTGGCATCGCTTAAGAGCCGTGAGCGAAGCCTGTATTTCTCTAAATTCACCAACCCTCCTCCACAGCATTAGGGTATGTGACAGCCATCCATCCCTTTTTCTTGGTTCTGCAGAGCATAGCACAGTAGCCGTGAGACACTGTGCTCACAGGTCTTCCAGTTCCTGCTGCTGAAAAATATCCATACAGCATGATGCTGCCACCACCATACTTCACTGTAGGGATGGTATTTTCCAGGTGGCACCTGGTTTCCTCTAGACATGACCCTTGCCATTCAGACCAAAGAGTTCAATTTTTGTTTCAAAATAACAGAAGAACTGTTTCTCATGGTCTGAGAGTCCTTCAGGTGCCTTTTGGCAAACTCAAGGCGGGCTGTCATGTGCCTTTTACTGAGAAGTGGCTTCCATCTGGCCACTCTACCATACAAGCCTGATTGGTGGAGTGCTGCAGAAATAAATGTTCTTCTGGAAGGTTCTCCTGTTTCCACAGAGGAAAGCTGGAGCTCTGTCAGAGTGACCATCGGGTTCTTGGTCACGCTATGTCTAAGACCCTTCTTCCCCAATCGCTCAGTTTGGGCGGGCGGCCCACTCTAGGAAGAGTCCGGGTGGTTCCAAACTTCTTTAATTTACAGATGATCGGGGCCACTGTGCTCATTGGGACCTTCAATGCTGCAGACACTTTTCTGTATTTTTCACCAGATCTGTGTCTCTATATAATCCTGTCTCAGAGGTCTACAGAAAATTCATTGGACTTCATGGCTTGGTTTGTGCTCTGACATGCACTGTTAACTGTGGGACCTTATATAGACAGTTGTGTGCCTTTCCAAATCATGTCCGATCAACTAAATTTACCACAGGTAGACACAAATCAAGTTGTAGAAACATCTCAAGGATAATCAGTGGAAACAGGATGCTCCTGAGCTCAATTTTCAGTGTCAAAGGCTGTGAATACTTATATACATGTGATTTTTTTCCTTTTTAATTTTTAATAAATCTGCAAAGATTTCAAACAAACTTCTTTTACATTGTCATTATGGGGTCCCGTTTTTAGAATTTTGAGGAAAATTATGAATTTAATCCATTTTGGAATGAGGTTGTAACATAACAAAATGTGGAAAAAGTGAAGCGCTGTGAATACTTTCTAAATGCACTGTATATGTAGTCTATGCACTTTTAAAATACCTTGCTTAATTTCAGTATATACAAGCAAAGCAAGCATGGCTGCAAAAATAAATTGTTTTTTTTTTTTCTTTCACTTGCTCCCCTTGGAAAGCCCTACTGATATCATCAAAGCTCCTGCCACCTAGAAGTGCCATTTGCATAGTTTTAAAACAACTCCAGACTCAAAACTTCTGAAGTGCAAAAAAAAAAGTACCTAGGGGAGTGCGGTGTCTTCATGGGCACCCCCATAGACCTGAGACAATCAATTATTTAAAGCTAAAATCCAAGCAAATGGAAACTTATCCACTGCAGTGATGCTGCACTCACACTGAAAGGGTCAATTGCTTGTTTTATCTAAGGAAGAGGAGAAACAATGTTACTTACCTGATCCTCCGCTCCTCCGAGAGATGGTGCTCCCTCATGTTCCAGCAGTGGACTGTCCCACTGTGTCTTCACACCTTGATAACCTTATGACCCTAGACCTGTAGAGCATGTGAGTGCAGAAGCTGTGGGGACCGGTCTAGCTGCGGGGAGTTGGGCTTTAAATAAAAACCTTTAGCCTGGGCTCTGTGCTGCACATTCCTTTTCCAATTTTGGTCATTAAAGAATAACTAAACCCAGAATTTCAGATTCCTGATATGAGCCTGCTGTACCATGTACTTGTATGAGAAAGTCTCCTGTTCTCCTTGTATTGTTTCCTTTGTGTGAAATGCCTGGTGTTCCCAACAGTCCCTCTGCTTTCCTATCAAAAACTCACCACACTAAGCAGGAGAGCACACTTTGGTCAGCTTTCTAGATATGCTGGGAACTTAGTGTGCTCTCCTGAAGATCAGAAATGTTCTGACATGCCCCCCTCTCCCACAGTCTTTCACCAGGAAGCTCATTGTGCTGTTGTTCCTCCTCCCCAGCTCTGCAGCTGAGAAGAGAGAAAAGATGTTTGTACTTACTGTTTTGGTGTCTTGCGCGGCGTCCAACGTCGGCCTCGTCGGGTCCGGCGTCCGTCTGCGGCTTCGGGTGTCCTTTTCTTCGGGTCCAACGTCCTTCTGCGGCGTCCTCCCTGCTCGATCCCCGCTTTCCCGCGCCGAGTTTGAATACTGTGCCTGCATATACCGAGCGCAGTACACTCGTGTATAATTTGGCAGGCTCGGCTACTCACGCGCTCACGTTCTGTACGTCCAGGACTTGAGTGCGAGAGGAGCCGAGCCTGCCCGACTATACACAAGTGTACTGCGCTCGGCATATGCAGGCGCAGTATTCAAACTCGCCGCGGGAAAGCGGGTATTGGCTTATATCGCGCACCCAGGATTTTGCCCTGATTTTTAGGGCAAAAAAGTGTGCGGTATACGCCGATAAATACGGTATATATATATATATATACTTACTGTATTTATTGGCGTATAACACTCACTTTTTCATCCTGCAAATCGGTCGCAAATAGTGTGCGCGTGTTATACGCCGATACTGCAATTTGGGCTGCCTCGGACTGAACGGGGAGGGGGCGGTAGGAGCGCCGTCTGTTTACTCAGCGGACTCTGTAATAGGAAGTCCTGCCTCCTGGGCCAGCATTGGACCAATGTTCTGTCTATCATAGAAGCCGGTCCAAGAGGCGGGTCTTTGTATTAAAGAGGCCGCTGAGTAAACAGTCGATTCTGGCTGTATGTAATCTGATGGCACTCATCCCGCCCCCTTCCCTGAGATGGGCATTGATCAGGCTGCATTGATGGGCAATTGTAATGCTGCGGATGGGCATTGATCAAGCTGCATTAATGAGCAATTGTGAAGCTGCAGATAGGCATTGATCAAGCTGCATTGATGGGCAATTTTGAGGCTGCAGATGGGCATTGATCAGGCTGCATTGATGCGCACTGATCCTTATTTTGCTTCAAAGTTCTTTATTTAACATTTTCATTGTTTTCCTGAAACTTCCCTCTTAAAATGAAGGTGTGTGTTATACACCTGTGCATGTTACATAACAATAAATACGGTATCTATACACAAATGTTTTGCCTTTTATTTCTTTTTTAAACCAAAGGTAAGGCTTTACGTAGAATTGATGTCTGCCCGTTACAGTGACTGGCCAATGAGGAGGTGGGAAGGAGCAGAGCCTGTAAGGTAGCTGTAAGCAACTCTAGGAATCAGTTTTTCTGTTGTGTTGCTTTTAAACTATGCAGAGGATTACAAGTCCCAAGGGGTACAAAACTGTGTTTATTGAGTTATGTCAGGGCATTCCTTGAGCCCTAACTTCTGAAAACAGCTCATAATTGTCTTGCATCTATCAGCTGGGGAATACAATACATAGCTCAAATGATGCTGAAGCTGCCTATTTTTTGCAGATTCTCACTGCATTTTTTTTGCACTTGTTATCTAACACTGGACGGTAGGCGGTTCCTGAAAATATAAAGATACATTCCAGTCTCAAGCAAAGAATGCATGGACTCAACCACTTTTTCCTTGTTTTAAAAGAAAACAATGGAAAACCAATCTGTACTGGTTTTCCAATAATATTTTTCCACTTTATTATATTAAAGTGGATGTAAACCCTCCATATACCCAGTGAAGTGAACATGCTCAGATGATACACAGAGATTAACTAAATCTCCCTATATAGGTTTTGTATGTATTTCTGTTGTCTTCACATTTATATACTGTTTAGAAAGTTGAGATCGGCACACACCCCCTCTCATCATAGGCAGAGGCAGAGACTCTCAGAGCTGTTTTGTAATATGAGCTGCTCTCTGCTAATCTATTTTAGCAACCTCCTTTGACAAAAGATTCAGGCTGCTTTTGTCTAAAAAGTAAAAAAAATATGTCAGGCGTTCTCAGGCTGATAACAGAGGAACCGTTCAGAAGAGAGCTATAAGACTTAGCTCATTGAAAAGAGAAACAAAATACTGCAGATACAGTAGGTGACTGGGATATTGTGTCAATCTCGCTCCCTTTCTCGGCGAGATTGACCACCTACGAGCCCCATCGCGGGAGCCAGCGCCGAGCTGGCTTGCCGCGATGGAGACAAAGCCGTCATAGAAGCGACGGGGATCCGACGCGGATTCCCGCCAATTCTACACGTGGGCGGAGTTTGTTATGAATCCTGAAGGAGAAATCCCCGCCGGATTTTTAAAGAAAAATCCGGCATGGGTTCCCCCCTCAGGAGCATAACGGGCCCTTAGGTCTGTTATGGGTTGTAAGGAGACCCCCTACGCCGAAAAAACGGCGTGGGGGTCCCCCCACAATCCATAACAGACCCGTATCCAAAGCACGCCGGCCGGCCGGTCAGGAAGGGAGTGGGGGTGAGCGAGCGCCCCCCCCCTCCTGAGCCGTACCGGGCAGCATGCCCTCAACATGGGGGGGTTAGGTGCTTTGGGGCAGGGGGCGCACTGCGGCCCCTCACCCCAGAGCACCCTGTCCCCATGTTGATGAGGACAGGGCCCCTTCCCGACAACCCTGGCCGTTGGTTGTCGGGGTATGCGGGCGGGAGGCTTATCGGAATCTGGAAGCCCCCTTTAATAAGGGGGCCCCCAGATACCGGCCCCCCACCCTAAGTGAATGAGTATGGGGTACATTGTACCCCTACCCATTCACCTGCAAATAAAAAGTGTAAACACAAATAAACCACACAGGGTATTGAAATATTTTATTAGTTGGCCGCCGGGGGGGGGGGGTGTGTATGATCGCTTTTATAAAAGCGCCCCCCTCCGGCGGGCTTCTGTGGGGGGTGGGTGCCGCCGTCTGGTTCTCTTCCGCCGCCGGGGGGTTGCTTAAAAGCGCCCACCACCCGGCGGGCTTCTTTCGACGTCTTCGGCGGCTGGAGGGTCTTCTCCCACTCTCCGGGGTCTTCTCCTGCTCTCCGGGGGTCTTCTCCGCTCTCCGGGGGTCTTCTCCGCTCTCCGGGGGTCTTCTCCGCTCTCCGGGGGTCTTCTTCTTCTTCAGGACTCGCCGCCGCTAACTTTGTGTGTTGGCTCAATTACTAGCGGCGGCGAGTCCCCTCCTCTGTGACGTCTTCTTCTTCTTCTCCAGATGTTGACGCGACGCTTCCTTCCGCTGTTATGGCTGGCGCGCGGCTCGCAGCGAGTTATATAGGCCTGTCTTGTGACGTCGCAGTCCCATCATGCTCCGGTAGGTAGCACGTGGTAGCACTGAAGAAGAAGAAGACCCCCGGAGAGCGGAGAAGACCCCCATACTCATTCACTTAGGGTGGGGGGCCGGTATCTGGGGGCCCCCTTATTAAAGGGGGCTTCCAGATTCCGATAAGCCTCCCGCCCGCATACCCCGACAACCAACGGCCAGGGTTGTCGGGAAGGGGCCCTGTCCTCATCAACATGGGGACAGGGTGCTCTGGGGTGGGGGGCCGCAGTGCGCCCCCTGCCCCAGAGCACCTAACCCCCCCATGTTGAGGGCATGCTGCCCGGTACGGCTCAGGAGGGGGGGCGCTCGCTCGCCCCCACTCCCTTCCTGACCGGCCGGCCGGCGTGCTTTGGATACGGGTCTGTTATGGATTGTGGGGGGACCCCCACGCCGTTTTTTCGGCGTAGGGGGTCTCCTTACAACCCATAACAGACCTAAGGGCCCGTTATGCTCCTGAGGGGGGAACCCATGCCGGATTTTTCTTTAAAAATCCGGCGGGGATTTCTCCTTCAGGATTCATAACAAACTCCGCCCACGTGTAGAATTGGCGGGAATCCGCGTCGGATCCCCGTCGCTTCTATGACGCACTCGCTGGAATGTGCTTTTACTATTCCAGCGAGTGCGAGATATCGGCAGCCTGTCGCCGAGATTCAGCGCGATGCTGGCGTGTTAAAAACACATTCTCGGCGGCAGGCACTGTATATGTGCCCAGCTCAAATTTCATAAATCGGGTTTACATCCACTTTAGATAATTGACCAAACAGTTTTCCCTTCTCTAGTATAACACAGCTTGTACCTTAAAGTCTTACTAAACCCAAAACAGTAAATGAGTCTATATATGCAGTAAAGCATGCTTGTTGCACTTACTGTGGAACCTAAGGGATTAATCATGCGCATTGTGTAAAAAAAAAACAGTTTGATCCTGTATTCTATGATCCTCCCTTTCTTTTACATTCCCTAATCCATCTCCTGATAGAACAGAGCCTTGGAGGCGTTCTGCACACGCTGAGTTTGGTGTGTATTGCAAGTGAGTTATTGTTTAGTTTTTCCTTGGGGAAGGGTGCATGTGATCAGCACAGGGACAATCAGCACTGTCCAGACAGAGGGTCAGGGGTCCTGCAGCCTCATATAACAATCAAGGGAGAATAAAAACACCTCCTAAAAGCTTTAACCAGACAAAGATAGACGTCACAAAACTGCTATATACTGCTGATGAGAAAAGGTATTTAACAATTTATATTTACCAAAATAATTGCATTTCAATTTTCTGTGTACTGGGGAGGACAGATATAGTAAATGCAGGGTCCTGGGTTTAATGACACTTCAAGGACTCATGTACACGGCTGTATGGTAAAATGCTCCAAAAATACTACCAGAGGTTGTCAGAAAAAATGAGCGTTAATGCACGTATTGTGTTTAGTTGAGTGTAAACATATTCAATTGACTGAAAGGCGCAGGTTTAGGCATGTTTACATGGATGTAAACTATGGCGAAAAACCCTTCTCTGAACGTAGGTTTGGGGCATTTTTTTTTTTATGCCCCGAACGCCTCTCTAAAATAGGCCTGTAAATGACACAATGAGGCTGATTTACGAAACGATTGAGCCTTGTTTTGCGGCGCATCGGCGTGCGCATCGGCCGGATTCGGTACTCACCAAATGAATGTGGCAGTAACGCAGCGCTATTCCCTACTATTATGCACAATGTGCACGGGAGAAGGCACACAATGCGCCACTATGGACATGGAACACTGCATCTGCATATCAAAATTAAAAGAAGCTGGAAGTGACAATATTATTGGGGTGATGTGGGATGATGTGAGGAAGTGTAGTAACAACTGCCCATGTAACAAATACGGCCTAAATAGAAAGTGAAAGTAACTTTTTTATAAACTAGCCGCTGCGCCTGCAAGTACGTTTAGACCTGCGGTAGGTTTATTTGTGTACTGCGCATGCGCGAGTGGCATTTGCGGCCATTCAGGTGTGCGTCTTCACTAGGCCACAATCTTGATAAATATCAAGTAGCGTAACTGCATTTGCGCAGGTTGAAGAGGCGCGCCTGTAAACCTGCCTTTTTTTTGTTACGCTGATAATGAAGGGGAACTTTGCCCCAAATTTAAAAAAAAATTGCGTGAAGTTCCCCCCAAAAATCCATACCAGACCCTTTATCCGAGCATGCAACCTGGCAGAGAGCGCCTCCTCCCCCCTGAACCATACCAGGCCACATGCCCTCAACATGGGGAGGATGCTTTGGGGGCCTGTGACCCCTCAAAGCACCATGTCCCCATTTTGATGGGGACAGGGGCCTCATTCCCACAACCCTTGCCCGGTGGTTGTGATGGTCTGCAGGCTTATCACTAAGAAAGTGTAAAATCTTTTTTAAAAAACACACACAGACACCGTTGGGAAAGTCCTTTATTAAAAAAATAAAAATAAAGATTTAAGCAGTAGTAATCCACTCTCGGTCTCCACTCCAACGCTGTCGGTATCCTGCAATGGATGCTCTTGTCTCCGGGGTCCAGCGATTGATGATCCAGGTTCAGGCTCCAGGGATGTCCAGCGCAGCACATCTTGTCTCCACCCGGGAATATCGTCGCCGCAGCCTGACAGGTCTTATGTAGCTGAGGACGGGGGCCAACCGTCACGTGACCCAGTTCCCCTCTGACGCAAGGGGAAAACCAGGCTTTCCCAGTGACGTGCGGGTGACTCCGCCCCATCTGATGTAACGCAGGTTTCCCGTTACATCAGAGGGGGGCGGGGTCACCTGTCACTGGGTAAGCCCGGGTTTCCCCTTGCGTCAGAGGGGCACGGGGGGTCACGAGTCCTCAGCTACATAAGACCTGTCAGGCTGTGGCGACGATATTCCCGGGGTGTCTCCAGTGGAGACAGGACGCGCTTTGCTGGACATCCCTGGAGCCTGGACCTTGATCATCCATCACTGGACCCTGGTGACGAGAGCATCCATCGCAGGATACCAACAGCGTTGGAGTTGAGACCGAAAGTGGATTACCACCGCTGAAATCTTTTTTTTTTTTTTTTAAATAAAGGACTTTCCCAACGGTGTCTGTGTATGTTTTTTACAATTTTTTACACTTTCTTAGTGAAATGGTAGGGGTACAATGTATCCTATTACCAATTCACATGAGGGGGAGGGATCTGGGGGTCCTCTTTGTTAAAGGGGTCTTCCAGATTCCTATAAGCATCCTCCCCATGTTGAGGGCATGTGGCCTGGTATGGTTCAGGAGGGGGGCGCTCTCTTGCCAGGTTGCGTGCTCGGATAAAGGGTCTGGTATGGATTTTTGGGGGGAACTCCACGCCATTTTTTTTTAATTTGGGGTGGAGTTCCCTTTAAAATCCATTTTTTTGGGGGGGGAACCCCGGCATCATCTTTTTTTTAATTGACGCAGGGTTCCCCTTAATATCCATACCAGACCTGAAGGGCCTGGTAAGTGAATTTGGGGGGACCCCCACGCATTTTTTTTTTTTTATCAATGACTTTCTCTGTATTGCTGGGAGCCGACAATTTATTATTGCCGCAAGTACTTTTACATTTTTTTTTCTCCTTCAGAAATGACAGTTTGTGCAGGGGCAGTTCTAAGCACGGGAAACAAGCGCTAATTTACAGGCATACTATACACCCCCCAGGTACAACATTTAAAGGAATATTTCACTTTTATTGTTTCACTTTTTTTTGCATTGATACATGTCCCCTAGGGCAGGACCCAGGTCCCCAAACACTTTTTATGACAATAACTTGCATATTAACCTTTAAAATTAACACTTTTGATTTCTTTCATAGACTTCTAAAAGGGTGTTCCGCGGCTTCTACCGTTTACATATTTATTATTGCATTGCGCCATTCAGCTGCGCCAGTTCACACGCTCAATTAACGATTTATCCGGCGCACCAATTAAGGTATGATTGGGTGCAGCGCATTGTTCATAGTAAATCAGCCCCAATGTGAATGTGTATATTATGTAACTAGAGCTACTTTCAGAGAAATAATAAAAAAATAAAAAAACACTAGACGCCTATAACAGCTGCACTGTTTCTGCCATGGGCATATCCCCTAACTGCCACTGAACATATGCATATTTAACTTTGGCTAAAGCCAATATATTATGCAGCTAAGCCTACATTCACATAAACCTACATTATCCCAGCATGTAGAAAGATTTAAGAAAGTAGCATGAAAGGTGTTTTCTAAACTCAATTATATGGATTTTGTAGAGTTTGACTGGTACATGTTGTTAGGCTAGTATAAAAACACCATTAAGTCCAGTTATGTTTGAAATGAAATAATAAGCATATGGACTATAATGCTTATTCTTATCCTTATTTTAGCTTTCTTATGTTTCACAGAATAGAATTCTCAAACTGGGTGACGGAGGTCAGCATTCTGACCAAAGCAGAGCTCTGCAGAGTTGTTCTCTGCCGTTAAGGGTTGGACACATGATAAAATTATTGGACAAACGATTGTCTGTTTTTTTCACATGCTAGTCTCCATAACGAAAATGAAAAGGTTACTCAATTTACAAAAATTCTCACATGACAGAATACAACTTCAGAAGTAATGTGATGTAATGTGTTGGATTGTATTTTCTGGTAAAAACTGTCCTAATTAAACAAAAATGCTAGCCAAGGAGCAGGCCGCCTTTCCATTAACGGCTTCCCGACCGCCGCACGCTGATATACGTCAGAAGAATGGCACGGGTAGGCAAATGGGCATACCTGTAGATACCTTTAAATTTGCCACCCAGCGTGCCTCGGGAGTGTGCCCGGTCCGGAATTCGATGTTCGCCGGTGGCCCGCGATTGTGTCACGGAGCGGTAGAACGGGGAGATGTAAACAAGGCATTTCCCTGTTCTGCCTAGTAACAGGACAGTGATCTATTGCTACCCGTCATCGGGAGCAGTGATCACTGTCTTGTCACTGGTAGCCCACCCCCTCCCCCCACAGTTAGAACACATGCCTAGGACACACTTAACCCCTTCATCGCCCCCTAGTGGTTAACCCCTTCTCTGCCTGTGTCATTTACACAGTAATCGGTGCATTTTTATACAGCTGATTGCTGCATAAATGACAATGTTCCCAAAAATATGTAAAAAGTGTCTAATGTGTCCGCCATATTGTGGCAGTCATGATAAAAGTCAGATAGTACTAGTAAAAACTAGTAATAAAAATGCCATAAAACTATCCCCTATTTTATAGACGCTATAACTTTTGTGCAAACCAATCAATATAGGGTTATTGCAATTTTTTTTACAAAAATATGTAGAAGAATACATATCGGCCTAAACCGAGGAAAAATATTGTTTTTTCATATATTTTTTGGGGATATTTAGTAAAATATTGCTTTTTTTCACAATAGTCACTCTTCTTTTGTTTATAGCGCAAAAATGGCAGAGATGATCAATCAAATACCACCAAAAGAAAGCTATATTTATGGGGAAAAAAAGCATCAATTTTGTTTGGGTACAATGTCGCATAACCACGCAATTGTCAGTTAAAGCGACGCAGTGCCAAATCGCAAAAAGTGCTCTAGTCAGGAAGGGGGTAAATTCTTCTGGGGCTGAAGTAGTTAATAACCGATGACTCACATAAATGTATTTTTTACAAAAACTGAGTGCCCCCCCTCCAATTCATACCAGGCCCATTAGGTCTGGTACAGATTTTAAGAAGAACCACATGCCAAAATTAAAGTAGAAAAACGGTGAGGGTGTCCCTCATGAAATCCATAGCAGACCCTTATCAGGAAAGGGCGCAGGCGCTCATCATCCTGAACCATACCAGGCCACATGCCCTCAACAATTGTGTCTCTCTTCCTCCAGCAGCTGAAAGCTGGTCTCTCCCCCTCTCCCTGCTGCCAGCTTTTATCTGCTGAGAAAAAGACAGTCGTCCCTCATTAATCCCCCTCCCAGCGCTGGCTCTAATGTTAGCTCTTCTCCTGAGCTTGTTATCTCTGTAACTTTGTTTCTCTCCATCTCTCTGATCCCAGCCTGTATATTTTTTTTTCATCTTAATTTTTATTTATTAACTCAGTTTTATTTTTTAGATTTAGCAGGAATTCTGTGTTATGTGGTATTTGTGTCTGCTAATAATTTTATTGTATTTTTTAGCGAAATATAGCTTTAGTTTTCTTAATTTTCAAGTAGGCTGTATGGGGCCCCACAAAATTCTATCAGCAGCCCTGAGCAGCCTGAGTAAGCTAGAACAAGTCAAATGGTGTAGGACTACAGAACACCTCCCTGTCTCTTCATTCCCATAATGTAGGGAGTAGGTGCTTTAAAGTTCAAATGTAAGTAATAAGAGTACAGCATAGGCAGAGAGCACAAGAAATGATCAGCTCACATGACTTCTATCAGCGTCAACCAGTGTTTTTTTTGCACAGATATGTGAAACACAGAAATATTAATTTTCAGGGAGCAAATAAGAGAAGTTTAATATTAGAGTTTACTTTATATACACTTTAGGGTACCAAATGGGAGCCAAAAATGGGGTGGTCTGGCACGGCAGCTATTATTGTGACTTTATTTAAAAAAGCTTTTTTTCTGGGTCACAGGAGTACACTTACCTTTTCTCCTATGACTCAGCTGATAGTGGGCTGTTCAGCTGACTGGGTAGAGGTGCATTAGGGTCTAAAAGGATCTTGACAATATTGTCAGGATCCACCCCGCTGCCTGACTAGCACTTGGCTCTTCCGTTTAGTGTGCAGCTTCCCTTATCCAGTGCAAAGCTCCAGTGAGCACAGGAGGAGCAGAGCAGAGATCAGTGACTGACAGGCATTGCTCTCCACTTGGAGCAGACCAAGGACTGCGTATCTTGACACTGATGCTGCAGCATGGAGGTGTGTATGAAGTTATTGTTTTTTCATATTCCATAATTCTCCTTTAATGCTTTCAATTAGCATAATTACAGCGCAGAATTCTAGTCACGTGCCCCAGGTCCTACAGCGCCACATACGATGACCAGAACCCAGACACAAAAGAATAAAAGTCGGCTGCCCCTGCATAATGTATTCAATAACACAGCACTAACAGAATTGGGATTCCTGGTAGAGAAAACCTATAAATAGTTTAAGATATAAATGTCTCTTCTGCACCTTGCTGGTGATTTATCACCAATGCTGTAATATTTAAGCTGTCTCAGCAGCACGGCCGCATCATTAGCGCTCAGGAGAAAATTTCCCAGCGGTCCGACCACAAGAGCAGGAACCAGTGGAGGAAACGGAAAACGAATGAAAAAAATCTGGTTCCCATAACTTTGCCTAATTTTATTGTGAATGCTGCAGTCAAAAGGCTATCTATTATTGTTAGGGAAGAAAACGCCATTTATCATGGTTTTTTTTTTTTCCTGCAAGTTTGCAGTTTGATAAAAGGCGGTGAAGTTTATCACCATGTGGATTGCACAACGTTCCTCTGGAAAACAATGTGGGGACTTTGCCTTCCCCTGCTTTAACATCACATTGACGCCATTTACACCTTGTTTCTTCACACCTTGGGTGCTTATTTATGCTCATTTGCATGTGCGTGGGATGTATCGCAACACTCAGGGAACAACGTACATGTTCGACCAAATCAGCCACAATTGCAATCATGTGCCCAAGATTTGGATTTCCTATTCTCAGATGGGAAATTCAAAGCTTACAAACAGTTTATTTACGCTGTATTTACGATAATGCTAATATTACATTTGCCAAGTTTAATAGCTTTTGTAGATGTGCTCTAAATGGAAAACTGCCAATCTTACCAATGATTCACGGTTGACTCCCTATTGAGACTCACAACATTCAAACACACACAAGGTGGTTCTAAAGAGACTTTCAGGTCAAAGTGACAGCATACCCCCCCACCCCCTTACACGTATACGTATCTTTGTCGCACTTCCTGTTCTGTTTTGCTTTATACATTGACATACCTCATCAAACTACATTGACATACCTCCTCAAACCTGGACAGTATAGTTACCTGCTGACTTGGCACCATCCACAGGCAGCTTAACTCAATAAGACACAGAAGTTGAATTCAACACAATGTTGCTTCAGCTAATTACAGTACAGATCAGGAGCGGCTGGTCCATTAGGGGCACATGTGTGCCGCCCCCCTAGTTTGCATCGGGGAGTTTTATTTTTCTCCAAGCATATAATAATTTGGTTGAAAAAGGTTGGACTCGGGGTGCAGAAGCCACCCACTTGTGACAATAGCAAATCAATATTCGCTATTGTCTTCCAGCTTCTCCTCCCAGCCAATCAGGACAGGAGGCATATCGGGTTGGCCAGGAGAAGAAACAAAGGAAGCTGTGGGGGGACCATGCCGTGGAGGGGTGAGTGTGAAGGGGGTCATGGAGCGTGAGTATGGACCTGGGGGGGGGGGGGTGTTTGCCACCCCCCCGCCACCGGTACAATCGATGTTTTTCCAGTCTTTTGAAATTGAAGAAGACAATGACTTTCCAAAGCCCTGTCTCTGTGAATAACTAAGACTGATGGAGAGAACATGGAATACGTGGAGATGGTCTAGCTATGAATAAACCAACCAATATATGTGGAATGGGGAAAAAGACTTCCATTGCAAGTACAAGTCATGCAATTGGCTCATCAGGCCTGAGCACTGAATCATGGGAGTAGTTTAAATGCTCCCCCATAAATGAAAGAATTTGGCATTTATCATGGCTTTCAACAGAGCAGCAGGGGAGCACAGTGAAGTCACCACCTATGAATGTGTCTGTTTAAGACCGTTCAGGCAGAAAGCTGTGGCACGCTGTGCCACACATCTCCCGATGCATAGTTACATGGCAATTCCTAATATTAGCCAGTAGAGGGCGAGGGCATACACTTATAACTATGGTATCCAGCCACAGAGATTAGGGTGCAATGAGAGTCCTCAAAGCAAGCCAGAGGTGGGGTGGATAAATGAAGCACTGCTAAGCAGCTCTTTGCTACATGTGAAGAGGAAAGAAAGTGCAAAGGAAGGCAGCGTGGAAGGAGAATTAAAATGTGGCATTGCTAATGAAGGAGAATGAATTGGTTAATGGCAGAAGGCAGAGTTGCTGCTAATGCAGACTGTTAGTAAGATTGATGAGGGATCTGAGTGCAGAACACTGCGGTCCATCTCACTAATATAGCAGAGATGAAGAGCGTGGCCGTCAAGGTGGCGGAGAACGGTCTGCTCTGAAGGACAAGGTCACATGTAAACTTCCAGAGTGTGAAAGGAGAGGCCGCAGCCTGCCCTAGAGTGGGGTGACACAGGGCCAGGGCATCGGAGACCAGGTTTGCCTGAAACATTTTCTGCAAACAGCACAGCAATGGTTTAAAAAGTGGCAAGAACTAGCCAAAATCTCTCTCTGCAGAAGTTCCAAAAAAGCACAAATACACAGTCAATCAGTGTATTTATTTAAAGGAGCCACCATTCTGGCAATTTCAACCCAGCAGCTAAACAGCAGCTGAAACACGTATTTATAAATTGTTTTACCTGCCGCAGCATTTGTAAGTTGCATTGCTTTTACGTTTTATGCATTCTTGCATCTTTATGACTGTATAGCATAAAAGGGTGAAACTGTGCAGTTCTGTAAACTCCATGCCACTTCGCTGCCTGCTGTTCATTCTTTGGCCTATTAGCTATCTCTCTTTTTTGCACTGGTCACACCCATGAGGAACTCCCTCCTTTCTCTATGCCTGTCTGTGTTTCTCCCCCTCTCAGCAGTCACTCCCACTGCAAAGCTGACTATATCTAGTGTGCTCAACCTCCATATAACACTGGTTTGAGGTATTTTTAACTAGCTGAAGTTACTATTATTCAAGTATTTTTACTACAGCACTTTTCTCTAGCCTCCTCTTGCACTTAGAACAAAAGTAAGCCCTGCCATTGCTTAGATCCTATGAAAATTCTAGTTGACTGGCTGCTATGCTGACCAATCTGCCTTCAATACTATCTGAGTCACTGAAATCAAACAAGGTTAATATGACTCTCTCTCTCTCTCTCTCTCTCTCTCTCTCTCTCTCTCTCTCTCTCTCTCTCTCTATATATATATATATATATATATATATATACACAAACTATATTATTAAAAGTATTGGGCTGCCTGCCTTTACATGCACATGAACTTTAATGGCAACTTAGTCTTAGTCTGTAAGGTTCAATATTGAGTTGGCCCATCCATTGCAGCTATAACAGCTTCAACTCTTCTGGGAAGGCTGTCCACAAGGTTTAGAAGTGTGTCTATGAGAATGTTTGACCCTTCCAGAAGTGCATTTGTGAGGTCAGGCACTGAAGTTGGAGAAGAAGGCCTGGCTCACATTCTCTGTTCTAAATCATCCCAAAGGTGTTCTATTGGGTTGAGGTGAGGCCAGTCAAGTTCCTCCACACCAAACGTACTCATCCATGTCTTTATGGACCCTTCTTTGTGCACTGGTCCAAATAATTTGGTTGGTGGAGGGGGGATTATGGTGTGGGGTTGTTTTTCTGGGGTTGGGCTTGCCTCCTTAGTTCCAGTGATGGGAACTCTTAAGGCGTCAGCATACCAAGACATTTTGGACACTTTCATGCTACCAACTTTGTGGGAACAGTTTGGAGATGGCCCCTTCCTGTTCCAACGTTACTGCGCACAAGTGCACAAGGCAAGGTCCATAAAGACATGGATGAGCGAGTTTGGTGTCGAGGAACATGACTTGGGCAGGCATACCTTTGACAATATAGTGTGTATATATACACATTATATTGTCAAAGGTACGCCTGCCCAAATCAAGTTCCTATATATAAATGGATCACGAAGGAGAAAGAAAAGTCATAGGACCCTATCGTCACTTATTTTGGATTACTGTACTGCAGTCAGAGGTTCTGTATGACAAGAAGTCAAGTAGGATTTCCAGTCTTTTATCCTATATCACCTTTTTTCATATGATTATTCTTAATTTATTATACATTTTTTTCAATATGTTAATATTTTTACTCTTTTTGTAACCCCGATGAAGGCTTGTGGCATTTGTAACAGGGTGGCTTTGTAAATGTGATGTTGCTACAGGACTGTTATAGTATTTTGAGCTTTTAATCATTGGATGGGTCCTTGTTTTAAGGGAGCAGCCTTGCTGGAGCCAGTGAGCTCGCTGAAGTAGTGTATTTTCTTAACTCATAAAGAATATGTAGCGCCCCCTTACTTTCAAAAGGGACGCTATCTGTAAATTTAGTGGGGTGAGAGACTTATTTGCTCTCACCCAGGTTGATTTATGCTGTCAGCCCTGAATTATCCTGTGGGTCGTTCTGTCCTCCAGGGATGCAGTTCCTGCTCTGGGCGGCAGGTGGTGCCAGAGGGATACAGGCAGAGCTACTTTTCCCCAGCAGCCAGATGGAGGAGTGTTTCCCTCGTGGGGCATGCTGGGGGAGGGTATATCTGTGGCAGACGCCATTTTTTGGGGTTCTTAGCGGGTTCCTGGTTCCAGGTGCGGCACCCACCTTTAGGGTGTGCGCACGTCGCGCGCCCCGTCATCATGGCCTACCTGGCCGGGGCCTGTGCTACGCGGAGTCCCAAACTCTGGGCCCTCATGGCTCAGAGCAACTGAGTTACCGAGGGGCCCCAGTGATGTATATACAGTATATACCTGAGGTCCTAGCAGATAAATCTTGGATAAGTCTCTTTGAAGTTTTAAAGGGTAACGTAACTAAACGTAACTAATGGCAGACGTCCTTTAATTAGACTCTGTTGCTTTGCCCCTCCACAGGTTCTCCGCTGCTCTAATGAATATATTCCAGGTATAGGGGGAGCATATGCCTACGCAGTGTTCAGAACTGGCAGCCAATCATCAAGCCCAACAGCTGACAAAGGGCTAATAATATCATGTAAGCTTTGATAACATCCATTAGGATTGCGAAGCAGAGATGCACAGGAAATGTCACTCGGGTTGAGAGGTGGCCTTGAAGGAGGCACTGTCACTTTGTCCTACATGGTTAAAGTGAAAGGGTCACATTCCGTATAATACTTATAACTAGCAGATAGATCTTGGAAATGTCTCTTTGAAGTTTCAAAGGGCAAAGTAATTATTGGCAGCCTTTACATTAATGGGAACATTTACAGACGTGAAAAAGTCCTCATTGAACTGTCAAACGATAACCTATTTAAAGGTGACACTGTCCCAGTTAAAGTAATTCCACATGTAACTTAGGAACTTGGCAAAAGTTTGCTTCTCCTGGAATGTAACACTGATTGGAAAGAATTGAGGGCAGTAGTTCATATTGTGATGAGTCATTAGAGGTGATGTTTGTTCCCAAATTATCAAACTTCAACTATGCATGAACACCAATTTGTCAGATGGCATCAATCCTGTGTTTGTGACAGCTTTGTCCTAAATGCTGCACAAGGCAACAACAAAAAAAACTGGGATATTAAAAAAAAAAAACAGGCTAAGGGCTGGTTCACACAAGGAACTGCGCGTTTCTGGGCGATTCACATGTGGCTCAGTGCAGGTGCGATTTGAGCCCATTCATTCTAAATGGTAATGTCAGCTTTTCAAAGGGTCACGGTCAGTTTGGCTATTCAGGGAAAAGTCATAGGGCCAGATTCTGGTAGAATCCGCGGCGGCGAAGCGTAAGCCATTTACACTACGCCGCCGCAACTTACTGGAGCAAGTGCCGTATTCTCCAAGCACTTGCTCCGTAGTTTGCGGCGGCGTAGTGTAAATGGCCCAGCGTATCCCCGCGTAATTCAAAGGGGGTGGCTTGTATTTAAATTAAGTGCGCCCCTGCGTCGATCGAACTGCGCATGCGCCGGCCAGGAAAAAAGCCCAATGCGCATGCTCCAGCTCACGTCGGAAAACGTTGTTGAAACCGACGTGAAAACGAATTGATCGTCACTTACGCAATGCCCTACTCGCGAACGACTTAGTAAAACGACGTAACCGACGGAAAAAGACGACGCTGACCCGACGCCATACTTAACATTGCATAAGACGGAACTTCGTAAGCCTACCCCTCATATAGCAGGGGTAGGTTTACGCTTACGGAAATGACGTAAACGACGACGAGGCGGCGTAAAAACGTTCGGGAATCGGCGTATTGGGCTCATTTGCATAGGCAAATGAGAAATCAACGTAAAGGCCACCTAGCGGCCAGCGAAGGAATTACATCTAAGATCCGACGGTGTAAGTGTCTTACACCTGTCGGATCTACGCCGTATCAATGCGTAAGTGATTCTAAGAATCACACTCATAGATACCCGGACAAAAAAACAGAGATACGACGGTGTTTCTTGAGATACACCGTCGTATCTCTTTTGAGAATCTGGCCCATAGTGTGTAGCTAAAGCTCCTCCATCCGATTTAGTTATATGAAAAATATTAGAGATCCAGCCTTGCTCTTTCCTTCGCTGGCACTGGAGGAAAAACCAGGAGCTTTGAAGTACAACTAAATGCAATATTGTTTTTAGGTTTTGGGGTTTATCTGTGGGGTTTTTATTGCTATTTTTGCCCCTGTTAGAGAGATTTACCCTCTCTATTTGTTCTGCTTACCTTTATCATCAAAAATTAAAGACAATTTCACATTTTTGGTTGCCCCCAGAACAAGAATAGAGGAGAAATCTCCCAATGAGGACACTAGTTCTGGTGACCTGGGGGTCCCAATTGATTCCCCTGATTTGCAGGGATTGAGATAGGAAGTGATGGGAAATCTTCCTAAGGGGACCAAAAAAAAGTAACAGGGGTTTTAACCCTTCCTCTATCAAAAATGATTTAAAAAAAAGTTATGGCTATAGTTCTACTTTAAGGTGGGGGGTGGGGACATTAACAATTTACAGGTGGGTAGCACCGTGGCTAAGTGGTTAGCACTTCTGCCTGGCAGTACTATGTTCTCCCTGGGACTGTGTGGGTTCCCTCTGGGTACTCTGGATTCCTTGTACACTCCAAAGACATGCTGGTAGGTTAATTGGCTCCTGTTTAAACTGGTCCTAGTATGTGTATGTATGAATGTGAGTTAGGGACCTTAGATTGTAAGCTCTTTGAGGGTAGAGACTGATGTGAATGTAAATATATTTATGTAAAGTGCTGTGTAAATTGACGGCACTATACAAGTACCCATAATAAATAATAGCTTTAGCACCCAACCATGAGCCATAGTGGTGTCACCATTGCCTCCATGTGACAAAATTAGTTCCAGTGTCACCTGCAGAGAAGGCAAGAATAACCAGGAGGGCCTTTAAAAACATGCGGCCACTTTGCTCTAAAGGGCCAAAATTACTTTATCTCTTTAACCCATTGTATGACAGCCTAACGCATATATGCATCATCATGGTGGGTAGGCCTTGAAAGCACAGGTGCTGCACATTTTTGGTAAAAGGGCCAGGGACTTCTTTACCAACATTTCTCAGGGTTACAGGAGCCCATTCAAAAGAATAGGCTAACGTACCTGCAACGTGCACGCGCAAATACGCACGTACATATGTGACCTAACCTTATATAAGAAATAGGGCTCAGGGTGGTGTCACCAGTGTAATAACCCTGTCTAATGATCCAAAACACAGGTAGGGTGCGGAGAAGTAACAAAGAGTCAGCACTGAAAGCTGTCGTCATATTTTGGGCAGATTTCAGCTCCTTTGGCCACTGGAAATTTTTTCGTTTCATTGTGAATTTAGCAAAAATAGGGAACGTAGGGAACTTTAAAACATATTTATGAATGTCATTAGTAACTCTTTTGCATAAGCCAACCTGTAATTTAGTTCATCATCCTCCTTTTAATGTGCATGTCATGCATAGCGGAATATGCAGAACAAGGTTTATTGTTGGTGCAGCACAAGATGAAAGCAAAGAAAAGCACGCCTGAGCCATTGTGATTCCAGCGGCTGCCGATGTGTTCTGGAGTATTTGCGTCATCACTCATGTAACAGTCTCGTTAAAACTATTTAAATGCCTCAAATCCTCTTCTCGGAGTTATTAAGCCACATTCGGCAAAGGCGGCCTCGGCTCGCCATTAAGATTCTCCACCGCAGCGTTTAATCTACTCTCTCCGCCTCGGAATGCCACTTGCAAAGTCATAATTATGACAGCGATAATAGCTCATTCGTGCAGAAGAGCGGCGTCCCACACGGAGACCTCTCTCTGCCGACTGTGCCTCTGGACAGTCCTTTAATCACCTGGCCCACATAGAAGGGAAGATCGCTGATTCTCCCTCCTGTCTACTGACCGCATTGTTATCCATAAAGCCAATGACAAACGGCGCACACAAGCCTTCGAAAGGCGGAGGGCTCTAAGCGGAGGATTATATTTTTAGAGGAGTAGGTAGTAGATCAGAGGGGTCACTTGCAGAAAGGCATGAGCCATGTTTAAGGCAAACCGCCCATCATGCTGTGAGGACTCCCGTAAAGAAAAATTGTGGCCTTTTCCATGCAAGTCAACGGCTGGCTTTTTAAGGTGAACATGAGCTATCTTACCAGTGCAACCAACAGCTTCCCCTAAAGTGACACTGATTAAAACAAATCTATTCACATATATATTCCTAATTAAAAAAAAAAAACTTTCTATTGCTCTCCGCCTCTCAAATACTTTTTTTTTTTTGCTGTGATCTGATTTCCTGTTAGAGGGTGGCTACGCTCATTCTTCACGGTCCCACTGTATTTAGAAATGTAGTCACCCTCTCTTGCAGGGCTGATCCTTGGCAGGGTGCACAGGGTGCATTGCACCCTGGTACCTGCAGAGGTGGGGGCGCCGAAGTGCCAGAGTTCTCCCCTCTCTCCTTGTTTGTGTCCGTCCAGAACTAGTGTTCTGAGCATAGGTGTGTGTACGTCCAGAACTGATGTGTGAGCATAGGGCAGCCCGTTCAGCCTGGCAGTGTTCGGGGGAGGGGCCGCTCCTCTTCCTGACATGAGAGTTCTAGTTTTCAGTGGCTGCTGAGTGCTGATGTGCAGGAATGAATTCCTAACACTGGGAGTCTTGGATCCCGCACTGTCTCCACCAACTACAAGTTGGAATGCCTCCCACTCCCATCTCTATCTCAGGCTGCACAGAGAGAGAATCGAGGTGAGTCACAGTGTTCAGTGTGCTGGGGGATGGCGTCCCCAGCATCCCTTTACACATGCTGTGGGCTGCCCCTGCTCTAGATGTTTTATGGCATGATAGATTGCATAGGATACACAGCCCCTGCCCATTCCTGTGCCTAGTCCATCTACAGATGTGATGTATAATGAGATGTAATGGGGAGGAGTTAGTAAAATGACAACGCCCATGTGGGGGCGCCAGAAATATTTCTGCACCCAGGCAACTGTGACCTTAGGATCGGCCCTGCTCTCTTGCTCACTCCTGAGATGAATCAGGGACTATGACATATGGGTTTTGTACTGTGCAGAGCACATGATCGCAACTAACAGGTACTGCTTGTTTCCAGCAAAGGGTAGCGACGAGGTTCAGGAGCTCACGGAGGATATTACAAGGAGGCAGAAATATACAGTAAAAAAATAAAAATAAATGTATTAATGCCTCGTACACACGGTTTTCTCCTCGGATAAAAAAACGTTGGTTTTCCCGACGGAATTCCTCTCAAGCATGTCTTGCATACACACGGTCACACAAAAGTCCGGTGAACTTTTGACACATAAAACTGAAAGCTGATTGGTTTCTATGCAGAGCTGCACCAGATTTTGCACATTCCAGCTTTAGTAAATCAACCCCAATGTGTATATAGCAAGATCAACAGGTATTGTCTATACTTATTGGAAAGGTCCTGAAAGCTAAAACAACCACCACATCTAAAAACGGGTATGCTGCAATAAAATAACATTTTGTTTTCTGCTTTATATACACTAAAAAGTGTCTCTTTCAGTAATATTACAATAAATTGCTGACATGCTGTACCTTTTATCACAAAAAATCCACCCTTGAGCTTCACGCCAGTGACCTGGCCTAGAGTGAAATGATGTCATCAGTCTGAACATTTCCTAATGCCGCGTACACATGATCAGTCCATCCGATGAGAACGGTCTGATGGACCGTTTTCATCAGTTAACCGATGAAGCTGACTGATGGTCCGTCACACCTACACACCATCGGTTAAAAAAACGATCGTGTCAGAACGCGGTGACGTAAAACACAACGACGTGCTGAAAAAAATGAAGTTCAATGCTTCCAAGCATGCGTCGACTTGATTCTGAGCATGCGTGGATTTTTAACTGATGGTTCCTGCCTACTAACAATCGGTTTTGACCTATCGGTCAATTTTGATACACAGCCAAGAACTGCACAGGCACTAGAATTGACATGATTGTGTCATCTCTGAGCCGATATCTCAGTCCAGGATGTACAGTACATGGTAGATGATGTTATTCTTCTGGAGAGAAAAGCAGATGAAGGTATTGTCTGGGGGAGTAATCTGATCTCTGCAAAAGCTAAGAAGCACCTGGAAGTGTTAAGCCTCGATCTGATTTCCGTCTGACAAAGCATAGGACTTTTGACCGAAGGGCATTGGCTGTGAACTTGTTCTGTATACAGATTTTGTCAGCCAACAAATACGAAACTACGTGTTTTTTCAGCCCTTTTGCGCCACCCTTTGGGCAACTTCTGCTAATGTTCTGCTATGGTTAGCATTGCTTCTGAGCATGCGTGTTTGTATTTTGTATTTTTTTCCGACGGACTTGTGTACATCACACATTTGTTGTCAGAAATTTTAACGCATGCTATCCAACATTTGTTGTTGGAAATTACTTAGGCAAGGCTATACATGGAGCGAAATTCTTTCTTTCTCACCATGTAAATACGCACAATTCCCCCACCAACTCAGACAATGCTAACAGCGGAATAAGCAATTGTCTTCTCCTGGCAGGGGTGGGGAAGCCATCCCCGCCGGGAGAAGATGGTGCCTATTGCTAGCAATAATTACAAGAGAATTCGGCAGGCTGGTCGTACCCAAGCTAATAAATCTATTAACTTGGAACATACAGCCCGCTCATTAATGGTTCGAATCTTGGCGGGTTCCTGCTGAACTGGCCAAAATCGTGTATGGCTGGCCTTAGCATCACATTACCCCACCATACATAACAATGGCAATGCCATAGTGTAAATAGGATCTAAGTCCACTTTCACTGTAGCTGCCTGGCTATGCACTGTGGGAGAGATATGTGGGAAACAACACATTATTGAAGAGAAATACAAATATTCTGGCAGGTAAAACAGTTGATATAGATGTATATGAGGGGCTGGTTTAGATGTTTGGCTGAGCTTCTGTACATTGAAAATGGAAAACTCAAATTTTGACTTGGAGAGGCGGCTTCCAGCGCACACAGCAGTTCTTTCGCCTGGAGCGTCAGACATATGTATGGAGAACATAGGAGCGGATGAATTCATGCATGGGATTACCACCATAAACCTTCATATACGAGAACTTCCTCCTCTAAATGGAATTGTTCATTTAACATCCCCAGAGGGCCATTGTTCCGTAATGTTAAATAATACACCGTGGAAGGGGCTTCAAAGTCCTGCTGCCTCTAAAGAAACAGTAAATGTAATGAACTCACGAGGCTTGGATGAACAGACAGCTTATCAGACGCGGTGTCAGGAAATTCACCACAAGAAGGCCATTGTTTAAAACCAGCATGCAGGAAAATGGCGGTGGTGCTTGCAGCAAACAGGATTCCCTTACAGAGCAGTAGTCAATCAATATCCTGCCCAGGAATAAGGCTGGCCATACACGGTTCGAATCTCAGCTGGTTCAACAGGATCGGACAAAATTCGAACCGTTAATGGGAAAGATGAATGTTCCACGTTGATCGATCATCAACTTGGGTACAACCAGCCTGTCAGATTCCCTTATGATTATCACTAGTGGCTGCTTTAGCCGCTAGCAACAATTACTGTCTTCTACTGGCGGAGAGATTCCCCTGTCAGCCTTAGGCCTTGTACACACGAGGCAATCCATTTGTTCAAATCGGTCGGACCGACCGATTTGAACAAATCTGTCTGCTTTGATTTTGGTTTGCTCGCGTGTACACACGAGCAAACCAAAATCCCCGCCAGCAGACAGCGCGCTGACGTGTCGGTGACGTGGCGGTGACGTTGACGCCGCCACGTCACCGCACCAGGAAGTAAAACACTTCTGCGCATGCGTCGAAACCATTCGGCGCGTGTGCGAGAAGACATGTCTGCTGGTTAGCGTACTAACCAGCAGACATGTCGGGCGGACGGGTTCCCAGCCGACAGATTGGTAAGCATGCTTTCCAATCTGTCGGGTGGCCAAATCCGTCGGCTCGGCCGTACACACGATCGAATCTGATTTGATCGTGTGTACGAGGCCTTATCTGTGTTGATAGGGAAATTGTGTGAATGTTTTTCCTGCATATCATGTCCATAATATTCCGCCCTCATTGTGTTTAGCTGGTTAGTGGGCATGGAGGATAAGCGAGGGAGTAAGTTGTCATTTACCACTATGTATATGCCCCCATGTGTCACTCTATAGTCACATGGGTTGCTCAGATGTGATAGGGAGGAAATGCTGACCATAGAAACTTACTGAACACTGAGCATGTGCAGAGTTTCCACTACAGCTGCAAAATCCCTAGCTGAACTGGGGACATGAACAGAAGGTGGAGCTAAAAAACAGCAGGATCAACCAGGTTTTTTGCAGAATACAGAAAATTAATCTCACAGACCCCATAAACACTATACAACTTTTGTTGTCAGATCTCCCTAAAGCCTCATACACACGATCGGATTATCCGACGAGAATTGGCAGGCTGTTGTCGGAAAATCCAACCGTTTGTATGCTCCATCGGACAATTGTTGTCAGATTTTCTGCGGATAAATGTGGGATAGCATGCTTGTCCGCCAACAATTGTGTGTTGTCAGATTATCCGATCGTGTGTACACAACAGAAGGTGCCCAAAGAAAGGCACAAAAGAGCTGAAAAAACACGTAGTTTGGTTTTTGTTGGCCGACAATTCTTTGCCATTTGTATGCAAGACAAGTTCATGGCCAACGCCCTTCAGACAAAAGTCCTACTCTTTGTCTGCAGAAAGTCCGATCGTGTGTACGAGGCTTTACTAAAACCATGTAGTACAAGGGCCTGCCTGATTGCATACAAATTGAAACTCTAATGCCCTGTACACACGACCGGGTTTCCTGACGGGAAAACTGCGAGGAGAGCTTTTGGCCAGAAATCCCGGCCGTGTGTATGCTGATGGGAAAACTGCCCAAACACTGTCGGACAAGAAAAGAGAACCTGCTCTCTTTTTTACCACGGGGATTCCAGGCAGACTTTTTCCTGGTGGAAAACGGCCATTTTTGGCCGCTATCCTGTGGGGAATAACTCAGATGGAGCATACACACAGTCTGGATTTCTGAGGAAAAGCTCTCATCTGAGTTTTCCCGATGGGAAAACCTAACGTCAGTACTTGGGGAAAAGTCGAGAGCAGGTTCTCGATTTTCCCCTTGGGATTTCCGATGAACCTTTTCCCGTCGGGAACCTGGGTCGTGTGTACTAGGCATTAAAGTTTGACCTCATATTATATGGTTTTGGTAAATCTGAAGGAAAAAAATCTTCATAAAATTGTATAATGTGTATCCAGCTATAGTGACTGAGTATGAACAGCATGTAAGGTGCCGTACACACGGCAGAGAACCTCGACGGGCAGAACACATCGTTCCGCCCGTCGAGGTTCTCTCCCGGCCGTCGAATTCGGCGACCCGCCCGTCGGGAATGGCAACCAGCCATTCTTCCAGGCGGGCCGTCGAGGAAATAGAGAGCGTGCTCTCTATTTCGGCTCAACGGGCTTCCCGACGGGAAGCTCGCTGAGACCGTACACACGGCCGAGGTCCTCGCTGGAATGTGCATTCCAGCGAGGTTCTCGCTGATTTTCAGCGAGAACCTCGGCCGTGTGTACGGCGCCTAATACACAATTTATTCATAGTTTTTTATGATGTGGGTTTAGTGACATTTACTGCTTATTTACAATGTTTGTGATGTGGATTACATGCACATTATCCTGCCCTTTAAAGCTGAAATGTAATCTTCTTATATTTTAC
The DNA here is from genome assembly GCA_029574335.1 of Rana kukunoris. NCBI lineage: Eukaryota > Metazoa > Chordata > Amphibia > Anura > Ranidae > Rana > Rana kukunoris. Next base: position 432,891,208 of record CM056051.1, read on the forward strand.
GTGGTTCCTCTTTGCCCCCCTCATCAACATACTTTCATTACATATTTTAATTTATAGGAGTTGTAAACCCTCAAGGTTTTTCACCTTAATGCATTCTATGCACTAAGGTGAAATACCTCCTGTCATGCAGCAGCCCCCCCCCCCCCCCCCTGAGCACCCCTTTTACTTACCTGGGCACCGTAATTCCCACGACGGGAACCAGCACACCAGCCCTGGCCAGTGTCTCGTGTCCTGATTGGATAGATTGATATTAGCACACCATTGTCTCCCGCTGCTGTAAATCAAATCCAATGACACGGACACTGGTGGGCGGGGCCTTGTCGTGCTGTCTGTGTCAATAGACGTAGCAGCAGGACTCGGGAGTGCCCCCGTACGGGTGTCCCGAAGGAGAGCGCTTCCCCGAAGGGGTGCTCGAGAAGAGGAGGAGCCACCAGCGCCGCTGAGGCATCCAAGAAGAGGTGGATTGGGCCATTTTTTGCAAAAACAGCTGCACAGAGGAGATAAGTATGATGTGTTTATTATTTAAAAAATGTAATAAAAAATGAGGGTTTAGAAACCCATTAAACCCAGAAATTGCATTACTGTGCATCTCTATGCAATGCAGGTAGATAATGTCTGGTGGGAGGGGCATAGCTTCCTGAAAACATCACAGAACCGTGCCTCTGTAGTTCTCTCAAGGGCGCTCAGCCCTGATACAAGAAGTGGGCTGGCTCTTGGGAGGAGTTTTTATTTAAAAAATGCCTTGATGGATGGATGTCTCAGGCGGCGTACACACGACCGAGGTTCTCGCTGGAAACCAGCGAGAACCTCGCTGGAAGCTGCATTCCAGCGAGGACCTCGGCCGTGTGTACACAGAGCGCTCGCCCCGCCCATCGGGAATCCAGTCGAGCGAAAAGAGAGCACGCTCTCTTTTTGCTCGACGGCCTGCCTGGATGAATGGCTGGTTGCCATTCCCGACGGGTGGGTCGCCGATTTCGACGGCCGGCAGAGAACTTCGACGGGCGGAACGATGTGTTCTGCCCGTCGAGGTTCTCTGCCGTGTGTACACGGCCTCACAGTGTGCAGTGAAATCAGAGGAAGTATTTTAGTACCGGAGAGGATTCTGTACAACTGTGTGAGACTGACGAGAAGGATGGAGTTCAGCTTTCAGAAGATCTTTAGCGTGACACAGACTAGAATATTCATCTTATCTGTGGACTTTAGAACAGAAGAATATGTTCCCCGACAAATATCACAGTGTATATACACTGGCTGTCAGCAAACATGATGGGCTCGAACTGCGGCTCTGCGTGTCTGGATAATGAAGTGCGGCTGATCGATGGACGGGCTGGTAAAGTTTTTGCGAAGACGTTGATAGGATGATGAATAGCTGTGGCGTGTGATGGAGAGTGGGGTAAGTGACAAATTGAGGTTGAACAGGTTGATGGATGAAACTTTGGAGCTGAATAATGTCATAACAAGCAAAGCAGCGCGTTCTGATGTTATTCTCGGCGCATGTCTTACGCTTGGCCGCTTAGCGCGAGGCGGGTTTACAGGAGCAACCAGCTGCCACTAAGAAAACCAAATGCTCTGCCAACTTTTTTTAGGCTATTTTGTTAAAAATAAGAGAAATAAAGTGACAAGGAATGGTCGCCAGAAAATTTGTGAAATACCAATGAGTGAAGCTGCCCCTTTAAGAGTGGATAACCCACTCCAAATGTGTAAATAAATATAGGAGAAAAAAAAAATCTTTTGTTTAAAAGCTAAAACTTATTTTTTTTCCATTTTGGACAAATTGGGGAAGGTTATCAACTTATCACCCTTGTCTATCTATTTCCCATCAGTGTCCAATTGCAGAGATTTCTCGTCACTTCCTGACTCTTAACCACAACATGAAGTGACAATTTTGGAGCTACACCATCACACAGTGATCATGTGGGCGTATAAACTGGTGTACAGTGCCACGCCCCCCTTTCGCTGCCAGAGTTGTTTTTGCGTTTTTTGTACACACGTTTAAAAAATAATTTTAGGCCTGAAGATTACACAAACCCCCAAACATTATATATTTTCTGAAAGCAGACACCCTAGAGAATAGAAAATTGTCAGGTCCAATTTTTTACAGTATGTCACACAGTATAAAAAACTTTTACCTACAGGTAAGCCTATACAGGGGATTCTCAGCTGAAGGCTTGGCAGACGCCAGACCTTGCCGGAAAGAAGTCTCCCGCATGCATGCGTGGGAGTGACGACATAGTGGCTCCAGCCACTCACAGAGCTGGGGCCACGATACCTGGAAGACACGCCGAGGCGAAATGTCAGCTGCCTTGCGTGGACCGGGAGGGACACCGACGCCTTATTCTAAGGTAAGTATTTCATAATGAGCTAGTATGCAGTGCATACTAGCTCATCATGCCTTTTCCCTTACAGGTGTAAAAAAAAAAAAACAGCTTTAAGGGAAAACAAACGTAAGAAGCTATCCACATTTTTGGTAAAATATAAGAGACGAGGTTGCACCTCGTAAATAGATACCCAACATGTTAAACCTTAATGTTGTATGTGTGTCTGTGGTATCGCGAAAAAATTTCACTGCCCTATATTTTCTATAGGCGACACTTTAAAGGCCCCCTATAGGTCATCAGTTTTGTGTTACGGAGGTCTTGTGATAGAATTATTTCTCTCACTATGGCGTGTGCGGCGATATGCAACATGTGTCTCGCAACTGACGTTTTTACAGGTAGGTGCCGACATTCATACATGCGTATATGTGGGGGTTTGGTGGCCTCAACATTTTTTTGGGGCAGGGGGGGGGGGGTGTTATGTGCTTGGGTGTAACTTTATTTATTTTTTGTAAAAAAAAAAAAAAAGTTTTTCCTGACTTTTATCACATAGGGGACAAGTTCTCTTTAATGAAACATGCAGGGTCTAAAATATTACTATGGAGGAGTGCGGGGTATAGCAAAATGGCGGCGACAGAACGTCACTTCCGTTACCAATTCTGACAGGTCACCAAATCTGATGAAACACCAGAAACACGGACAGAATGACACAGACGCCGCTTTCCGGGGTACAACAAGGAGAGGAGAGCCTACTTGTGTCTTCTTTTCTCCTCCCCCTCCAGCTGCCGGCTTCCGCCACTCACTCACTAAATACACATTTGTATTAGTGTAAATTCATAAAGACATATTTATAAAATCCATAATTAAAATGTTATACCAATACCATAAGGCGTTAACAATGGTTATGTTTGCAGAGTGTATATTATGACTCCCTCACTCTTTATGGTGTGGGGACATTGATGTGGCTGTATGGGATTGAAGCCCTTGGTGTAGTGTTAACCTTCCCAACAGACCATGATGACACCTCCCAACGATAGGCAGCTGTAGTAGCATTAGAATCATAATTTAGATGAACCCGGTTCAAGTATGGCCCCTAAGCTGGTATTTCATAATGTTTTGATGTCATGTATCAATAAATATTAATTAGTATTGTGGACTGTTTTTTTTTTTTAGGATTCTCTGTCTGAGTGATGTACTGAAAGGATGTGGGAAGTTTTTCATCTTATGTTTCTATTTACTAGCCCTTTCTGACCCAGCGTACGCTATTACAAGTCCCACATGAGTTTTTTCACTCTACATGTGGGTATATGTTCTGTGTACCCACGTCCACTGGAATGCCCCTGGTGTGCCTGATATGCGCTTTTTTGACTCCCACACGTAGCCCAAAGTGTTATGTCATCATCATTGTTCTAAGTAAACATACTAAATGTGATATCTATATTGGAGATTTTTATTATACAATTTCTGTATTCAGATTACTTAGCTAAGCTCCTAAGGAAGCAAATTATTGAAAAACATGTTGAGCCACAGCAGGCTACCTTGACCTAGGCCCAATTGTTCCTGGATTCTACTAGCCTTCAAGCAATAATTGCTATTGTTAACACCTTATGGGATTGGTTTGGGTCATTTATACTGTACATACCAGTAGCTTGTTCTGATTATATAACATTTTAATTATCTATTTTATAAATATGCCTTTATGAATTTATACTAATAAAGATTAGTATTTTTTAATTGGTGCCTGTAAAGTCCATGCTTTCCAGTTTATTCTCATGTATACAACATGAAGCAAATAGAAATCCCTGGTTGTCACCAGAACAAGTGTCTCCAATATAAGATTTTCCTTTCAATGTCAACCTCCGGGACAGAGACGACAACCCCCCCTCCCCTTTTTTTTTTCCTTTTGCTCTCACCTTTCCATTTTTATTTTCTGATTTTCATCGCCTTATAAATTTGAGCAGTACCTCTCTTTTAGTCCTACAAACAAATTTACTGTTCTCCCTAGGTCTAGGGCCCCCAATTGAATGAGCCTTTATCAGGAACAAAGCACATCGCAATTCCAGGCAGGGCTCTGATGTTTGCTTATCTAACAACACAATGCTGTTTGGACCAATTGTCCTTGATCATTGTTTCATGTCCACTATCTGCGGAGAAAAACTTCTTTTGAATTTGTTCCCATTTTCGTATAATATTTTTGGCTTTGTAACTGTCTACTCTCCTTATCATTTCTAATAATAAAAGAAGATTTTCCTTTCATTTTCTGTTCTGGTCGCAGCTTAAAATTTGTGATTTTCTTTCACTTTGACTCTCAATGATCATGGTCATTGGTCACCAGGACAAAAAGAGAGGGTGAATCTCACTAAAGCGTAATTATAAAAACCTAGCAGGTATTTTAATCCCTCTCCAATATATTCAAAACTAAAAAAGTGTAGCCTTTAGTTATACTTGAAGCTTCAGTAAGATGTCCAAACTAAATATCTGCAAGGTATGGCTGTCATTTGTGACACAAATTGGTGATCGGGTCATCTCCTTTAAGAAAAACCGAAAGCGGAACTTACCCAAAAGGGGAAATTCCACAATTCTGCCTCCTCCTCCCTTGTCTATAACTTTTGGAAACAGTTTTTGTGGGGTTTTTTGGGAAGAGGATACCTGGTCCTGACAGGTACCCACTCCCACTTAGGATCGGATTGCCTAGGCCCACAGCCTTCTAGGACATGCCACAGGTCCCAGAAGGCATCAGGAAGCTTCACAAAGTGCAGTGCCGCTCGCACATGCACAGTGGGAAGCCAGCTGTAAAGCCACAATAGTCACAGTCGGCTAGATACTGTTATCTTCATACACTAAGCCGCCGATTCTCAACTACGGTTCTTTGGAACCCTAGAGATCCTCCATAGGTTGATAGGGGTTACTCAAGCTATGACTGACTGACCTCTCATTTGATGGTGACTGCATACTACAAGGACCAACACCAATTGGCAAAACCAGCAGCATGACACCAATTTCTCATTCAGCAGCCTGAGAGTGGCAATCTTCACACTGACCACTAATGTATTGGGCATTTTGCCATTGACCCCCCTGAGGACTTGTTTTTAGCGAAGGTTCCCTGAGACTTGAACATTATTTTAGGTCTCCACTTTCGTGGAAAAAAAATAGCAAAATAAAAACATATATATTGTATATACAATTGCTACACAAGTCATATTGTAATTTAACATTAATAAAAAATACATTTCCTTTAAGAGCTGCAGCTGCTGTCATTTCAATGCAATATGGCAGCTTGGAGGCATTCTGTACACAATTGTTGTACAGAACGCCCTCAGAAATGTCATTACCTGCTTGGGTGAAGAACTTTACACTAAGGTACAAGTCAGGATTTAGGCATCCATCCCCTGCAGCAGAAATACAATTTTTGGTAAGATAACCCCTAAGGGCTCTTTCACACATCACCATTCCGCTCCAATCAGCAGGGTATTGATGAGCTTTTGACAGGTACCCGCTCCTATGCCTAGGCGATCCGAGTGGAAGTTCTCCCCCAGCCCATAGCCTCCTCGGACACTTTACAGGTCCCAGAAAGCTGCATTATCAATCAAAGGACATAGCGTGGCTTGCGCATGCACAATACCAAGCCGCAAGTCACAGCTGGCTTCCCAAAGTTAACATGGTGGTGCTGGGAACCAAAGACCAGCGAAGAACTGGCTTGGGTGAGGACAATTCTGGATCCCTAAACAGGTATTAAAAGTCAGCAGCTTCAGTATTTGAAGCTGCTGCCTTTTAAATGACTGAAAATCCTTGTACCTTTTATACAATATTTGCCTGGATTTCAGCTATTAGTATAATAATGTCCTTGGCTGTGTCATGAATATTAACAGAGCGGAGTCCCCGGATTTGTAGAAAAATTGTTAATACACAGAGACTGAACTTTGTTATCTAAAAATAAGGCCTTTTCACAAAGGCAGAATTCCCCGGTACAGCAATCTCACACCACGTTCCACCTTCTGACAGGTGGAAAGAACCTCATCACACAAGCTTTAAGTAGGGAAGAAAAGACAACCGACAAATAAATTAAGAGTCCGCTCACATCTGTCCGCTGAGAGCACCCCCGGCTGATTTTAATTCCGTCCGCAGCGCCGAGTCAGAGATGGCGGAGGGAACTCGGGCAGGGTGAGAATGCGGTTGGCGTATGGTCCATGAAGGATACGGGAAAATAAATAGGATCGTTTAAAGAGCTCAGGATGAGTGTAGATGAAAAGAGAAGTGTGAGGGTGGAAATTAGCGCAAGAAAATAGGTCGTGTTTGTGAGTTGCTCGCCAAAAATAAGTGGAGGCGACATTTTGTTCTATATCTCACCTCCACGGGGAGTTTCCTTTTATTCTTGTGCTGGATTGATGATCCAACGTGCTACTCAGGAACAGTATGACAAGATTTAATAAAGTGTATTGAAACCCGAACAATGAACTCCTTTTTATTTGTATTTGTTATATCTATTTGATAAAGGCAACAAAAAAAATGTTAATCCTGCCAGAAATCCAGTGAGCCGGTAAACACCTGGGCATTCTGTAGCACAATCTCAATGTTTCTTTGTGGAATACAGAACACCACCCCCTGTGTTTTGGAGATAACAATAAATATTAACATAAGATGGAGGTGCCAATAATATGGGGTGATTTGAGGAAGTCTAGTAACAACTGCCCAAGTAACAAACATGCCCAAAATAGAAAGTGAATGAGAAAGTAACTTTTTCAGAGATAGCCTGCAAGTAGATTTAGAACTGTGTGAGATCTATGTAAGCATTGCGCATGCGCAAGTGGCTCTTGCACTTATTCACATGAGTTTTTTCATTACGTGCCCAAAATCGTAGTAAATGTTAAGCAACGTACATACATGCGTTGAACGGGTGCACCTCTAATCTTGGGTAATTTTTTTACGTTGGTTCGCCTTTATGTTTTTTTTCTTTGCACACATGTGAGCATGTTACGTTGCCGTGTGACAAGTACCTTGTTAAATTGATGTAAAAAGACTCTCGCTCTTCCTCCTCTAGCTCTTTTTTAAAGCCTAAAAGGGCCCCCCCTGCTCCAATCGAAATGAATACTATTTTAGTCGACTAAAATACGACAAAAACAAAAACAATTGAGATGACTAAAACACGACTAAAACCAAAATGGCATTTTAGTTAAAAGACTAAAATGGGGCTAAGACTAAAACTAAATTGAAATTTGACTTCAAAATTAACACTGGTAGTCCATGTTCATAGCTCAATTCCATAAATAATAAAAAATTTCACTCCAGCAGTATATAATGAGTTTGGAAATGGTAGAGAAATGTTAACTAAAGCATTACAATTTAATTACACCCATTCGATTTTTGACGACTAAAATGTACTGGAGATTTAGTCTACTAAATACGACTAAAACTAAAACAATTGCAGAAGACTAAAATGGGACTAAAACTAAAATGCCATTCTAGTCCTAAGACCAAGACTAAAACTGAATCGAAATTTGCTGCCAAAATTAACACTGGCCCACAAAGCACCTTGTACCCACTAGTTTAAAAGGGCATTACACATTCTGTGTGTTTGGCTAGGGGTTTGTAATTAGCTACAGTATGTGCTCATGTGGTACACATATTAGTCCCATCAATTTAGAAAGATGCTCCTAAAAATAACTTGTTATGTTTATAAAAGATACTTGTCCACAGAATGGGCCAGATTCTCAGAGGCACTACGACGGGGTAGCTCAGATACCCCGTCGTATCGCCGTTTTTTTCCCCGGGTATCAATGCGAGTGATTCCTAGAATCACTTTAGCATAGATACGGGTGAAGATCCGACAAGTGTAATACAATTACACTTGCGGATCGTAGATGTAATGACAACTCCGGCCACTAGGTGGCCTTTATGTTGTTTTCTCATTTGCCTATGCAAATGAGGCTACTACTCAGATTCCCAAACGCTTTTACGCCGCCCCGTTGTTGCTTACGTTGTTTTTGTCCGCGTAAGGTTACCCCTGCAAAGATGTGGAGTAACCTTACGCAGTACCGTCGGATGCCATGTTAAGTATGGCGTCGGGTCAGCGTCGCCTTTTTCCTTTTTAAGTATGGCGTCGGTTACGTCGTTTTACTAAGTCATTCGCAAATAGGGCATTGCGTAAGTGACGATCACGTAGTTTTGACGTCGGTTTCACCGACGCTTTCCGACGTGAGCTGGAGCATGCGCACTGGGCTTTTTGCCCCGGCCGGCACATGCGCAGTTCGATCGACGTGGGGGCGTGCTTAATTTAAATACAAGCCGCCCCCTTTGAATTACGCGGCCTTACGCTGGGCCATTTACTCTACGCATCTGCAAACTACGGAGCAAGTGCTTGGAGAATACGGCACTTCCTCTGTTAAGTTGCGGTGGCGTAGTGTAAATGGCTTACGCTACGCCAGGGCAAATCTATGAGAATCTGGCCCAATGTCTTTATTCCATGTAGCCTAGGTTCACATTGGAGCGATTTGTCATGCGATTTGAGAGATCAAATTGCACGACAAGTCACAGCCTATTGGAGGCAATGGCACTGTTCCAATTGGTGCGGCACTGATTTGCAAATGTAGTTTCTGCGACTTCAATAGACATCTGTGCATGAAGCCACACAGATTGATAAGGATGGAGGGCCCTGTCTCAAGACAGGATAACTTGTACTGCTTACTGGCTCAAATAAAAATGCAAGAATGGACACACAGTCTGCTTGCTTTGTTCCCAAAAGTGTAAGAGAGAGCTCTGCAGCATGGATAGCTGCTTTTTATTGGCAAATTACATCACAAAACATAAGCATTCAGATTGGTTAGCTTATACATTCACTCCCATTTACCCACCCACCCCCCCTATGACGTCTCTAGCACATGGCACACATTCCAAACTCTTGGGGGCCATCTTCTTCACTCGGTGGTGGGGGCTATGGGAGGAACTGTTTAGGAGCAAGGGGCAAGGAGTGGAAGTCCATATTTGGAAACAGTTCTCTTGGTACAAGATACAAAGTTCATTTAGGAATGCAGTAGGGGGAAGGGGGAGGTTGAACACATCTGGAGCATGGGGGAAGATAGTGGCAATTGAATAACTCTTGTTTTTCCCTTTTCCAATGCTGAGTTATAACTTCTTTAAAACATATCTGATATAAAATTCTCAAGGAAAATAAACACATTGTGATACATACTTTTTTATACATGCATATATATATTATGGGCCAGATTCAGAAAGGTTTACACCGGCGTATCTCGAGATACGCCGACGTAAGTACAAATGTGCGCCGTCGCATCTTTGCGCTGATTCACAAAGCAAGATACGCCGAAAAACATGGCTTCAGTCGTCCGACGTAACTTGCCTATGCCGGCGTATCGTGGGCACATAGTTACGCTGGACGCATTCGACGTTCCCCTTAAAAATATGCAAATTAGCAATATACGCCGATTCACGAACGTACGTAGGCCCGATGCAGTAATCTACGCTGTTTACGTAAGGCGTTTTTCCAGCGTAAAGATAAACCACCAAAAAGATGGCACAGCCCATGTTAAGGTATGGACTTCGGAACAGCCGTCAAATTTTACGTAGTTTCCGTAAGTCGTACGTGAATGGGGCTGTATGTAAGTTACGTTTTAACGTGCATCTTAGGCATTCTATTCGACGTGATTCTGAGAATGCGCACTGGGATAGTCCACGGACGGTGCATGCGGCGTTTGTTCGGCCCATAATTTACATGGGGTCACGGTTCATTACAATACAACACGCCCACTGCCTTGCTACTTGGAATTACGCGGGCTTACTCCGGCCCATTTACGCTACGCCGCCGCAACTTAAGGAGCAAGTGCTTTGTGAATACAGCACTTGCCTCTCTAAGTTGCGGCGGCGTAGCGTAAAGAAGACCAAAGAGCTGTCAAAGAATGTCAGGGACAAGATTGTAGACCTGCACAAAGCTGGAATGGGCTACAAGAGCTGGTTGCAGTCTGTTGCTAACACCATAAAAAAAGATGTTTATGTCTCTGTTGTGAATTATTTTTCACAATGTCTATAGCTACAGAGATAGCATGGCTTGTTTTAAAGTGCTTTCTGCTTATTCAGGATATAATAATACTTTAGTGTGCATAGCGTGGGTACAAGTTCACTTTAAACCATACAGAACCAAAGCTTCTACAAGTCCCTTCCCCCTCCCTTGGAGAACGCTGACACACAACTATAACTACCCCACTGTGCACATATTTCATTCCAGATGCTGGCAGCCATCCCATTATATTTCAATAGGAGCCAATGATCCGGCACCCAAAACATCTCTGACCTTTTCTGATATTTTCATGTTACGACGTGTCATTAGCAGCATCCACGCTCCCTGCTGAAGGGAGGTCTGCTCTTGCAAAGTTCGATAACGAACAGTTACTTTCTGTCTAGAGATTATTCCAAAACACCACCATGCCACCCAAACAACAATTAAATCTGATATTTATATTTTTGATAGATACTGCAGAGTATCACCACCCAACAGTTACTATATATTGGTGACTTCAATGGGAAATATACACAGCTGCAGTGACCATTATATGAGGATCTTTGACCTTTGACCTTTGAAAGCTTTGTTCACCTTTCATAAATATGCATTATGAAGGTACTTGTAGGTAAAAAAAATGTGCATTTATTGTTTTTTAAAACAAGAGCCTGATTTTAGGTGCAATGTCAGGGTTCTGCACACACTGCCAACAACTCTGTTGCCCATAGCTCTGTACAGGCTGCCATTTTTGGAGTTGTAGGCACTGTGAATCAGCGCACCCTCAGTTCATTCAAACTACATATCCGTATGCCACGGTGGCACACAGGACTTGTAGTTTTTTTTCATTCACAGATTCCTGTACATGACTGATGCTACTGTGTGGGTGGAAAGAGTTTTTCACTCACAGTCATGCCGTTTTCAAAATCTGACTGCGGGTGTGGGGAGAAGAACCCCTGCCTGCTGTCACACAAAGAGAGGGCAGTTGGGGGGGGGGGGGTATGAGGAGCAGAACAAGAACATGTTACATGCTACCAGGCGGCTGGTGCTCAATATTTTGGGGGGAGGGGGTGGAAAGCCAACGACACCCTCTCCCCCACCCACGGGAGATGGGTTGGAAAGATGGTGATTCCCCGCAGGAGGTGGAAGTGAAGGTGGCAATCAAACATCACCCCCCCCCCCCCCTGCATGGGAGACGAACGGAGATAGGTCTCCTTACCTTAGGAGGCTGATAACAAGGATCCAGGGTAGAGCTGCTGCTCCTTACTTCAGCTACTCCTCGTTCTGGGGCCGTTGCTTCTCCTCCCGACCGAACAGGAAGTGGGTCCTAAGACTCCCAGGCCTATCGGGTCTCAGGACCTGCTTCCTGATTGGCTAGGAGGAGAATCAGGAAGACAGTTGTGAATAATAATTTGCTATCACCATACAACTGGGTGGGCTCTGTGCCGCGAGCCCACCCTTTTTTGTCAATTAGAGCCTTAGTCTCTAATCACGTGCTTCAAAAAAAAAAGTTGAAATCCCTGCGTCTGGCCCCCTACATATAGATTAGGGGCCGGGCGCATGGATTAGGGTGGCGTATGGACGGGCCACCACTGCATGCTACACCCTAAAGAGGGTGTGGGTATGATGTAACATATTCTATAACGTATCTTTTAAAACTGTACAGGCAAACAACTAAATAAACAGTCATGAAGGGGGACACATTTTTAGGAGGTCAAATGGTAAAGAATCACTTAAAAAAACAGAATGTAATCTTATTCCCATTTCATATTCCTTTCTTGACTCGTCTGCGTGTGATGCATTTTTCTCTTATGTGGAAAAAGGAAACAACTGTGCTGGTGAAAATGTTTGCTTTCAGCTTTTACCCATTCCAGCCTCTAAAAGCAAGCCGTATAATTCTAGTGGCTTTATCTGCATTCTGGGATTCCTACGCTGTTTATTTTTTTATGAAAGCGCCCTTTTTCTTTTCTTCTGCTGAAAACTGTAGAAAACTCTGTGGAGTGGTAGCTTCTACCAGCCAGAGACTTGATGCCACTAGCCCCCCTTTCTTATGTGCATTTTCTAATGAACCTGTTAGCAGTTCATAGTGGAGGTAGGTATGGGTGCCTAATAAATGTAACTCAGCTACAAAATTCAATTTTGTCCATGTTTTTGTGGGACCAGAGAAGCCTAGGCAGCACATTCCCCACCATCGTAAAGGGCAGCCTCGCCAGTGAATATGGTTCTGCTTATACAGCAAAGGAACACTTTATGGAGGAATAATTCATGAGTACACTCAGCTGGAATACAGTTAGAAAACATAAGATTTGTACTCAGATGGAGAAATAAACGTCTATGCAGTCACAGAATCTAGACATCAATGGTTCTGGACTCTGCTGTGTGTTAAACGGAGTCTATGGAAGGACAAGATAATGCCACGGAGACTGAATTCAGAAGATGGAGGAGGAACCGTCAGGGGCCTATAGCAATCTTTAACCCTTGTTAATTAAAATAGATTTTTAGCAAACTTTATTACAGACCTTTACCTGCTACCCTTGTGGATTAACCACTTCAGCTCCAGAAGATTTACCCACCTTCCTGATCAGGCCATTTTTTGCTATACGGCACTGCGTTAGTTTAACTAACAATTGCTTGGTCGCAAGACGTTATAAAATGTTGTCCCCCGCCCCACAAATAGAGCTTTCTTTTGGCTGTATTTGATCAGCTCTGTGTTTTTAATTTTTTGCGCTTTAGCAAAAAACGACTAACAAATTATCAAAAATAAATAAATACTTTTTACTTTCTGCTATAAAACGTATCCAATAAAAAAAATGTAACAAATCAAATTTCCTCATCAATTTAGGCCAAAATGTATTCTGCTGCAAATTTTTGGTAAAAAAAATCCCAATAAGCATATATTGATTGGTTTGCGGTAAAGTTATAGTGCCTACAAACTATACGGGATATATTGATGGAATTTGTAATTATTATTTTTTTTTGTAGAGATGGCAGCGTTCAGCGACTTATAGCAGGACTGCGATATTGCGGAAGACAAATTTTTCTGGATCAGTGACACCAATACAGTGATCAGAGCTAAAAATATGCACTGTCACTGTACTAATGACACTGGTTGCGAAGGCTATAACATCAGGGGCGATTAAAGGGTTAAATGTGTGCCTAGCTGGTGTTTTAGTGTACTGTGTGGGAGAAAGCATGGATCCATGTCCCTGCTTTGCAGGAACACAGGATGTATGCCTTCCTTACTGACAGAACGGCGATATGCCTTGTTTATATAGGTAGTTTGCTGTTCTGCCTGTGTACAGAAAGACCAGCGGCAGGAGGTGGACATGGGGTCTGCGGGATCTGGTGATCAGCTCCCATGGTGTAGAATCACACTTGCGTCTGATACCTGGAAGTGCAGGATCATGTAACTGCAATAGGGCGACCAACCACTGGTTGATAAAAGTAGACTTCTACTCTATTTTACATTTATGACTAACAGCAGACAACATACAATCCATTCTGCTATCTTTATTACCCCCCAAAAAAGCCTCATTCTATAAAAGATTAAGTAGATTGACTTCATCCCTCATACAACAAAAACTTTGTCTTTTTTGGGGATGAAACCATGTATAATGAAACCCTTTCACCCACACATGACTGTACATGACATGCCGGAATCTTAAAGCAGAACTCCAGGAATTATTTGTAATACAAGCTTATTGGTCCAGCTTGGCACTATGTAGGTGTGCATATCTCATACCAGTGGGGAATCTGGAAATCACTATAGCAGGGATCACTTTGATTTTTCAGGTTGTGCTGGGGTTTTGTGCAAGCCACTTTCCCTCTGTACATTGACCAAAGAGGGTCGCATGCCACTGTTCATTAAGTATAAGAGGGGGGAAGTTTGGGACTTTAAATGAGGCGCATATGTAGTGCACCTCCATCCATGGTTCATAGAACGCCTTGTAATTATTTCAATGAATACAAAAAATGGTGGGCTCGGGGACGCAGTGCTCCCACCCAGTTGTGTGGCAATAGTGAATGAATAATCGCTATTGTCACACTGATACTCCTCCTGGCCAAACAGGATGCGGGTCTTGAGACCCATTTCCTGATCAGCCAAAAGGAGAAGGGATCCTATTGGCAGAGGAGGAGGGAGGAGACGCGCGCGACAATGAAGCATTGGAAGCCGCAGCCCAGAGGGAAGCGCTGTTCGTGTCAGCGATGGGGTTAAGTCCCAGTCTGGTAACCCAAGTGACCGACTGAAGGGAGTGAAGCACTTGACCCGACCGACCCACAGGGGGTGCGGTTAGGGGATGGGGCAACTGGACGTGGGTGCATTTCCCCCCCCCCAAAAAAAACTTGACCCGACCGATTTGGGGGATGGGGCAACTGGACGTGGGTGCATTGTTCCCCCCCCCCCCAAAAAAAAGCCGCCATCAGGTATGAGATACATTGTGCAAAGCTGGACCAATGTAAGTATGCCATACAGATAATTCATGGAGTTCAGCTTTAAAGTGATACTGTATACCATTTAATACAGTACAAACGTAACCACATAAAAACCAGGACAATTTCAACGTTTCTCACATACATTGTATAATAATAATAAGTCAGAACTTTCAGTTTTGGGAGGAGTGACTCTTTAAGTGAAAGCCAATTCTGGCAGTGGTGATGTTGGCACTGAATCATGTTTCTTATGGCTCATTAGGAAGTGTCAGCTCCTGCCCTTTCCAGACTGTGAGCAGATGCTGATAACACTAATCAGGAAAGGTGTTGACCTTTCTCCACACATGATTGCTACAACCTAGATGGAAAAAAAAAAATACAAGACTCATTCAACATGTGTTTTGGACTTTGAGGGCCGCTAACCTTTAAGCATTACTAAATAGCGGGAAGTCTATGAGTCTCTTGACTTTATAATTGTCAGACTGAGCTGTGAAACTAAAGGGGCCTCGCAACATGAGATGGCAGAGCCCCAGGTTGGATGGTTTTGGTTGCATTGAGTACTTATGGGTCTGCTGGATACCTGATTTTTTAGGAATATATAGTGCCTACACTTACAAATCACGTGGTGCACTACATACAAGGTGTAGTTAAGTTTCCTCATAATTGCAGAGAAAGAAATATAAAAAAATCCCAACACACCATTATATTCAATTACTTAACTCCCCAAAAAAACACCAGTGCCATAATCTAAAGTGGATCATATTCACCATTAAAGAATTTAAGGGCGCTTATCCCCAGAATAAAAAAAACAAAACAAATAGGAGTATATAGTGCCGCCACTTACGAATCAAGTGGCACACTACGCACAAATATGAGAGCTGATCCAACACAATGCTCTGACATTGGAAAAGGTTCCTGCACTACTTTGGTCTGACTTTGATACGACTTCAATGCCATAGAGTGTAAAAAGTCACATTTAGGCTCGGTTCACATTAGCCTGATTCCAAAATCGTGTGACTTTCAGTGCAACTTTGTAGTCCAACTTTGATATGACTTTGATGTGACTTTTTACACTCTATGGCATCAAAGTCGTATCAAAGTAGTGCAGGAACATTTTCTAAAGTCGGACAGACTTGTGTAGTATCAGTTAAGATGGCTCTCATAGGGAAACATTGAATTTCACATGTTATTCAACTTGGGGCCTCACAAGTCGGATCCTATGTCGCATCCGTCTGAACTGAGCCTTAGCTGGATTGGAGTTGAACTGAAGTTGCAGGGAAAAGTTGGATCGGAGGTGGTGCGACTTTCATGTCGGCTGATTTCTAGCATTTCCATAGACTAAGGCAGTGTTTCTCAACTCCAGTCCTTAAGCCCCCCCAAACAGGTCATGTTTTCAGGATTCCCTCAGATGAAAAGGCTGTGGGAATTACTAAGGCAGTGAAACTGATCAAATCACCTGTGCAAAATAATGGAAATCCTGAAAACCTGACCTGTTGGGGGGCCTTGAGGACTGGAGTTGAGAAACACTGGACTAAGGGAATGCAAAACCCATTTGAAGTAAAAAATAAATAAAAAAAAGCTTTGTAGGCACAGCCCAGTACATAAACCATAGGCCTCGTACACACGACCGTGTTCCTCGTCAGAATCCATCAAGAAACTTGGTGGCAGAGCTTTTTTGCCAAGGAAAACGGTCGTGTGTATGGTTTTTGTCGAGAAAACTGTTGTGGAACTCGACGAGAAAAAAAGAGAACAGGTTCTCTTTTTCCTCGCCGGGAGTCTCAAATTTCCTCGTCGTGTTCACCGTCGGGCTGGTTTTCGACGAGAAACACGTTCGTGTGTATTCTTAGAAACCCACGCATGCTCAGAATAAAGTATAAGACGTGAGCGCACCTTCGGTAAAAGTAGCGTTTGTAATGGAGATAGCACATTTGTCACGCTGTAACAGACTGAAAAGTGCAAATCGTCTCTTACCAAACTTTTACTTAACACGCAGTAACATGAGATTAGCAAAAGAAGCCCCAAGGGTTGTGCCAGCGGAACGAACTTCCCCTGCCGTCATATGTGTTGTACGTCACCACGTTTGAGAACGAGGAGATTTGGTCTTGACTGTGTGTACGCAAAGAAAGCTTGTCAAGTTTCTGACAAGCCTAACAAGGAACTCGTCGAGGAAAACGATGTGTCTTTTACGACGAGTTCCTCGATCGTGTGTACGAGGCCTTACAGTAGAACTTCAGCCTTTCCTTCACCCTTGCACAGTTGTACAGGCTCCTCTCCTGTACTGAAATGACGTACTCTTTTTCTGGACGCTTCTCAGAGTGTGCATTAGAAGCTGCGGTAAGTCAGAAAAAGCTCACCTCATTTCCTGTCCGGAGGACATCCAGGATCATCTAGCGCACTTCTTAGCCTGACTGTATCTGAAGTCATTGGTTTAAAATTCCTTCAATCACAGGAAGTAAAATTGGTATTTGCATAACTCCACCCAAGAGAGAGCCCACTTTTGAGGAAGGGCGCTGTGATTTTTTTTTTGGGTAGCTGTGTACAGCACCCTGCATTAAGGTGACCAGATTTTTTAGATGAAATCCGGGGACATATTATTTTTACTAGTAATGGTGGCAATCAACGACTCTCTGGCCGTTGCCACGGCCGCCCGCCTCACAGCCTGTCAAGTCTTATTCTACGGGTGTGGGTGGGGAGAGGAGGAAGATCACTACGCCAAGGAAGGCAAGGAGATAAGCAGGCAGGCGGCTGGTCAGGACTTGAGCCAAAGCAGAAGAACATGCGAGCGGAGCTGAATGGGCATGCGCCCGAAACTGAAGAAATATTTCCACCACTCCGACCAGCACATGATCATCAGAAAGGGGCACAGAAATGTAAAGAAATAGACCCCCCTAAGTTGGTGGAGCGGGGGGGGGGTTGTAATTCAGATTTTTTAAATTAATTCTGCACTCACTCATTGAAATTGCTCCAACCGCTGTTCAAATACAATCCGGGGACAAAACCGGGGACAGACTTTGTCCGAAAACAGCGTCCTCAATTCGGGGACTGTCCCTGGAAACCGGAGATGTCTGGTCACCCTACCCTGCAGGTACCTCCCACCCTCCATGATCTGTCTGCATTGCACAGAGACTCAATGATGACATCACAAGGGCTAAAATAAGAGTAATAGAGATTGAAAGGTTTTATTAAAAAGTCATTAGCATGTTGATTTGGGGGGTACTAAAAAAGGCAAAATATAAACAGATAAAACTTTATCTTTCCTACTATCCCAAATGGTCAGTACTAGGGTTAGTTTAGCAGGATAGTGAAAGTTTTTCTAAGGTCACCAAATGCCTAACACTTATTAGCAATCGGTAGACAAATAATACTTCAGAAATGAATCCTCCTTCTCTGCACAGATTTCAGAGTGAATAGGACCACATTTATCAAAGGTGCTTCACCTTTTTACAACCTCACTGGCCTATAGATCGTAGCTTTATAAATATGTAGGAGCATATCGGGCAAAGATCCAACTAAAAGCAACCACGTTGCTGTACAGAAATACACAGAGAGCGAGGTTCTCAGATTGGCCTGCAATATAGGAAAAGAGAGTCTTCTGACCTTTGAACTTGTGAAAGACGGCCCACAGCTCAGCGATGTCCGTGGCAAAGGTGATGTCTGTGTCTAGGACAATGACCCGCTCCAGGCTGGCCGGAAGAGTCTTGGTAAGCACCAGCTTCATGAGCCCGTATATTCCTGAGTAATGTTTGTTCGGAATCCATGATACCTCGGACTGCAGGGAGGAGAAATGGAGAAAAATCATTAAGAAGTTTAAAGGAAACAAGCAAAGAGAGAAACTCCTCACAGAGACATGTAAACTAAACACATTCCAGATTGAGGACACTCCAACTTCTTATTGAAAATGTATTTATTCCATAAAAGCAGGGTATAGCAAGCAGATGGAATCTGTAGCATTTTTCACATTTATCAACACTCACACCAGTGCTATTTTAAAATCACGCTACTTTAGCGTGACTTCAAAACAGTGCGATTTCATTGCGCAGCCTGCTGATATCTGTGTGACTTCATTTAACAGATATCAATGCGAGTCATGCTGAAATTGCACAGAAATAGTGCAAGAATCTTTTTCAAAATTGCTACAACTTGAGTGGCAGCAATTTGAATGGTTCCAGTGCTGCAAATGGGGTGCGACTTGTCATGCGACTTTAAACTGTCAAGTTGCATGACGAGCCTCACTGGTGTGAACCAGGGCTTTTATAGGGTGATATCCTGGGATGTCAGACACCATTTTACCAACAATAATCCTTCTTCCAGAGACTACAGCCCATTTCACAGGGCATATGTCTATTCTGATCTGCAAGGGATCCATGAGCAGATCCCCTGCCAAATCTGAGCTAAAGGATACATTAACACTTTCACTGCAAGGCCATGTGCTCCATTTTTGCAAATTTTCCATAGCTTTTTTATTTTTTCCTTAAAGCTTCCAGAGTTTGTTAAAGATCCCCCAAAACATATATTTTATGAAAGCACATGCCCACTAGAATACAAATAAGGTGCTACTGATTTTTAAGGCACAATGATATTTGCGGTAATGTTTATCAAATCAATATTTTTGTTAAAAATACACTAAAATCATTATTAGCAGATAAAAACATAGTACGTTTTACAAAATTCCTACTAAATATAAAAGCTTAACCTTTATTGAGTTAATAACAAATATTTGTCATTTTTTAAATTATGCCTTTTTGCAAAATGGGAAAAACGTAAGCAAAAATGTAAATAACCACATTTCTCAAAAAATCTGAAGGTTTTCATTGTTCGTTTACAGCTTTCAGAGTTTGTTAATTACCCCCCAAACCATATATTTTCTGAAAGCATTGGATTAGTAGAATAAAAAGAAGGTGCTACTGATTTTTAAGGGCCCACAATATTTGTGCAAATGTTTATTAAACAATATATTTGCGAAAGAAATTCTAAAATCATTTTATCAAAGATATAAATACAGCAAATTTCATGCTAAATAAAAAAGCTTTACCTGTATTGAGATAATAAATAACAAATATTTGCAAATTTTCCATTTTTGCCTTTTTGTGAAAGACTGAAAATCGGACGTAAGCAAAAATTTCTTTAAAAACCTTGAGGGTTTCCTTTTTTCACTTACAGCTTTCAGAATTAGTAAAAGACCCCCCAAACCATAAATATTCTGAAAGCACATGGCCAGTATAAAAAAAAAGAAGGTGCTACTGATTTTTAAGTCAACGCGATATTTGAGCAAATGTTTATCAAAACAATATTTTCACTCAAAATACACTAAAATCATGAATAGTATTGAGTATTGAGTTAAGAAATAACAAATATTTGTACATTTTAAATTGCACCTTTTTGTGAAATGGTGAAAACTGAAGGTACGCAAAACTGTAAATAAAAACTATTTACGCTAAAAATCTGATGGATACCATTTTTCACTTACAGCTTTCAGAATTTGAAAAGACCCCTCAAACTAGAAATTTTATGAAAGCACATGACTTGAAGAATTAAATAAACAAAAAGCTACAGATTTTTTGGGCCCATGTTCATTATATCGATATTTTTACAAAAAATACTAAAATCATTAATAGTGCACATAAACACAACATAACTTCCATAATTCCTGCTGAATTACTACTAAAGCATCGTTCACATGTGACATACTAAAGTGTACAACCATGTTTCTTGTGAAAAAAAAAAAGTGTACAACATCCCTGTACAGGAAGTTCCATTTATGTCTATTGGGATGCAAAGGCTGCACAGGCATAGCTGCTGTTTCCAATATGGCATCTGTGTGGGTGTGGGTACATGTCCCCGAATGCAGACAGTGTGAGCTCAGGGACATGCATGTGGACCTACATGGATGTAAAATTGGGAGCAACGGCTCTGTTAATGCAGTTGCTACATCCCAAATGACATCTATGCACAGAGATGCACAGAACAGGAACACTTGTGCATCCCTGTAAAGGTACGCTTTGTATGCCATGTATGAACAAGGCCTTAAGCCCCTTTTACACAAGCACACCGATTGGGCCTGCCTGTCTGATTTTCAGGAGGACCCAATCAGACCACTTATTGTTCTCTATGGAGAGGCTAATGTAAATGTGTCTGTTTACACCTGCCTGCATCCCAACTGCTTAAAACGGATGGATGTGTATCCCATTCCCCTTCCATCTAGCAGATCGGATGGTATCAGATGAAAATGGGCAAGTCCGTTTCCATCTGACCGCCCCATAGAGAATAGTGGGCTGTGTCCGTGTCCACTCTGTATCAGCAGAGTGGAAGTGGACCTGTCATCTGCCTGCTCAGCGAGGATTAGCAGAACAGACATTACCCACTGAGCAGGCGGATCTGCTTGACAGAGTCCAATCCATGTGAAAGGGGTATTACCAGAAGCGGCGGGTCCATTAGGAGGAACAGGGGCTCCACCCCCCTGCAGGGCACTGGACTCATAAGTTTGCATGAGTCTGGCGAGTAGAGTCCTCCAGCAATGTAAAGTATTTTGGAAGAGGAGAATTCGGGGGAGGAGCAGAGTCCTCCAGCAATGCAGAGTATTTTGGAAGAAGAGAATTATAGGGAGGAGCAGAGCCCTCCAGCAATGCAGAGTATTTTGGAAGAGGAGAATTATAGGGAGGAGCAGAGTCCTCCAGCAATGCAGAGTAATTTGGAAGAGGAGAATTATAGAGAGGAGTTGAGTCCTCCAGCAATGCAGCGTATTTTGGAAGAGGAGAATTAGAGAGAGGAGCAGAGTCCTCCAGCAATGCAGCGTATTTTAGAGGAGGAGAATTAGAGGGAGGAGCAGAGTCCTCCAGCAATGCAGCGTATTTTTGAGGAGGAGAATTAGAAGGAGGAGCAGAGTCCTCCAGCAATGCAGCATATTTTGGAGGAGGAGAATTCAAGGGAGGAGCAGAGTCCTCCAGCAATGCAGAGTATTTCGGAAGAAAAGAATTAGAGGGAGGAGCAGAGTCCTCCAACAACGCAGAGTATTTTGGAAGAACAGAATTAGAGGGAGGAGCAGAGTCCTTCAGCAATGCAGAGTATTTTGGAAGAGGAGAATTAAAGAAAGGAGCAGAGTCCTCCAGCAATGCAGCGTATTTTGGAAGAGGAGAATTAGAGGAAGGAGCAGAGTCCTCCAGCAATGCAGAGTATTTTGGAAGAGGAGAATTAGAGGGAAGAGCAGAGTCCTCCAGCAATGCAGAGTAGTGTATTTTGGAAGAGGAGAATTAGTTTAATGACAGTTGTATGCTAGAAAGAGCAGAGTCCTCAACCATTCAGCATATTTTGGAAGAGGAGAATTAGAGGGAGGAGCAGAGTCCTCCAGAAATGCAGCGTAATTTGGAAGAGGAGAATTAGAGGAAGGAGCAGAGTCCTTCAGCAATGCAGAGTATTTTGGAAGAGAAGAATTAGAGGGAGGAGCAGAGTCCTGCAGCAATGTAGCGTATTTTGGAAGAGAAGAATTAGAGGGAGGAGCAGAGTCCTCCAGCAATGCAGAATATTTTTGAAGAGGAGAATCAGAAGAAAGAACAGAGTCTTCCAGCAGTGCAGAGTATTTCACTAAACAAGTTGTATGCGGGAAGAAGTAGAGTCCTCCAGCAGTACCGAAGAGTGATAAAAGCCTCCTTTACAACCGTCTTGAGATGATCATGGCACCAAATGCACCTCAGTATGAAACAAAGCCAATCCGTCATCTTCTGTACAGTAATAATAAATCTGTTACTGGTCACCTAGTAATGGTGCTCCAAAGGCGTACAGTACATAAGACGGTGGACACTTCAAACAGAAGGAAATGGCTCTAAACCCAGCAGTGAGTAAATAATCAAGATCTAGGGATGGCTTCAACACAAGCAGCAGGATCATAAATATATATTACATTCACATCAAGCGAAACATTATCATATTATCCCCTCGACAGCGGCCAGTGATGGAAATACCGCGCCAGTCTCCCTCTGAAATGGAACCAAATAGCAAAATAATGATATTTCACATCAAGCTGAAATAATATTTTATTTTATCCCCCCTTCCCCCGGTGCTCGGGCTATATGCGGTTGTTTCCTCTAGGGTGTTTATATAGATATTATAATGTAGTGAATGGACCATCATACACCATTGGTGTAAAAATACGAAAAAGTGGACAGCGGGGGGGGGCTGGCTCAGGGAATATTGCCGCATTGACTGGCAGTTCTGGAACGGAAAACTCTGACCTAATAGAAGCTCATTGTACTGATTTATAATCTAAATGTCAATATAATTTCATTGTTCATTTTGCAGTTTGCTACCACAGGATGTAGTGCTGAGCAAATGCGAGGTGGTGTTGTAAATGATCAAAAACCGGATGACATTCTTGCTTAATGATTCCACCTTTTGTAATTTATCCCAAATACACAAATACAGGTAATCCAAACATTCACTGTTTAATAAATCTCAAGTGGACCTTTTAGTACAAACTCCTGGCATGTCACAATATACACAATAACAGCATTTTTTAAGCTTCACATTATTAAAGTGTTACTAAACTTAAAACAGTAAAATCAGTCTGTATATGCAGTAAAGCATGCTTGTTTTACTCACTGTGGAACCTAAGGGGTTAATCCTCTGCATTGTGTAAAACAGCTGTTTGATTCTGTCTTCTCTGATCCTCCCCTTCTTTTCCTGTCCCCAATCCATCTGCTGATAGTGCTCTTGGGGGCACGCTGCACATGCTCAGTTTGGTGTGTATTGCTTGGCAGGGTGCATGTGATCAGCACAGGGCTAATCAGCACTGTCCAGACAGAGAGTCAGAAGTTCTGCAGCCTCATAGGACAGTCAGAGGAGAATGAAAACTCCTCCTACAAGTTTTAACCAGACACTGATATAAGTCACAAGACTCCTATATACTGCTGATAAGAAAGGGTATTTAACAGTTTATATTTACTAAAATAATTGCATTTCCATGTTCTGTGTACTGTGGGGGAACAGATATAGTGAATGCGGGGTCCTGGGTTTAGTAACACTTTAACCACTTAAGCCCCGGACCATTTTGTTGCTAAAGGACCAGGACCCTTTTTGTGATCCGGCACTGCGTCGCTTTAACTGACAATTGCGCGATCATGCGACGTGGCTCCCAAACAAAATTGACGTCCTTTTTTTCCCCACAAATACAGCTTTCTTTTGGTGGTATTTGATCACCTCTGTGGTTTTTATTTGTTGCGCTATAAAAAAAAAATATAGCAACGATTTAAAAAAAATAAATATTTTTTTTTAACTTTTTGCTATAATAAATATCCTCAAAAAATATATAACAAAATATTTTTTTTCCTCAGTTTAGGCCGATACGTATTCTTCTACATATTTTTGGTAAAAAATCGCAATAACATTTATTGATTGGTTTGCGCAAGAGTTATAGCGTCTACAAAATAGGGGATAGTTTTTGTAACGGGAGTCCCTTTTTGGGCATAGGGTGACTGAGAAATGATAATTCATGTTTTACAGGATATCTTGAAATATTACAAGTTGTTAAAGTCTGACTCCAACAGGTCAGTGGAGTGTTTTCATTCAATGTGGGGACACATGCTTTTGAGATGTTAATTAGGTCTGCTCCTAAGACCTGTCCATTGTGTAATGCTAATACTGTTTTGTGTGTGGAATGTACTTGTCAACTGTAGTAATTAGGTCATGTTAATTATGTCAGACCGGAGA
This sequence comes from Rana kukunoris, assembly GCA_029574335.1. NCBI lineage: Eukaryota > Metazoa > Chordata > Amphibia > Anura > Ranidae > Rana > Rana kukunoris. Next base: position 432,915,658 of record CM056051.1, read on the forward strand.
CAGAACGTCTGACATAGGAATGTGTATTATGCAGGTGAATCACTTATTGGCGTGGTCAGGACAGGACATCTGGGGGATAATTAACTCCTCTGAATATCATTATCTAAAAGAATGTGATTAAAGCCGCATTGTGTGATGTGTGGGTGGAGTGTGTCTTTGTTCCATTGATTAACTGTAACATGTTTGTACTGTATATAGGAAAGCTAAGATACCATTAAAAAGGTTCATTCGTTTGACTCAGAGAACAGAGCTTTTCTCGTCTTGATTCTGGGAAATGGAATGGATCGTGTCTACGTGGTTTGTCGAAGTGTCGGATAAGCTGTTTTGGGTTGATGGAAGATCGTAAACGGTGGTGACCGTTATAGTTTTATGGCATTTTTATTAATATTTTTTTTTTTTACTAGTAATGGCGGCGATCAGCGTTTTTTATCATGACTGCGACTTTAAGGCGGACACATCGGTCACTTTTGACACCATTTTGGGACCATTGTCATTTTTACAGCGAACAGTGCTATAAAATGCATTGATTACTGTGAAAATGCCACTGGCAGTGAATGGGTTAACCTGTAGGGGGCACTGAAGGAGTTAAGTGTGACCTAAGGGAGTGATTCTTACTGTGTGGTGGCATGGCTTGGTGTGTGACGTCACTGATGTCGTTCCCTATGACAGAGAGCAGATGATCAGTGACAGTCTGACTAGGAAGCACGAGGAGAGGTTTGTTTACACCAGGGATCCTCAAACTACGGCCCTCCAGATGTTGTAGAACTACACATCCCATGAGGCATTGTAACACACTGACATTCACAGACATCACTAGGCATTATGGGAATTGTAGTTCCTGAACAACTGGAGGGCCGTAGTTTGAAGACCCATGGTTTACACTTACCTCTCCCCGTTCTTCAGCTCTGTGACCTGATCGCAGGACACCGGTGGTGATTGGGTCTGCGGGCGTGGTCACGGAGTACCCGAGCCAAGGCTGAGCATATTAAAGGGGACGTACCTGTACGCCAATATGCGCAGCCGTGCCATTCTGCCGGCATACATCGGCGTGCGGCGGTCGGCATGCGGTTAAAAAGCCCTCCTTGACACCTAGTCCAGTGATTAAGAGGATGACATCAATCAGCTACCGCTACGGGGGTGAAAAAAAGAATATCTGATGCTAGGTCCACTTTAAAAAACAATAGAAGAAAATATTTGTTACTGTTCCAAATATTCTGCTGGAGAACCTAGCAGAGGCTCACTGGGCTAGTTCAGCGTGTCTGCACTGCAACGCTGGCTACAGTCACCCTTTTAATACTACAACTGCCTCTCAGATGGAATCCCATCACCACTATTGGCAATTTGCCTTTACAGCATTCATGTGCCAAAGTTTTCTTGAAACCTTTTCCTAAAGAGTAAATGAAAACACTGCTGAAAACAACATTGGTATGTTTGATTAAGGATTTAATAAGATTTATTGAACATTTCCAACTTGAGCTTTCTTTTGGGAAACAGTTAAGTTGGTTGGTTTAGTTCCACTCTAAAGAAAGATAAAGATGTTCAATTGTAACTGTTGTGTTTAATTGTGCAGTTAACTACGCTGTCATTGCATCTGACATATTCAATCTGTCAAATGACAGCAATCAAATGACTAAAGTTCATGCTACACCTGTGATGCCCAGCAGAGGGCAGAACCCCAAATTCGAGGCATACCTATAGAGCACAATAAGCAATTTGTGGCTCTAGTGTTCAAAAGGAACCAAAAGGTTCTCTGATTAAAGTGCAGCATGGCTTTTTTGGGACAAAAGGAATTGTTATATCCCTTTCATCTCACATCTCCCAAAAAATTTTTTTTTTAACTTCATGCCAACCATGTATCCAGAACTGGTTTAGGGTAAAGAGATTGTCCAATATAATAGAGCCAATGGGCCAGATTCAGGTAGATGGGAGCATCTTTGCTCCAGAGTAACGCTTCTCATTTGCGTTACGCTGCAGAAATTTTAGGAGCAAGTGCTGTCATTCACGAAGCACTTGCTCCTAAAGTTGCGGCAGCGCATCGCAAATGAGCCGGCGGAATTCAAATTGGGCGGGTACGGGGCGTGTAGTATTAAAACGAAGCGCGTTCCCGCCGCGAACGTACTGCGCATGCGTCGAGTGTCAAAACATCCCCGTGCGCATGCTCCAAATTCTGTGAATGAACGTCAATGACGTCACATTCCCATTCATGAACGTTTTACGCAAGCAACGTTTTTTTTTTTTTTTTCCGACGCGATGACGACGCCTATACCTAACATAGGATACTCCAACCCCATGTAGGTATAACTATGCGCCGCGTATCCCGTCCGGAAACGTCGTACCGTCACTGCGTCGCGCCGGAATGCGATCGTGAATTGCCGATTTCCGCTTATTAACATATTTTTTGAGCGGAAATCGGCGGGAACGCCCCCGGCGCCATTTTTAAGTTGAAGTAACGATGCGATGGCGAAACTCAGTTACGCTGCTCGCATCGGAGCTTCAACCCGGCGTTTCTTGTTTTCTGGTTACAGAAAACAGAAACGCCGGCTTAAAGTCACAGTTAGGCTGGCGGATCACTGGATCCGCCAGCCTAACTGTTCCTGAATCTGGCCCAATGATTCTAAATGACATATTTCTGTTTCGAGTTTATTGGCCAGCATCCCGGCAAAGTATGGAAGTCAAGGCTTCTGTGAAGAAGGGCTTGGGGGGGGGGGGCCACTCCTAGAGCACGGCTCGTGCATGCGCAGTGAGTGCCCGGCCGTGAAGCCGAAATCTGTCACAGCCAGGTGCCCACAGTCTGAATTGAGGCGCCTGCGGAGAGGGGGAGAAGAGCAACGCTCTGAGCGGCCGCGTCGCTGGACAGTGGAGCAGGTAAGTGTCTGTTTATTAAAAGCCAACAGCTACACTTTTTGTAGCTGTAGTTTAATAAACATAAAAATTTCTGGAACTCCCCTTTAACCACTTAAGGACCGCCTCCTGCACATTTACGTCGGCAGAATGGCACGGCTGGGCACATGCACGTACAGGTACGTGCTGTGCTAGTACCCAGCCGTGGGTCAGGGGCACGCGCCCGTGGCACGCTCCCGTGACCTGGTCCGAAGCTCTGGGACCGCGGGACTCGCGGACCCGATCGCCGATGGAGTCCAGCGATCGGTCCCCGGAGCTGAAGAATTTGGAGAGCCGTGTGTAAACACGGCTTCCCCGTTCTTCACTGTGGCGGCGTCATCGATCGTGTGATCCCTTTTATAGGGATACACAATCGATGACGTCACACCTACAGCCACACCCCCCTACAGTTGTAAACACACATTAGGTCACACATAACCCCTTTAGCGCCCCCTTGTGGTTAACTCCCAAACTGCACTGCCATTTTCACAATAAACAATGCATTTTAAATGTGTAAAAATTGTCCGAAGTGTCCGCCATAATGTCGCATTCACGAAAAAAATGATCACTGCCATTAGTAGTAAAAATTTTTTTATAAAAATGCAATAAAACTATCCCCTATTCTGTAAACGCTATAAATTTTGCGCAAAACAAGCGGTTAAAAAATTGTGGCGATTTTTTTTACCAAACATATGTAAAATAATACGTATCGGCCTAAACTGAGCAAACAAATATATGTTTTTATATATTTTGGGGGATATTTATTATAGCAAAAAGTAAAAAATATTGATTTTTTTTCAAAATTGTTGCTTTATTTTTGTTTATAGCGCAAAAAAAAAAAACGCAGAGGTGATCAAATACCACCAAAAGAAAGCTCTATTTGTGGGAAAAAAAGGACGCCAATTTTGTTTGGGAGCCACGTCGCACGACCACGCAACTGTCTGTTAAAGCGACGCAGTGCCGAATCGCAAAACCTGGCCGGGTCCTTTAGCTGCCTAAAGGTCCGGGTCTTAAGTGGTTAAGAGAGGACTCAAAGAAAAAAACAATAATTAAAATCTAGAGACCTGCTGTATTCAAATCAAAGTTCACTTTTGTGACCTTGTTTAATTGTACACCTGTAGTTAGGGTATAATATGAAACAGGGCCACATTTCTAAACCCCCTTCACCATCTTTAAACTTGGTGTGGCTATACATGGCTCCGCCCACATAGCCACATAATCCATTCACCGGGATCTGTGAATGGGAGGACTACAAGTCCCATCTGCTACCTAGGCAGAGGGACTCACAGATCTCAATGGAGCACAAGTGAGGTGACATTCCCCATATGTTTAGTCCATTATTTGCTTCATCCAGCCACATAATGGTAGGTGTACACCTTGGTACAGACCTGGGGCTGGAGAAGAGTTTGCAGGAGCCTGTACATTGCACTCTTGAATGCACTGATCACATTTGCAATGCTCAGCTGGCTCCACTGCAAAAAATATATATATATATATTAATAACTATAATAAACGCACTTAAAGTGATACTGAACACACACTGTTTAATTGACATTGTCCCTTGTATTTCTGTATGTGGATGGTGGCAGTGTAATGATTTTAATAAAAAAAAAACATCTAAGTACCTTTTTCCTAATCGATATACAGCTGTGACATGACCCAGATCTTTCCCAGTCTGTCTGCAGGGAAACAAACAGTTCCACTACTATATAATAATTAGACCTTTATCCCACACATGCTTCATTTAAAGTCCCGCCCTTTCTGTTTTCCTTTTTATTATACAAATACAGGGATAGAGGTAATGACGAAAGACGTCCACAGTGCGGCTCTCAATTGCCGGGTGGACGTCCTTCTATTTGCATTCCCTGCGCGAGCCACTGGGGGAACGCATCGGGGAAAAGCTGTGCTTGGCACATCCCTGAGATGCCGATGCGCGCGCCTGGTGGCCGCGATGTCTGCCAGTTACCCGCGATCGGCAGTGACAGCAGGGACGTGGAGCTCTGTGTGTAAACAGGGAGAGAGGAAACCAGATGCTGTGTCCCTTGTACATAGGTACACAGCATCGGTCACCTCCCCCAGTCAGTCCCCTCCACACACATTTAGAACACACCCAGGGAATACATTTAACCCATTCCTCACCCCCCAGTGTTAACCCCTTCCCTGCCAGTCACATTAACACAGTAATCAGTAATCAGTGCATTTTTATAGCACTTATCGCTGTATAAATGTGAATGGTCCCAAAATAGTGTCAAAAGTGTCCCATATGTCCGCTGGAAAATCGCAGGCCTGACAAAAGAAAAATCGCAGACATTACTAGTAAAAAATAAATCATAAATCTATCCCCTATTTTGTAAGCACTATAACTTTTGCGCAAACCAATTGATAGAAGCTTAGTGCGATTTTTTTTAACAAAAATACGTAAAAGAATACGTATCGGCCTAAACTGAGGAAAATATATATATATATATATATATATATTTTTAAATTTGGATATTATTATAACAAAAAGTAAAAAATATTGTGTTTTTTTTTTTCAATTTTTGTTTATAGCGCAAAAAATAAAAACCGCAGAGATGATCAAATACCACCAAAAGAAATCTCTATTTGTGGGAAAAAAATGATAAAAATATAATTTGAGTACAGTGTTGTATGATCGTGCAATTGTCATTCAAAATGCGTCAGCGCTGAGAGCTGAAAATTGGTCTGGGCAGGAAGGGGGTTTAAGTGCCCAGTAATGAAGTGTTTAAAGTCCCGCCAAATCCTCTTTTTATTATTACCCAATAAGGGATGGAAGTATGTGTTTTGGGACTCCAAGTATAATATCATGCTCCTGCATATATTATTTGTTGTTATTTACTGACCCTTTGTTCCTTTCTGTATTCATTTGTCATTTGTCCACTATGTTATTTGATGAGTCCATTTGATCTGGTTTTCCTTTCGATTTGTCCAGTTCATTCACATTATTTTGTGTAGGTCCAATCTGTATTTGGGTTTGGGGTTCGTGTTATTTTATGCCCCCTGCGGGCTTTGTTTCCTATACAGGGGCTGCGACGCGCACTGCCTACGCTCCCTTCCCCTCATCTCTCACATGCGGGGTTGTGTAGGCGGGCACTGCGTGTCAACGTCACGCCTCTCATGCCGGCCATTGCCTCACGTGGCCCCATTCTGCCATCCAAAATTCCAGCTACGAGCGGAGTGGGTGGTGATTCTGGCACCAAACTACCAGGCGCCTCCCCTCCCTCTCTGCTCGTGTGCGTGACGTTGACAGGGTACTTGAGCGGCATATATGGGCGCTTTTATTAGGAAATTAGAGGGACTGGCAGGATCAACAGGCAGGATCATCAGGGATCACCAGATGTCTGATGTAGCACACAAACAGTCGGATTATCCGACAGAACACGTCCATCACACAATTGTTGTCAGAATATCTGATCGTGTGTATGGGCTTTTAAAGATTTCCTCTCACTTTCATCCACCACCTGTTTGTTTTTTGGCTTAGATACCCTTTACATTTCCAGATATTTGAGCCCCTGAAAATCACGCCCCAACTTCCGATCTGAGAAAGGAAAACAGCTACGGAAGCACCCCTGCAGTCCTAGCAGGAAGCATACTGAAAAACCTGCTGAATCTTACGGTGGCTCCCTAAAATCTAGAATTAGTGGTCTTTCAATTCTCAATTTGACATTTTTCTCTGGCTACCTGGAGATGCCCTTTAACAGCTTTGGCAAGGGAAACCATCCTGATTTCATAAGCAACTGAGTGTCCAGCCCACTGTTAATAATTTGGGACACCGCGTGTCCCCGGTCTAATTAGGATAAATTCAATGTTGCACAAGAACAAAGCAGCCTAATTTGCTTATGCAAATGAGACTAATAAGCTGAGGGGTTGAGAGTGTTTTAGGTGAGCGGTGCGCAGAGAGGAGGAACGCTGGGAAAGAATTGCCTGAGACGGGAGTTAGATGTAAGGCGGTCACCTTCATGGGGATCTGTTTCAGATTCACGCAGGTATCATCCCATGCATGTGTTATTAACACAGGGCTCAGGCCTGGTAATCTTCAGTCTTTGACCAGCAGCCGCAGAGATAATCCTCCGTTACAAACCTGATACTTGTGTGAGAAATCCTTGTCCCTCGACCTGGCCACAGCTGTCGTCTGCTAAGTGTCTTAAAGCCGAACTCCTGGCAAACAGCTACATACACAGATAAAATATATATGAGAGCTATTTTACCTGTCAAAATGTGTTATTTATGTCTATCCAGTCCTGTGATTTACACAGCTTTGTCACACAGCACAGTCTGTCTGATTTTGTCTGCTGCAGTTTAGTAACAATTAAAGGTCTTGTCCTTTTCCTCAGCCTGTGACCAAGAATGGACAAGCAGCAGACTGATGAGCTCATCCCTCTGCTCTCTCTTTCTATCAGCATGCTCCTTGCACTTCAGCACAACAATTGGCTCTGTGTACTGCTTTTCCTTAACTTAGCTTGTGCTCTGTTGTACAGAGACTGCATGTGGCTGATTTCAGTTTGAAAGTATTAGGTATTTAAACACATTTGATGGTGTAATAATGATTGCAGGGCTGCATTAATAAAAAAAATGATAATCTAAATGGTACAAATGCACTACCATAAAGTACCCTTTGTCCTGAATTCCACCATCAAAAATAGGTAAATTAGTGTGCCAAAGCCCTCCTGTGCCCACAGCATAATAGCTGTAAATCTGCAGTGTGGGATCTAAGACGCTGCAACTCTCAGGAGATTTGAAGTGAGATGTGTAATAACACCGCTGTGCTGCTCACTGTTCTCCAGGGGTCGAATTGGGTCCGCTTCGCTATTTCATGTAGCCCTCGCACCTCTTCTGCATCTGCGGCACCCCCTTGTCCCAGCATTCAACATTAGAGAAAAGGACTTAACTCTTCCTACAGAGCCTGCAATCGCTTGTCTACAACTTCCCTGGTCTCAGTATAGCCGACTCCAGGCCTTCTTACCCTAAACTTCCTGCTTCCCAGCTCTGCCCCCAGCTTATCCCTGGTAGCAGCACAAGTTAAGGGGGTGCACTGTGATGTAAGAGAGGGAACATCTAGTCTTACAGATACAACCAGCCCTCTGAGGGCAACCAAAATGGTAATGTGGCCCATGATTAAATTTAGTTTTATTCTAATACTTCACATTCCCATCGCACACATTCCTGGATGAGCTCTCAAATTTGGGTGCTGCAGCAACAATTAGCTGGATACTGGTTAAAGTGACAATGAAGATATTTGCCAGCACACCATGGAACGACATAAATAGTGTCCAAACGGATAGTTTATTGCATGATCACAACACAAGGAGAGTGCAACGTTTCGGAGTCACACGGGACCCCTTCGTCAGGCATGTGATAAAGTCATCACATGCCTGATGAAGGGGTCCTGCGTGACTCCGAAACATTGCACTTTCCTTGTGATGTCATCACATGCCTGATGAAGGGGTCCTGCGTGACTCTGAAACGTTGCACTCTCCTTGTGATGTCATCACATGCCTGATGAAGGGGTCCTGCGTGACTCCGAAACGTTGCGCTCTCCTTGTGTCGTGATCATGCAATAAACTATGCGTTAGGACGCTATTTATGTCGTTCTATGGTGTGCTGACAAATATCTTCGTCGTAAATTTAGTTTGACACCCCTGCTCTACATCATGTAAGCAATACAATAATTTATATGGATTTTGGGGTTGCCGGCTTTATCTTTTGTTGTACACATTACTGATGGTTGGAGGACATCTGAGCCAGAGCACCCATTTTGGGATTCCATTCCAGATTCATATGGTGGATACCCTGTTGTGAGCGCTGCACCTGCTTCTTATCATCCCAGTAAAGTACCCTAGATTCACAAATGACCTGGGGGTTACTGTCCCCTTGGGGTCACTACCCCACTAAAACCAATGATTTTGTGGCTATTTTCCACTGGGGGGGGGGGCATGATCCCACACACATCAATGATTTGATCATTTGAGGAGCTATTCTCTTCTGGGGGCCACTATCCCACTGACACCAATGATTTGGAGGGCTGTTTTTTGTCACTGTAACTGTTTTTTTCAAAAAACAATGGGCAAAAATGTCACTCTCTAGATGTACAAAGCTGGTAGAGACATCCCCAAAAAGACTTGCAGCTGTAATTGCAGCGAAAGGCGGTTCTACAAAGTATTGACTCAGGGGGCTGAATACAAATGCATGCCACACTTTTCACATATTTATTTGTAAAATTGAAAGCCATTTATCATTTTAATTCCACTGCACAGGTATGCACAACTTTGTGTTGGTCTATCACACAGAATCGCAATAAAAAATATATATATATTTTTTGTAACATGACAAAATGTGGAAAATTTCAAGGGGCATGAAAACTTTTTGAAGACACTGTATAGACAAATATCTTGCCTTTCCTTTCTAGTTTAAACTGAATAGGTTGTCTGAAGCTACCATAAAATAAAACTTCATTATAATAGTCCCTAACTAATTAGCAACTGGCATCTAATGAGACATTAAACACTTTGGTCAAGAGTATATAATGTACAACATAGAGTATTTATTCAACAGTATGTACTCTTGCAGGGGTCAGGAGTATTTAATGTACTATCTGTATTGAAGATGAATGAAGGATGGATGGCCGCACTCCAAAAACCGTACAGGTTGTCTTTATTAAACGAACAGCAAATACATCACAGGGTCACAGCAACAAAAGCAGGGGAACAGCCAACGCATTTCACACTGGATCAGTGCTTATTCATGGCTAACATGCAATAAAAACTGGGGTGTAAACCTATAAACAGCGCTGTGACATGTGTGCAAATCACAAAAACTTGAAAAACAATAAAAGTGTAAAATAAATTACCAACATAGATTAATAGTGTAGGCAATAAATTAGACAATGAACCCGTGCACAAAAAGAGTGAATAGATGAAAAAAAATTTCCATATATTTCAGATAATTAATCTTCAAAAAAACTCTTCCACCACACCTCCAGTGTTCAGTGCATCCGTCACCCGTCAGAGTGCTCACTCACCAAATAAAGATGCCGCACACTCTCGTGTGCAAGCAAATCAGCTTGTAACAACAAAATCTCTTCAAATCTACGATCCAGAGATAATCTACACCATTCCACATAAAGTGAGATAAAAATGAAGCACAATAGTGTAATACCGTAAAACCAATTTAATACACTAAAATAAACAAAGTTACACTCACAAACGCCCGTGTAAAAATGGCATGAAATCACATCACTTGTCCAGGTAACACTTCCAAACGCACAGAGTGACAGGTCCTCATTGGTTGGCAATTCGGTCACGGCGGACCCCCACTGAACTATATAAAGTCTCACCGCTCCGCAGTTAACATCTGGTGGAAAGGTTGCTACGTGGATAAGTTGAAAAATGGAGGCACAGCAAACAAACTCCAAACGCCACTCAGAATGCTCAAAATAGTGTCACGTTGGTTCAAACACTCTCACTTAGGCCACGCCCCGACATGTTTCGTCTATACCGACTTATTCATGGGATATTCGATTATCTCTGGATTGTGGATTTGAAGAGATTTTGTTGTTACAAGCTGATTTGCTTGCACACGAGAGTGTGCGGCATCTTTATTTGGTGAGTGAGCACTCTGACGGGTGACGGATTGACTGAACACTGGAGGTGTGGTGGAAGAGTTTTTTTGAAGATTAATTATCTGAAATATACTGTATAGACATTTTTTTCATCTATTCACTCTTTTTGTGCACGGGTTCATTGTTTAATTTATTGCCTACACTATTAATCTATGTTGGTAATTTATTTTACACTTTTATTGTTTTTCAAGTTTTTGTGATTTGCACACATGTCACAGCGCTGTTTATAGGTTTACACTTCATTTAAGTAACTTCACCTATATCTATTCCCATATTTTACATTTAAACAGCTGCTAGGGGAATTTTCTTAGCGCAGCGGAGGTAATCTTAGGGGGCGGTTTATCAAGATTATCCTACACTGTTTATGCAAAAAAAACTGTTTGATATATATAAGGCTCAAAGGAGGACATGTGACCTCTATTGGTAATTTGGCTAGGAGGAGCCTATGGTAACAGGACACACCTTAAGCCAATACAGAGTCACAGTCCACCTGTGCATACCAAAAGATATGTGAAAAACCCAAAAGTCCAAAATACAACAATGATCAACAAAAATATATACACAATGTGCATGTATAGAAAAGAAGCATAATACAATAAAATACAAAGCAATACATATAAAAGGATATACATATGTAATACATAATAGAGAAATAAATGTGTCAGTAAAAATGAAGTTCAATGTGAATATAATGATAAATGCGAAAAGCTCCGTCTCTAAAACTGCCTAATGGATGACATATGCCAAAAAGTATAAGTTAAAGACAAGTCTATGTATATATATATATATATATATATATATATATATATATATATATACATACATATCAATATGTGAGGTGATAAACATATACATATAAGCCCATCCCGGTCATAAGTTGTAGTCATGTGTGTGAGCTGCAGAGAACGTAGTGATCGGCAGTAGGTAGCAAGAGTGCAGGGTCATACGTGTTTACGTTAGATAGTGTAGAGGTCAGGAGTATGTAACAGGCAGAGTGAAAAGCTCAGGAGTGCTTAACCACTTAAGGACCCCCGCACACACATATACGGCCACAGAATGGCACGTACAGGCACAAGGGCGTAAATTTACGTCCCCGCCTAAGTGCGGTTCGGGGGTCCCATCGGGACCCCCTCCGTGGCGTGCGGGGGTCCCCCTGGCTCTGGGAGCGATCCGGGACGAGCGGGCGGATGTCGGCGTTTACCCGCCCCCCCCGCGATCGCTCCCAGCCAATGCGCGCGCTCCCAGCTCCTGTCACTTCCTCCTCCTGTGTTTACACAGGAAGGAGGAAATGATGTAATCTCTCATCGCAGCGGTGTTTCCCACCGCTGCTGATGAGAGAAGACATAACAAGTAAGTGTGCACCAACACAACACTGACACACACTCACATAGGCACATTAACCCCTTGTGATCGCCCCCCCCCACCCCCCTGTCACAGTGTCACTGAATGCAGTGATCTAATCACTGCATTTAGTGTCAGTGTGACAGGCAGTGTAAAAAACAGTTAGTGTTAGGTTCAGGATAGCCCCCCCACCCCCCCAATAAAGTTTTAACCCCCTGATCACCGCCCTAGTTAACCCTTTCACTCCCTATTGCCAGCGTCACTAAGCGATCATTTTTCTGATCGCTGTATTAGTGTCGCTGTTCCCGCTAGGTAGCTATTTTTTTTTATTGCGATTTTTTTTTTACTAAAGACATGTGGCTAAATAAATTTTGGCCTAAATGTTTGACTAAAATTTAGTTTATTTGATTTTTTTTTTAACAAAAAGTAAAAAATAGTGTTTTTTTTTCAAAAATGTCGCTCTATTTTTGTATATAGCGCAACAAATAAAAATCGCAGAGGTGATCAAATACCACCAAAAGAAAGCTCTATTTGTGGGAAGAAAAGGACGCAAATTTTGTTTGGGAGCCACGTCGCACGACCGCGCAATTGTCTGTTAAAGCGACGCAGTGCCGAATCGCAAAAACACCTTGGGTCATTTACCAGCGTATTGGTCCGGGTCTTAAGTGGTTAATGCACAACGTGATGAGTCAGCAATGTGTAATGAACAAGGGCAGGGACTAATGCCCCGTACACACGATCCGAAAATCGTACGGAAAATGCCGCTTTCGAAACAATCGTACGATAATCGTATCGTTAGTACAACGCTTCCGAGACCCGATCAGGACAGTTCATCCGATTTTATTCTATCGGACATGCACGGAATTTGTTTTCGTATGATGCCAGATCGTATGATTTTAATTAATTAGTTAATTAGTACAGCTGTCGTTCGAAAATGCAATACAAATGCATTACAACACGACATCTCTTCCGATTTTTTATTCTGCCGTACGAGAATTTTCGTGACTTTAGTAAACTCATCAGATTCGATGTGAGATTAGCATACAAAAAAAAACGGACGATCATTCGTCCGATAATCGGATTGTGTGTACCGGGCATAAGACTGTACAGAGTGCAGGGGGCAACAGTACATAACACACATAATTCAAGGGCAAGGAGTACAGAACAGACAGTGTGCAGGGTTTAGGTGTACATAATGCACAAAGTGCAAGGGTCAGGGGTGTGCAACTCACAAAATCCAGTGGTCAGATATGTGTAATGCAGAGAACAGGGGTGAGGAGTGCATAACATACAAAGTGCAGGGGCCATGAGTATGTAACACTCAGAATACAGGGGTTAGGAGTATATAAGGCACACAATGCAGGGGTCATGAGTACACATCTCTCCCCCCTCCAATTCCCCACAGTGCACATCTCTCCTTTCTGAACCCCCCTCCTTTCCTCACAGTATACATTATTCCACAATAAATTGGTGCATACCTGCACTACCCTATGTTTTTTTTTACAGAACTTAGATACCACAGCAGTTTAGATTGAGGGAAAGGTCTTTCCATGGCTGTGTTATGTGTTGCATCAGAGCCAAAGTGTCTCCCTCGGCTTCCAGACTGCAATGGTATCTGAGGTCTGTCGACTGCTGCTGTGCTATTGGCACTTCAGCGCTGGAAGTTCAAAATAAAAAACATTACTGGCAATGGCAACATTGTGGATGCAGGGCACCTCACAAAATGCCCTTGTGCTAGGAACGTCACTGCACAAAAAAGGTTAAATAGACAAGCAGCAGGATTTTTCATCTGACAAAAACAAAATTGCAAAAAATCTATAAAACATACATTCCATTCATTCTGTTAACTTATTAATAGGTTGTACTGTTAAACTGCCCCAGGTTTGCCCTCACACATTTTTATTTCAATGTCACACATTTTTATTTCAATGTCACACATTTTTTCAGGACACTATCGCATACTTACCAACATTACTCACGAATGTTGTTATTCGTACAAAAAGGTAAAAAAAAACCCAGAACAAACAATGAAAGACAAAGAGAAAACAAATAGGGCCAGATTCAGGTAGAGTTAAGCTGGAGTATCAGTGATACTCCAGCATAACTCTCACTTTGAGCCGACGTTTCTGTTTTCTGTAAGCAGAAAACAAGAAACGCCGGGTTGGAGTTCCTATACGAGCGGCGTAATTGTATTTCGTATCAGAACTGCAATTTTAAAAATGGCGCTCGGGGCGTTCCCGCTGATTAACGCCGAGAATATGTTAATCAGCGAGAATCGGCAATTCACGATCGTACTCGGGCCCGACGCAGTGACTTTCCGACGTTTCCGTAAGCGATACGCGGCGTAAAGAAAAACATGCCCCTAGTGGAGTATCCATTGTTAAGTATGGCCGTCGTCATCGCGTCGAATTTAAAAATGTTTGCGTCGTTTGCGAAAAAAGTCAGTGAATGGGGATTGACGTCATTGACGTTCACTGACAGAATTTGGAGCTAGCGCACTCACAGTCGACGCATTCGCAGTACGTTTGCCGCGGGATCGCGCCTAGTTTAAATAATACACTCCCCCTACCCGCCCAATTTGAATTCCGCCGGCTCATTTTCGCTACGCCGCCGCAACTTTAGGAGCAAGTGCTTTGTGAATAACAGTACTTGCTCCTAAAGTTTCGGCGGAGTAACGTAAATGAGAAATGTTACTCCAAAATAAAGAAGCGCCCATCTACCTGAATCTGGCCCTATGTTTCTATTCTTGCCAGACAGTTAGCATTTTCAAGAGGACTCCAATGGCCATCCCTGTATTTCTCCCCACAACAGGTGTCACCCTCCTTCAAAGGATGACTTCCCAACGCATAATCAGTGGTCGACGCAGCAGCCGAGAAACCTAGGAAGAGATTTTCACGCCTGGTGGGTCGCCATCTATCATGATGACTATGCGGTAATGCTTTAATTATATTAAGCGGAGAGTACACATAGTTTATTTGCATTTAAGGATAATAAAAAACAAGGGGCGTAATTTATCGCTACACAAGGCCGCTCGGCAAGCGTAGCGCCTAAAGGAGTTGCTAATTCCACTACATTTCATTTGTTATCGTGCAGACAGCATTTACCGGTTTTAAATTGGACTTGTGACTTACGCGCTATTGTGCGGTGTGATAACGGAACAACTGGGAAGCTGGAATTTCTGGACAATATACAAGTTACATTTATATATTACAGACATGGAAAATTAAAGTGGTACAAGGGGGAAGATGGCGTGGGGCATATAGGCTAACTAGGTAAGGTTTTTCATTACTTCTACTGAGAACAGTAAGTTAGAGAAAATCTCTCCAATAAGGAAAAAAAAAAAACGAAAGCACATTTAAATTAGAATTCCAGGGAAGGAAAATCTTGTGGTGGGTTCCCCTTCCCTACTACAAGAGTTAACTTCTAGTTTTTGCCCAAGCCATGATGAATAAGGTGATATATTTACCATATTCCTTGCCTCCCCCCCTGCAGCCTCTGGCTCTAAAATCATGTGCGTTTGAAAAAAAAAAGAAACCTCTTTGGAATCCACTCGTCTGGCGCCCTGTATGTAGATTGGGGGGCATCACCCCTGCACCCCTTATGGGTGGCCTGCCACTGTCTGACACTCTGGAATGTGGGCAAGCCCTTTGCATCTTTCTGTACAATAAATAACTGCTAGTCCTGCATTATATAGGATGGCGCTAGAGAGCTGCGACCGGTTGGGCAGTAAAGGAAAGGGGCTTCCAGGGACAGGTAGCATGAAGAGGAGGAGGTCAGAATAAGGTAAAGTAAAGTATATTATAGTAGGCTCCATGTTGGAATTTCTGACAACAAAAATTTGAGAGCTGGTTCTCAAATTTTCCGACAACAAAATCCGTTCTCGTAAATTTTCGAGAGTGTGTAGACAATTCCAACGCACAAAATTCCACGCATGCTCTGAATCAAGTACGAGACGGAAGTGCTCGGTCTGGTAAAACTAGCGTTCGTAATGAAGATAGCACATTCATCATTTTTAAATGCAGCTCATTCTCTTCTTCTTTGTAATGCTAGAATAATGAAGTTGTTTTGCTGCTATTCACACAGATATGAACCCACAAGCACAAACTGAAGAGCAGTAACGGATTGAAAAGCACAAGGCTGAAAAGCGGGAATCGTCTTTCACCAAACTTCTACTAACACGAGATTAGCAGAAGGAGCCCAAAGGGTGGCACGCTTGGTACTGAACTTCCCTTTTATAGTGCCGTCGTACGTGCTGTAAGTGACCGTGTTCTTGGCGATCAGAATTTCCGACAAGATTTTTGTATGCAATGCAAGTTTGAGCAAACAGCCGTCGCGAAAAAAATCTACATTTTTTTCGGAATGACCGATCGTGTGTAGGCAGCATGAGAGTGTCCCTTTCTAACTTTATGAGATGAGAAATAAAGACACCCTGGGTGGGCAACCTGTCAATTGTGGGCTACCTGGTGACCGTGGGTAGGTGACAGGTACACCGGAAACCAATCTGCACCTCCGACCATGCTACTGCTAGTGCCATCTCTTTCCGCCCCTAGCCTCCTCTGCCGCGCCTTCGGTTCTTCTCTCTCCTTCACCTCCAGCCTCCTCCGGCACTGTGAACAATGAAGAGCGGGAGGCAGCACAGCCCAGGACAGAGGAGGAGCTGGCCAAGTTAACCTTTCATGTTAACCCGCAGGTGATTGATTGCAAGGTCCTAAGCAACCAATCACCAGTTTGTTTATATTAAAAGTCACTCTGCCAGCTCCTGCTCCCACTACCTGTACAGATCTGTGCTGCTTTTCGGTCCCCTGTGTGCACAGGTAGGATGCTATGGGAGGGAAGGGGGAAGAGGACACTAGTGTGTGTGTGTGTGTGGGGGGGGGGGGTGATGTGAAGGGGGCTGTGGACACTGCAATGGGCAGGGCTACCCCCATAGCAGTGTCCTCTACCACACTTCACATCACCCCCCTCCCCCTCAAATCCTGCACTTTTAGTGTAACGCACTACTGATCCCTGTATTCTGAGCGTAATGCACTCCTGATCACTAATCCCTACATTCTGAGTGTAACGCACTCCTGATTCCTGCATTCTGAGAGTAATGCACTCTTGATGCCTGCATTCTAAGTGTAATGCACTCCTGATCCCTGCATTCTAAGTATAATGCACTCCTGATCCCTGCATTCTAAGTACAACACACTCCTTAACCCTGCATTATGAGCGTAACGCACTCCTAAACCCTGCTTCCTGAGCGTAACACACTTCTCATCCCTGCATTCTAAGCACAACATACTCCTTAAACCTGCATTCTGAGCACAATACACTCCTTAACCCTGCATTCTGAGCGTAACGCAATCCTTAACCCTGCATTCTGAGCGTAACACGCTCCTAAACCCTGCATTCTGAGCGTAATGCACTCCTAAAACCTGCATTCTGAGCGTAATGCACTCCTGATCCCTGCATTCTGAGCACAACACACTCATAAACACTGCACTCTCTTGTAATACTTATTTTTGTGTCCACTGCATTTAGGATCTATTTTGGGGTTAACAATGTATCATCACCCACAGTAGATCACAAAGGCAGTGCATTTTGAAAATTATGCAGGAACATGCCTCACGTTCTGGTGTGAACCGGCCCTAAAAACAGGACACTGTGCCCGGTAAACTTTGACTTCACCATTGTTGTCCAAGTAGATCTCCATCTCTCTAAGGTTGCCTACCCCTGCCCTATAGAGTACAGTATGTTGTCAAAGGGCACACTGCCTGCCAAACCCCATTAAGAAATAATATGCAAGACAAAAAATTACTGGTTAAATCTACAAGTGCTTTTTTTCCACCAGTACTTTTCCATTATACACACTTTGCAGAATAACAAAAACAATAACATAGTAGAGATGAAAGCTTTAGTGCAGAATAACCCTTTTAGTAGTGAAATGGAATGTAACCCTAACAATGACCTTCTCTTATTTCATCCCTTTTGGTCTCCTAAATATACCAATAAAAATATTTAGTTACATATTTTTGATAGGCTGCTGATTTTTGCCAGTGAGTTCACTGCCTCTGCTTATTGTAACCAGTTAGCATTGTTCGCAACTATCTCTGTGGACTACAGACCACATCCCCCCTTGTTATGAAGATGAGAGGAGACAGATTGAAAATCAGATTTGGACTCATATCCAAACATAATGCTCTCCTCTCATTCTTATGTAACCCTTCCTTCTACCCAGCCTGGTCCTTCCCAAATTCTTTTTTCAGTGTGGTCAAATTTAGGTTTAAATCATGCATTGCATGAATCTGTGTATTGTCGCCGGCGCCGCTGCCGCCTACTATTCAGATGGCTGGCCCCCTGCCGAGCGCCGGCCATCTGAATAACGGCAGCTGGTTGGCTGTGAAAGTGTCTATCAGAGCCAGCGGCTCTGATAGGCTTTCCGATTACAGTATACCAGGGGACACACGGGGTGTGTTCCCTGGTTAACACTGACACGCATCTCAGCCAATCAGGTTCACCGGATCTGGTTACCGGTAACCTGATTGGCTGAAGCGACATCGAGGGCAGGAGAAGACATCAAGGGATCATGGAGGAGGGTGGGGGCGGGGGGAGGCAATCTGGCCGTATTTTGGGGCAATAAGGCAGCAATTTAAGGGCCAATCTTACGGGACAAACTGGCGGCAATTGATGGGCACAGTGACGACAATGGCATTGCACAGTGGCTGCGTTTGGCATGGCACAGTGGCGACAATGGCATGGCACAGTGGCGACAATTGATGGGCACAGTGGCGACAATGGCATGGTACAGTGGCTGCATTTGGCATGGCACAGTGGCGACAATGGCATGGCACAGTGGCTGCGTTTGGTATCGCACAGTAGCAACAATTGATGGGCACAGTGGCAACAATGGCATGACACAGTGGCTGTGTTTGGTATGGCACAGTGGCGACAATGGCATGGCACAGAGGCGACAATTGATGGGCACAGTGGCGACAATGGCATGGCACAGTGGCGACAAGGGTATGGTACAGTGGCGACAATTGATGGCACAGTGGTGATAATTGATGGGCACCGTGGCGACAATTGATGGCATAGTGGCTGCATTTGGCATGGCACAGTGGTGACAATTGATGGCACAGTGGCTGCGTTTAGCATGGCGCAGTGGCGACAATTGATGGGCACAGTGGCGACAATGGCACGGCACAGTGGCGACAATTGATGGCATGGCACAAGGGCTGCATTTGATGGCATGGCACAGTGACGACAATTGATGGGCACAGTGGCTGTGTTTGATGGCATGGCACAGTGGCTGCGTTTGATGGTATGGCACAGTGGCGACAATTTTATGGCACAGTGGCTGTGTTTGATGGGCACAGTGGCTGCGTTTGATGGGCACAGTGGCTGCATTTTAAAGGGCAAAGTGAGGCTGCAATTGGTTTTTTTTTCCCGTTTGTTTACGCCCCCCCAAAAATGTTGAGCATAAGCCCCCACTGGTGTGTAATATATTACATTTATTGATTAATGGATTGAGATATGGCTTGAAATAATGCATTATTTTTTTATGGTGATCTTTACATTACATCATAAAGAGGCAATGATGATGAATAAAAGAGGGAAGGACGGCCGCACTCCAAGGATTTTCAAACGAAAAAAGTTGTCTTTATTGTAAATCCAAAAACATGTACAGTCACAGCAATCACAGAAAACAGGACAGCCGACGCGTTTCGCACTCGATCAGTGCTTAGTCATGGCTATGGTATGGTGCTAACACAAAAACATTTATACTAAACCCCAAAATACCAAATGAAACATGTGACTCCCTTCAGCCTATAGCAACTTAAAGTTAATTAGTTGTGATAGACATCCTGAATGGGTGTAATTAGAGTGTCAAGTGTGTGCAGGCTGAAAGTCAACACTAACATGAAAAAGGTAACCCTTAAAGAACCTGTGTATGTGTGGATGTGAGGATTGCATGAAAATGGGAAGGGATATATATATATATATATATATATATATATATATAAAGGTGAATGGGAGAGTGGATGTAAAAAATAGTGAAAAATAAAATAGACTGGTTTTAAGTGTCTATATATTTATATATATATAGCCGAAATAGTGTTTAGGATGCTGAAGCAGTCATATGGCCCGCAAACCAAAAAGAAAAAAAAAATGTTGACAATTGATGGCACAGTGGCTGCGTTTAGCATGGCGCAGTGGCGACAATTGATGGGCACAGTGGCGACAATGGCACGGCACAGTGGCGACAATTGATGGCATGGCACAAGGGCTGCATTTGATGGCATGGCACAGTGACGACAATTGATGGGCACAGTGGCTGTGTTTGATGGCATGGCACAGTGGCTGCGTTTGATGGTATGGCACAGTGGCGACAATTTTATGGCACAGTGGCGACAATTTTATGGCACAGTGGCTGTGTTTGATGGGCACAGTGGCTGCGTTTGATGGGCACAGTGGCTGCATTTTAAAGGGCAAAGTGAGGCTGCAATTGGTTTTTTTTTCCCGTTTGTTTGCGCCCCCCCAAAAATGTTGAGCATAAGCCCCCACTGGTGTGTAATATATTACATTTATTGATTAATGGATTGAGATATGGCTTGAAATAATGCATTATTTTTTATGGTGATCTTTACATTACATCATAAAGAGGTACATCTGAGGAGGAAAGAGTGACGGAGGGTTATCATTTCAAAAGAGGGACAATAGGGAGCAGAGTGATGTGTTTTATTGCAGTCCTGTGCCTTCCTGTCCCAGTGAATACCACTTTTCACATTATTTTTATGGATTTTATAAAGAAAAGGAAGTGGGCTAAAATATCCCCAATGGGGCTACAGACAGCAATAAAAACAAAACTATGTAAATCTACTCCACTCTATTTAAAACAAAAAAAAAAAAATAATTGGACAGAGTAAGAAAATGAAATTGTGACTGAAAATACACTATAGCTTTCAAAACAAATGCAAAAAAAAGTGAAGTGAATATGTTAGAGCAAGTTTTGACATTGAAGGGGTGTCTGAGTGATCAATATAGATAGTGTATTGCAACACAAGACCTTACAGTTTATTTTCATTCGAAAGCAGCCACAGCCTGAGTAGAAAACCTGTCCCCTGCCACCAGAGAAGGACCATTTCTCTGGAAATGGTGGAAGCAGTGGTCTCACTGCAGAAGTTTAAAACGCCACCTGTTGAGTTAGAGCTCTTCAATTAGGAACTCATGCCCCCTGCTGATTGGAGAGCCCTGTGCACTGAAGGTCCAGTCTGGAAACTTAAGCCTCGTACACACTCAAAACTCAAAACCCATCTATTCTGAAGGCAAAAATATAGTAGGAAACGGATACCAAGCGCCCTGAGGCGATTCAGTTCGCATTTGTTGCGCTATACAAGTTTCTCACTCACTCACATACGATCGGATATTCCGACAACAATTGTCTGACGAACGTGTTTTGTCATATAATGCGAGCCTCTGTATGCTCCATCGGACAATTGTTGCCGGATGTTGGCTGTGCATGCTCTCAAATTGTCGGACAACAAATGTGTACACAAATCCGTCGGACTAAAATCCAAAGTACAAACACGCATGCCCCGAACCAATGCTAAACATCAGACAACAATAGCAGGAGTTGCCCAAAGGGTGGCGGTAAAGAGCTGAAAAACCAAGTGGTTTGGTGTATGTTGGCTGAAAATGTTGTATGTATGTGTATGCGGAACAAGTTCATGGCCAATGCCCCTTAGGACAAAAATCCACGTATTTGTCAGATGGAAGTCCGATCGTGTGTACGAGGCTTTAGAGAACCAATGCAGCAGCAGGGCTGGAAATGAAGCAGCTCTTGATGAGGAAACAGACAGAGCTAAGAAACAAATATCTGGAAGGCTGGGAAATGTTTACTTGTGCAAAAAATATCTCCCGCTAGAGAAGATCTACTTGGTTGAAGCCTTAAAACGCACCTTGGTGAGTGGACTGCGTCCTTAAAACCTCACCATTGGAGGCCGATCTTTACAATATATATTTATTTCGGATTACTGCTTGGAAGAGTACATGGTGTATTATCTGTGTAACTTATGTGTGAACTATATTGATTTTCTTTATCATATAATGCATGGTTTTGAATAAGAGATTAATTGAATGCCAGCTGCAGTCAGTCAGAACAAAGATTCTTTGATGCCGTGTACAGAATGTTCTACAAGATATATAAATAGCAAGAGACGTAACCTTATGATATGTCCTTTAAATCCTCTCAGACACTTTAGAATGAGAGGGCAGTAAAATGGCACCTGCTCTGGCATGCCTACATCTGGACGGCCCCTATCACCGCCTGCGTACCTAGCGGATGGCACCGTGCCCCGTGCTCTTTAATGCACTTGTGGGAAGCAGAGATCCAGCACTGCCATAGGCATGAATTCCTATAATTAGGTGGCAAGTGTTCTAAGGTTGCTGTCACCCACCGTGCAAGGCAATCGGCGGTACTGGGGAATTCTGGGCTGTGTAAACTGTCGTCTTCACAACAGCTTTTGGCCGTTCCCTCTCGTTTCTGGCAAGGTTGGCGTTCCCATTACAGTTAAATCCCGATCCTGCTTGTAATATAAAATCATCTGATACCGTTTATTCAAATGGAGCTGATTAACTTGTCTTTATGTGCCTGGAAACAGCCCTATGTAGTGTAGAATATTGGCACAGCAAAATGCCAACTAAGGAGGCAATGAAATCCATGTAGATGAAGGGGGTACCGGCCCTCCGATGTCACACTTCAGTTGGTAATAAATTCATTAGGCTGCTTAGCCCTAGATGAAGTTTAATCTGCCTATATTTTGCCTTTCCTGGTTCCTTCCTCTCTCATGACATTTGTAAATAAAACCTTTCCATTTTCATTACATGCTTTATTTTAGATGCATAGACATCATCAGTGGTTTCCTGTGCTTCTCTATGCAATGCAGGCAGATCACAGCTGGCAGGAGTGGCCTGCAGAGTGCTGAACATCGCTTCCTAAAAATAAAACTGCACCCTGTCTCAGTACACTCTTATCAAGAGCCCTCTGTACTAAAACAAGCAATGGTCGGATCTTGGAAGGGGTTATGTAAATATCCAATTGCCTTAATAGGTGGATGTCAGTCTGAAGGTCAATTCACACTATCTGCGGTGAAAGAGCGTTTTACTGCATGGTAACCGCAGGGACACACAGCAAACCATTGTTTCCTATGTGTACCATTCACACTGTATTGCAGCACACTGGCCCAAATTGCACTGCACTGCCTGACACTGCAGTGAATAAAGTGTACATTTTGTGCATGTAATAAAGGTAGTACAAAAAAAAAAAAAGGGTCGGAGCGATGCCCTGAATCGTCCGCCACACTGGCCTTCAGCCAGTCGGCATCACAGAGTGTCTGGAGAGCAGAATCCTATGCAGCCTAGATGCATTTTATTGCAGCACACTGGCACGAATCGCACTGCAATGTCAGGCAGTGCAGTGCATTACACCACCTGACTCTGCAGTGAATGAAGTGTGCATTTAAACATGTAATACAGGCAATACAAAAAAATAAATAAAAAAGGGTTGGTGCGATGCGCTGAATCGTGCGCCGCACTGCCCTCCAGCCGGTTGGCAATGCAGAGTGCCTGAAGAGAGATTTAACTGACAAGTAGTGTGAATTTTCCCTCATTTGGCTGTACTTCTCCTGTGGATCAGTTCGTTCTGCACTCCTGTGATCCGTTTTCAGCTGACAGCGGGTTGAATCCCACTGTTAGCTGAGCCAGTCTGGGCTGGGGAAAGATTGTGACCATATGGTCGGGATCCACCCAGAAGCCTGAATCGGCACCTGGCTCAGCCTCTCAGCGAGCCGCTGAGAGCCTGAGTAAGTTGCTCCCACCCCCTCCAGAGCTTAACGATTCAGGGAGTGCAGGGCAGGGGGGTGGGCAGAGCAGACAGCGGCGACTGACAGTCATAGAGCACTGAGAACCAAGCAATTAGAGGTCTTTGATCACTTGGGTCTTAAAATCAGTGGGGGACAGATCTAGGGGACCACCTAGGTAAGTATGATTCTTTAAAAATATATATACTTCTCTTTTAGGCTGGGTTCACACTATTGGGAATTGGATGCAGGTTTCCTCACATCCAAATCGCATAGCAGGAGATTGTGACCAACTCTCTATGTAGCCGGTTCACACACTTCCGGAGCGGATCCAGTGCGAATTGCACAGGAGCCATGTGCATCTTTTTGTCCGTTTCAGGTACGAATTCAGACAAAAATTCAGGCTGAAATTGGACCTGCACTGGTGAATGGAGACGTGAATGGATCCCCTGCTGTGAGCCGCTCCATGCTCTAGTGTGAACTAAAGAAGATGACAATGTGCGCTGCATTTCGATATTTCATCAACTGCCGCGTCACAAATGTTAATTCTAGATTACGAATGGTAGTTTACAAGACCAAACTCTTCCCAGTCGTTCCTTGATTCCAAACATGCGTGTTTGTACTTGTGACTTGTGAGTGAGTGAGTGAAAAACTTATATAGCGCAACACATGCAAACTGAATCGCCTCTGGGCGCTTAGTATCCATTCCCTGAGTGAAACTTTTTTTGACCTCAGAAGAGATAGGTTTTGATCTTTCTTCTGAAAGCCAAGTGGTTCACCTCCAATCGGATTTGGTTGGTAGAGCGTTCCACAGTCTAGGTCCTTGGACTGCAAATCTACGTTCTCCTTTGGACTTGTATCTGGCTTTGGGTATCTGGAGTAGATTCTGGTTGGTGGATCGCAGAACGCAATTGGGGTTGTGAGCTTTTAGTTTTTCACATTTCCTTGAATACACTTATGCGTTAGGCAGAGAGCCTTGAAAGTGATTCTGTGTTTTACTGGCAACCAATGAAGGGATCTCAGAGAAGGTGAGATTGATTCCCATGGTTATTTCCCAGTCACAAGTCTAGCGGCCGTATTTTGAACGACTTGCAGACGAGTGATTTGGTATTTGGAGAGTTCGAGATAAAGGCCATTTGCATCGTCAAGTCTGAAGTTGATAATTGTTCCCACCACGACTGCTATGTCTTCTTTTGGGATAAAGGGAGTAAGTCTGCGTAGTAGGCGCAGCAGATGATGCGATCCGCTGACTACTGACCCTATTTGCGCATCCATTGTCATGTTGGTGTCGAAAATGACCCCGAGACTTTTGACTTTGGTGCTAGGGGCGATTGTTTTACTCAGAATGGGCGGGGGTATCCATGTTGTTGCGGGATGATTTTTTCGGTTGGCGTGAAACAGGAGAAGTTCTGTTTTTGAACCATTGAGTTTAAGATAACTCTTTGTCATCCAGTTTTCTATCATAATAAGGCATTTCTCTAATCCGAGATAATCATCCTTTTTATTACAGATGCGAAAATACAATTGTGTGTTATCTGCATTAGAGTGATAGAGTAACTTCTGGTTAGTGATGATTTCAAAAAGAGGACGGAGATAGATATTGAACAGAACAGGCGACAAAGGGGATCCCTGAGGGACTCCGCATGACACACGTGCGTTTTTCAGAAGTGAAAGGCCCCAATTTCACTATTTGTGATCGGTTTTCCAAAAAGGAGGAGAATCACGATAAATCACCTTCCGCGACTCTGGCTACTTCAGTTAGCCGAGTCAGTAATAATTCGTGGTCTACCGTGTCAAAAGCAGCACTTAGGTCCAACAGAACCAGAAGACAAGATTCTCCTTCGTCTGCGGCCTCGAGAGCGTCATCCCATATTTTGAGCAGTGCTGTTTCTGTCCCTTGACCAGGACGGAAACCCGATTGAAACGGATCGAGTAATTTATGTGTGTCTTTATGATGTTGTAGCTGTTGTACAACTTCTTTCTCCATTACCTTGGAGAAGACATTAAGGGCAGTTTTGGGACGATGGTGGTTAGGGTCTTTGGGGTCGAGGGTGTTTTTTTTTTTTTTTAGAATTGGTTTGATTATACCTTGTTTCAGCAAGGGTGGCACCAAGCCCTCCTTGAATGACTGGTTTATGAGCTGCATGATAGCCGGTGTCAAAATATCGGCAATTCTTTCAGCAGTTTTGTGGGGATGATATCATTGGGCACTGTGCTATTTCGCAGAGTCTCGATGATATTTTTAGTGGCATCGATGGAAATGTGTTTTAGAGTGAAGTTAGGTGATTGCGGCGGAATTATGTGGGTATTGGGTTTGTGATTTATGGTCTTGGTGACTAGATTGAAGACTTCACGGGGGCGGTTTAGGGCATTGGTGATAATATTGGAAACATTTTGGAAATAAAGATTTCTTTATGGTATTTTTTTGTTATTATCTTATAAATAGAGAGGTTTTCCAGCTTCTTTTCCAGGCTGCTTCAGCTCTTCTGCGCTCTTTCTTTAGCAACGAGCTGGAGTTGTTTTCCCGGATGCACGTTGTGCGTTTTGGTGCTACTAAGTCGGCTGACTGTAGCAGAGCCTTGTTTATAGCATCAAGAGTTTCTGTGGCTGTTTGATGTGGTTGGATTGTTTTTATTTTGTTCCCTAATGTAGTTTTGAAGAGTTCTGACTTGTGTGACCATTTCTGTACTCACCATCCTAAAATCAGACGCTGGGTTCACATCCAACAAAATTTTTAAAGTCTGCACATCCAGCTTTTGTGTGATGAAAAAGTCAAATTAACTGTTGAAAGCACCGTACTAACGATCTGAAAATCAAAAGACAGCTCGTCTTTTGAATTTTCCCTTCTGATTTTCGTATCGTGTGCACGAGACCTTAAAGTGATTGTAAAGGTTAATGCATAGGATGCATTAAGGTGAAAAATAACCCATTTAATCTCCAAGATTATGGATTAAGCTGTAGTACAACAGCTACAACACCACTTGAACACCCACAAACTCTTCGACCCACTACAATCAGGCTTCCGCCCAGGCCATGGTACAGAGACGGCACTTCTTAAAATATGGGATGACGCCCTCGAAGCAGCAGATGACGGAGAATCATGTCTCCTGGTGCTGCTGGACCTCAGTGCAGCGTTCAACACAGTAGACCACAAAACTCTACTCATCCATCTTAAAGAAGTAGCCGGATTCACTGACTCAGATCTACCCTGGTTTGCATTCTTCCTAGAAAATCGTTCTCAGACAGTGAAACTAGGAGTGTTCACCTCAGAAATGTGCACCATTTCTTGCGGAGTCCCTCAAGGATCACCCCTGTCACCGGTGCTCTTCAACATCTATCTCCGTCCACTCCTTAACATCATCAGCAAACAGGACCTGTGCTACCACTCATACGCTGATGACACCCAACTCTACCTTCGCATCACCAAAAAAATTACCAATATCATAGATTAGAAACATGCCTCGCATTGATCGATCACTGGATGACTATGAGCTCCCTTAACCTCAATGGATCCAAAACAGAACAGCTTTTCCTCTATGCAAATCGAAAGACAAAAGCAAGGGCTCCATTGACACCACCCACCATCCTTGGACAGATCATCACCCCAAGCACCAAAGTCAAAAGCCTCCGAGTCATTTTTGACTCAGAGATGTTGATGGATGCACAAATAGGATCAGTAGTCAGCGTATCCCACCATCTTCCCCGCCTACTGCGTAGACTCATCCCCTTCATCCCAGAATAAGACACAGCAGTAGTAGTCGGAACAATCATCAATTCCCGACTCGACTACGCAAACTCCCTCTACCTAGGACTACCTAAATACCAGATTTCACGCTTACAAGTCGTCCGGAACACGGCAGCAAGACTGGTAACGGGGGGAAAAAAATCGGAATCAATCACCCCATCCCTCCATTGGCTAACCATAAAGGATCGGGTCACATTTAAGACCCTCTCCCTCACCCACAAATGTACTCACATAAACTCTCCTCAATACTTATGCGAGAAAATAAAACACTACATCCCCAAGCGCATTCTCTGATCAACTAACCAAATCCTCCTCCACGTCCCAAAGTCCCACTACAAATCGAAGGGAGAACAAAGATTTGGCTATGGAACGCGCTACCCACTGACATCCGAATGGAGGAAAACCCTCAGGCCTTTAGGAAAAAACTTAAGACACACCTCTTCTGAAGGATCAGGACGACACTGGATGGAAACAAGCTCCTTGAGGTGATTTAGTTTGCATTTGTAGCGCTATACAAGTTATTCCATAACTCACAAAATGCATTTGCAAGCAAACCACCCTAGGTAACAACCCCATGTGATGCTCAGCCTGCATGATTGAAAGAACTGAAATCTAGTGAAAGCTGAGGGCCATTTAGGCTGGGGAGAAAAGACCTAGATTATACTTGACATCCTCCAGACAGGAAATGAGCAGCCTCTCTTTTGAATGTCTATACAAAAGAGGCTTTTACAAGTCAAAAATACATTTAAAATAGGTTACATCTACATATACTGTAAACTTAGGGGACAATTGTTGCTGAAATAAAGGTTCTGGTGATAGGGTCACTTTAACGTTATTGTAAAACTCTGAAATGAAACATGAAGAAGCATATCCTTCTAGCCTTGATCCAAAGCACCAGGTATAGTTTTCAATCTTAATTTATTAAAGATTTTCATATAAAAAAAAAGCAAACAAAATACTGAGCAAATGGATAACAAATCCAACCTATAACAACACTCAATGGACTCAATATAATAGTGTTGTGGGTTTCAATGGCTGATAAGAAAGTGCTGTGATTGGAAATGTACAAGAGGGAGAGCAGACAGAGGAGAAGGGAGAGGAGCAGACAGAGGAGAAGGGGTGATTCATCAAACTGACTCACTTCTGTTACCCAAAGAGGAGACAAGCAAATAGCACAGGTCACCCCTCGGCCTCCGTGCAATTACTGCTGTATCTCAGTACTGATTTCATCAGCTGTCTTTCAGCAGTGTTTACTGTCAACAAAAAGTGTCACTGCTTACCATTAAATGCCATGCACATGACCTATTATTCATTATTTTTATTATCTTTTTAAAATAAGATTCCACCTTAAAGTAAACCCAGCACCAGGTATAATTTTTAACGCAGCCTACCCCACTCTTCACATTGCAAGGGTTAATTGCTCATTAAAGTGGTTGTAAAGGCAGAATGCCCTCTCCTCATTGGCTGAGACAGCAGCGAAGCACCATAGGCTCCTGCTGCTCTCAATCAAAGTCAGTGAGCCAATGAGGAGAAAGAGGGGGCTCCATAACTAAATGGAAACACAGAGCTGCAGCTTGGCTTGGGTGTCCCCATAGAAAGCTGCTTGATGTGGGGGCACTCAATAGGAGGGACCTGGAGCGCCGACGAGGGACCCGAGAAGAGGAGGATCTGGGCTACTCTGTGCAAAACCACTACACAGAGCAGGTATGACGTTTGTTATTTTTAACAAAAAAACTAACAAACAACACTTTAGTATCACTTTAACTCTAGAGAATGAGCAATAAGGTTTAATACTTAACCACTTAACCCCCGGACCATATTGCTGCCCAATGACCAGAGCACTTTTTGTGATTCGGCAGTGCGTCGCTTTAACTGACAATTGCGCGGTTGTGCAATGTAGCTCCCAAACAAAATTGGCGTCCTTTTTTTTTTACCACAAATAGAGCTTTCTTTTGGTGGTATTTGATCACCTCTGCGGTTTTTATTTTTTGCGCTATAAACAGAAATAGAGCGACAATTCTGAAAAAAATGCAATATTTTTTACTTTTTGCTATTTTTTTCCCTGAGTTTAGGCCGATACGTATTCTTCTACATATTTTTCATTAAAAAAAAAATCGCAATAAGCGTTTATTGATTGGTTTGCGCAAAAGTTATAGCGTTTACAAAATAGGGGTTCGTTTTATGGCATTTTTATTAATATTTTTTTTTACTAGTAATGGCGGCGATCAGCATTTTTTTCAGTACTGCGACATTATGGCGGGCACTTCGGACACTTTTGACACATTTTTGAGACCATTGGCATTTTTTTAGCGATCAATGCTATAAAAATGCATTTTATTACTATAAAAATGCCATTGGCAATGAAGGGGTTAACACTAGGGGGCGGGGAAGGGGTTAAGTGTGTTCCTGGGTGTGTTCTAACTATATGGGGGGGTGGCCTCACTAGGGGCAATCACTGATCTTCTGTTCATACATTGTATGAACAGAAGATCAGCGTTTCCCCCGCTGACAGGACTGTGTGTCCTCGCTCTGTACCAAGCAATCGCGTGTGCCCTGCGGCGATTGTACCCGCCGGGCACGCACGCGGGACTCGGGGGCGAGCGGGGACGCTTTAGAGGGGACGTATAGCTACAGGCTCTTGCCCAGCAGTGCCGACTTCCCGCAGTAAAATGACCGCGGGCAGTCGGCAACCAGTTAAAGAGGAACTGCAGTCTGCTCACATAATATGTAATTAAAACGTATTTGCCATTCTAAAGCTTCCCTCCAACCACTTTGCGTGGTATTTTTTATATACCAAATATGCTGCAGAAATCTCCCTGCACTGAGTCTGGCTGAAGCTGCCTGTTCACTTCCTGGATTTACACAGACACACCGCCAGCTCTGCAGCTCTCATTGGACCTCTTATGACTCATCCCACTACCTTCTTGACAAACTCTCAGGAGAGAGAGAGAACTGTACATGATGTCAAGCCTAGGATTTTTTCTAGACAAGAAACAAGAAGTGAGATGTATGAGGTATGTACTTGCAGAAAAATGTTTTGCATTCCAAAGTTAAAACAACAAAAGCAGAATATTAAGTAGATGGAAAGATGAAAAAATTACTGAAAATTACTTAGGTAAGCCTTATTATAGGCTTACCTGTAGGCAGAGGTGTATTTAGGTTTTGTGCTGCCCTAAGCCTGACTAAACTTGTGCACCCCCTAATTTAAATATGACCCACCCCTTCCTGTCACGGCCACACTCTGTGTTGTTTAAGACCCGCCCTGAAATTTTCGAGTGAGGACACTAGTTCTGAGGGCATGGGGGGGGGGGGCAATGGATTCCCCTAATTTACTTAGATTTCCTCTTACTTCCTGGTTGCCCATAGGAGCAGGAAGTGAAGTGAAATCTTTGCAAAGGGACAGGGATGGTAAAGGTGTTGCCTATAGTTCTACTTTAAGTAGATGGTGTGGCAGAAACATATAGCACAGTGAGGAAGGTTTGTGGTCCAGGATGACAAAACAGTCAAAATTGAAAGCGCCCCCCCCCCCCCCCCCACAGTTGCGGAATGCCGGCCGCCCGTATACTAGAAGCAGCGCAGGCACTTTATTGGGGCGCTAGACTAACTTTCCTAACAGTGCAGCGCAAGCCGGCGGGGACTTTTTTCGTGCTGCCCCCCTGCAAGGTGCTACCCTAGGCCTGGGCCTTGTTGGCCTAGGCCAGGATACAGCTCTGCCTGTAGGTACATTTAAAAAAGGAAAACTTTACTTCCTCTTTAAAGTGGTTGTAAAGGCAGAAGTTTTTTTCTCTTAATGCATTTTATGCATTAAGAGAGAAAAACCTTCTCTGAGCAGCCCCCCCCCCCCCCCCCCCCCCCCCCAAGGCTCCATGCACACTGAAGCTGATACACTGGTGTTTTGGCAGAAAAAGCTGCTTTAAAATCTAGCTTTTATCAGCGTTTTGTATCAGCTTTTATCAGCGTCAGCGTTAATTAGCTTTTTTATTGTATAAACACTAAGGACCCTCCAAAAATCCCACAATGCATTCCCAAACTCCCAGAATGCATTTTTGAAAGCTCCTAAATGGCCGCTAATTAGCGTTAATTAGCATTAATTAGCATATAGCATTTTTTTGGCGTTTTTTCACGCCGAAAAATTGCACTTTGAACGCAAATTTCAAGCGTTCAGAAAAAAGCCAATAAACTCCAACGCTCATTAAAGCTAAAAAACGCCCAGGTGTGCATGGACACATAGGCTAACATAGGGTTCAGTTTATGTTTTTGTTTTTTTTTTAAACGCCAAAACGTCAATAAACTGCATTTTATCAGCTTCAGTGTGCATGGAGCCTAATACTTACCTGAGTGTGCACAAGAGCCTCGTCTGCCTGGGGACTCTCCCTCCTCATTGGGTGAGACAGCAGCAGGCGCCATTTGCTCCCACTGCTGTCAATCAAAAAAAATAAAAAATTCCACTCAACGCAGCAGGCTGAACAAAAAAGACCTGAAGAGTTTGGGAGGACATCCTCTACTAACAATCCAATGTTAGTACAGCGATCTCCCTCACTGAGCAATTGTGTTCTGACAGGAGGACATCACACTGGTCAGCGCTCTCAGCCATTGGCTGCCAATGTTGATCAGGTGGTGATTGGCAGACCTTTGAAGCCGCATACACACGATCGGTCAAACCTGATGAAAACGGACTGAAGGTCCGTTTCATCGTCCAACCCGATCGTGTGTAGGCGCCATTGGTCAGTTATGCTTTGGTCCAAAAAAATAGAACTTGCTTTAAAATTGAACCGAACGCCTGACCGATGGGTCAAAACCGATTGTTAGTATGCAAAAGCATCGGTTAAAAGGCTGCGCATGCTCAGAATCAAGTTGACGCATGCTTGTAAGCATTGAACTTTGTTTTTTTCAGCAGGTCGTTGTGTTAAAACATGTAAACGTCACCGTGTTCTGACCCGATCGTTTTTTTTAACCGATGGTGTGTAGGCACATCAGACCGTCAGTTAGCTTCATCGGTTAAACGATGACAATGGTCCTTCAGACCGTTCTCATCGGATGGACTAATTGTGTGTATGAGGCTTTACAGTCATGCTTGTTGGACTGGCTGCCGTACACATGGGCCAAATGTCGGCCGCTTTCTATTGACCTGTCTAAAACCACCCGTGTGTACGGGATGTAACTATAAATAAAAGTGACAAAACTGAGCAAATGGACCTAAATGAAAAAAAAAAAAACTAAATGGCAAAAAAAAAAAAAAAAAAAAAATAACAGGAAAGAAAACTACAAACAACACACTCCCCTATGGGGGGATCAGATGAACACGGACCGTCTGTCCGTGTTCACCCGATCCGCTCTGCAGACAGATGGAAAAATTGTATTTTCCTCCGTCTGCAGAATCGGAGCATAGCGGACACCGATAAGAACGGGTGTCAGTGCATATTCGGTCCGCAGGTGTGAGAGGGCCCTAAAAGTGAATGTAAGGCTTTGTTTTTTTTGTTTTTTTCAAATAACAAACACCAAGGCCTCTTGCCCCTTAGGGAAAGAGAGCCTTGACTGATGGGGGCATGGCCAGGTACTAGACAAGGTGGTGGTAACTTAAGAATTAGTTATTTTGGGGGGATGGGATGGGCCTGAGCTCGGGTAAAAGGGTCACCCCAGGGAATTCTGGGTCTTTTCGGAAAAGTGCTCGGAAGAGCAGCCCACCCTCCCACCCCTTTTTTCTATGGTATGTCACAGCTTGCTGTGGTTTTCTTGACCTTGCCAGCATAAAATGGCTGTAATGGGCCATGCCCTTGATGGAAACCGAAAGTAGGCGGCCTGTCCAGCACTTATGGTAAGGACAGGCCCCTCCCCCCTTTTGGAATTGTGTGCTCACAGTACAACTGTGACTGGCACTGGTTGAAAAAATGTTCACGTTATGTTTGCTTTTAATAAAGCTGTGGCCTTGCCCTTTCCAACCTAATGGTTGTAAGCGTGTTTATTTAATAGGGTGAAGGGGCAAGGGGGAAGGTTTATGTACATCTATGTTACAGTTAATGGTACCTGGGCTCATTGCGCCTGAGCAGTCATGTCATACTTACCTTCATTGTGCAGTTTCTTTTTGTACAGAGTGTCCCCGATCCTTGACTTCTGGGGTTCCCCAGCGGCACTGGTAGAGAAGAGAGAGAGAAGAGCTCTCCCGGGGGGTTACCTTGCAGGCGCTCTCCCGAGTCCAGCATTTGCATCCATAGACACAGAATGCTGGACTCGGCCCCGCCCCCTCTGCCCACGCCATCAGATTTGATTGACAGCAGTGGGAGCCAATGGCTGCAATGCTATCAATCTATCCAATCAGGAGCCAAGACAACGGGCATTAAGGTAAAAAAACACGAGAGTTTACAACCCCTTTAACCAACCTAGTGTTAAACCAGACCTTCCAGTACAAAGCAAGGCCTGCTTATACTGTCGGGGGCCCCTCCCCCTTTAAATATAACCTAATGTTAGTAGTCCTAAAACATACCTCAAGAAAAAAGTTTGATTTATGCTTCCATCACATTCCTTCCAGTTAGATCCTGTGGAATACAGAGCAGCCAAAATCACTTTTGCAACAGACTGAAGTGTCTTCTCTCAAGATTTCTCCTGCTCTGCATTCCCCATGAATCTTCCCGAATGGACAGTGTTGTCACACTCAGTGACGATCAAAGAACACAGATATGGACTAGCACTGGCAATATGAAAGCTGAATAACAATTCCAGGACTCAAAAATAAAAGAAAACATACCATATGAGTGTAGAGGGTATGCATTTTGTATCGAACAGCTGCCTTTTGAACAGTGGTGGTCCATCCATTAGGGACGCACAGGCGCCACCCCCCGTTTATGCATCCAGCCCCCTAATCTACATGTAGGGCACAGGACGCATTCCAATGTTTTTTTTTCCCTAAGCACATGATTAAAACCAGAAGCTCTAATAGGCTTTAAAAAAAAAAGTGTGGCCCACACAGTTATGTGACAATAACGAATAATTATTTGCTATTGTCACACTGATCCTCACACTGATCCTCCTCCGGCCAATCACCTGATTGGCTAAAAGGACATGTGATCCTATTGGACGCCTAGGAGCAGGAGGGAGGAGAGGCATGGCGGAAGCCGCCGTGATGCAGAGGAGGAAGAGATGCGATGGAAGCCTCCGCCGCCTGTAGGAAGCCGCCGTGATGCAGAGGAAGAGGAGACACGATGGTCCCCTGCTGCCCATAGGAGCACTGCCACCTAGACTGGGTAAGTGCGGGGCTGGATGACCGACCGACCAAAAGCACAGTGGGGGGGGGGGGTATCTTTGCCACCCTCTCAAAAAATGTTTTTAATAAAACACCAGCCTCCACTGCTCTTGAATCTCATGTGAAATATCATTGGAGGCTATTTAAGGCATAGAACGATACAAGAAAAACAATGAATGCCAAAAGCAACAACTATCGACCTCCACTGCCCGTTTCTTCCTGTGCAGACAAGATGTTGGCAGGGGACAATCCTCAAATAGCATTAAGAGCATCAGTGCATTGATACTTTTCTTTAGATCTACCAAAAATTCAGCCTACTGTCAGAATTCCAGGAGCAAAGACTGGGAGGTGTAAAAAACAAATATATTACCTTCAGTTCATCGGCATCATAAAAATCCACACGTACTGCGGGCACCATCCATGTCTGAAAAAGTGTGGCTAGGATCTGTTTGGCGATCGTGTCTGCGATGAGGTGGAAGTGAAGAGGGTTCCTCCTGAAAATAAAAAGACCAAAGAGGTCAAAATGGTAATGAGGTAACTTCAGTCATTTAGAAAACTGTAAAACATGCACATTTTGCATTTCAAATGACTGTGGACTTGTGATAGAGTAGATCTAATTTTTACCATATCATTAAATTTTTATGGCTCTTGTGGCCCAGCTTGCTGAATCCTTGTGAAAGGAGAGTTTCAGAGCAGCATGTGCACAGTGCAACTTGCTATTCACATAGGGGTACCTTTCCCACATGTGCTTTACTGATCCTGCTCTTTCATACGCCAGAAACCATCATGACTTCAGACCTCACTTTAAACAATTGGTGCAATTTTACTCAATATTTGTGGCAAAGTCCAACAAGTACACTCCAGGGCCACATAACACAAGTACACCCCCGTGCGATATAACCCTATCTGAGTGAACTAGGCTGCCCAGGTGTATCTCAACAAGTCCATAACTGGTATCTTCCAAAATTTGGCAATTCTCCAGTCTTCCGGTGTCTTTCAAAAGTCTACTGGGTGCAGCGATCTCTTTTTGTGGCTCATGACGATCAAAGCATGTCCAGGAGCTGGTTCCGGAACCAGGCCTTTCCCTCTATTTAATAACAGGGTAGACAGGCAGGACCCCAAAAGCCCAGGAACTAAGGTGTGAACAGTTAACCCCTTCCCCAGACTAGGCAAGTCAACTGCCTAACTAATACACTGTAGGCAACTTGCCTACAAGCAAACCAAAGAATATTTATCTATTTACAAAAGTCCTAAGATAACAAAGATGACAAACCAATGGGTTTTGTGATCTATAAGGTTCCTCCTTGATCAAGACCCTTAATGATTAATAAGGGTTTCAATCCATGATAAAAAAAATGGCTTCTTTAATCCTACAGCATAATTGAGTAGCCCTTGAGTCTGTACACATGCAATGCAGGGTGTTCTCCAGTTTAAGCACCACATCCATACAACTTTGGCTGTCTATATTTCTGGATCTACTGTTAGTTTCAGCATGAGGTAAAAACCACTTATGTATTTCTTTGTCGTATACTTAATTTTAACTTCTGTTTTTCGAATATGTTCATTTCAATAATAATGTCTCGAAATGTCTTTTCACTGAAAACACGCCACCTTCTTCCTGAAGCCGTACAAATATGCTTACATAACCCTCATTTTCCCCGAATTGCTCTTCTGTTGCTGCTCCTTATCTATTGATCGGGACATGAAAACAGACATTAGTTCCACTACAAAAAACCGCCATCTCCTGAATAAATAGAAGAGATTTTATTTCCCAACCCCTCCTTTCAGTCTAGTGGATATGTGTCACCCTTAGCATACTCCTGAGAACAAATCTTTTTATTTGATATTCAAATAATATCCATTAAAATCTTATCACCTCTCTGGGGAATTAGCGGAGCGGCCCTGCTTACAAAAGAGCGACCCGCGAGCAGTAAGTTATGGGCGCCGAGAGGATACGTGACATTGTTGCTGTGTGTAGCTATCAGTTTTGTCAAGTTACTTAATGCAATTATGTACTTAATCAGCTATTTACATAATTGTGTTATGGAAGCCGGGACAGGAGTGGTGATATGTACCGTATATTCTGACGATGAAAGACACATGCTCAGCATCTAATGGGAACATTCAGATGTTGTTACAAGGCTCAGCGTTAAGTGGATTGGTTGGATGTTGCCATGAACAGGTATTAAATATGATGCTTTCAATTTAAAGCATCATTTGCCATTACTAGGTCATCTCTCCTCCTAATAAATTGAATGCATAGTGTTTCTGGTAAATCAGGTCCTATTTATTATGTGGAGGACTAATATATGTAGATGTGTCACCCTCCTAGGTAAGTGCTAGGGTGGTTAGATAAGTGTTAGGCTGGGTTCACACCTATGTGAATTGGATGTGGGTTTCCTCGCATAGCAGGAGATAGTGACTGGCTCTCTATTGAGCCAGTTCACACATCTCGGCAGCGGCTCCACTGCAAATTGCACAGAATCTCTGTGCATCTTTTGGGCAGTTTCAAGTTCGAATTCAGCAAAACATTTGTGCTGAAATCAGACCCGAAACGGTAAAGTGGGGATGCACCGGACTCCTACTGTGAGCCGAATGCGGCTTATATGTGAACCCAGCCTCAGTGTGTGTTTTTGATAGGAAAATTTGGTTGACGCGTTGTAATCATTGTAGCTATAATTTTGGGTAACATAAAAGCATAGATAAGCTCACTGTACGCAGGGAGAGGTAATTGTTTAGTCAGGTCTGCTCTGTGTGCTCTGCTGCTGTCAGTTTGCCAGATAGCTCCATTTGTATCCAGGTAACTTAAGAAGATTCTGGATGATAGGTGTATTGATGCAGCCCCAGCCTATCCCAGAGAGGCATGCTCTTATGGAATGCTGGGAGACTGTATTTATTATTCTTTTATTCTAGGAGCACACAGAGTTCAGGGTCTCGTCCCAGAGTGGAGGAGTCCAGTCTGGAGGGGCATGCAGCCCTCCCAGGTAGAAGCTGCTGTTGGTGAGGCCTTGGGTGGGTGACCTGAGGGGAGGAAGGTTGAAACTCAGGTGCTAAGAAGAAGTTAAATGAGGGGAGTTGTCTGCCAAAGATCTGTCTGGTATCACTGCAGAGTGTGGCTTGGAAGATTGGAAGGAGGTTACCTTCTGTCCTTGGGCCTTGTGAGTACAGACACTGAGAGATTATGGGGACCTTGTTCTCTAGCTACCCCTCAGTGCCCTATAGTCTGCTGTGGGTCTGTTAAAGGGGACACAGGCTGGTGTCCTGAAGGCTGGTGTGCTGTTTTTAAAGGGACTTTGCTCTTGTAACTACTACTACTTAAGCTGAAGTCTACTGTTTGTATAAG
The DNA here is from genome assembly GCA_029574335.1 of Rana kukunoris. NCBI lineage: Eukaryota > Metazoa > Chordata > Amphibia > Anura > Ranidae > Rana > Rana kukunoris. Next base: position 432,953,680 of record CM056051.1, read on the forward strand.
AGAAAACTGGGTAACAAGCATGCAGTGGTGTGCAGGCGTGGACATTCTAAGAGATGCACAAGAAAAGATATGTACTGGTGCATTCGTGAGCGCAAGCCAGCGCTCACGCGCATGTGCGCGCATTGGCGCCAGTTAGCCTATTTAAACCTGCCAGTGACATGCATACTTTACTGAGTGGTCTTTTCAGCTAGTGCCTGTTAATATCTATAAGAGCCGGTTCACACTGGGGCGACCTGTGATCCGACTTGAAGTCTCCCCAAGTCGCTTGGTTGAGAAAATCAATGTAAGTGAATGACAGCTGTCTTAATTCACACTACTAAAGTCGCTCCGACTTCAGAAAAGGTTCCTGTACTACTTCAATTTAGACTTCTAGGCGATTTGTACCCATTGGTTTCAATGGAAGTCGCCTAAGAAGTCTGATCACTATCTTAACTGAAGCAACTTTCCAGGAAGATAACATACATTTCTCAGGCAAACCCCTCCCTCCCCCTCCCTCTCCCAGAGCTGATTGTTGTTTGATTGGCCACTGGAAAGTCTCCTGTCCTGGTAGTAGTGTTGTAAATCGCCCCAGATCGCCCTGTGGTTCATGCTAAAGTCGTGTTGGAGTCGCCTCTGAAAGTCGTGCTGGAAGTCGTGTTGCCCCAGTGTGAACCGACTCTTAGTGTGCTATAAAATTGTTTAAGATACATGTGATTTAATGATACATTTTTTTATAAATTAGTTTTTACATGCTATCTACCTTGATAGATAATATGTTTGTTTAAATAAAGGGGCAAATAGGTAGATTGTGAGCACTCCCGAGCAAATAGCAGGTAACAAAACCTGATTGTATAAAATTTAACATGTGATCTAGAGTAATGGCCTGTACACACGATCGGTCAATCCGATGAGAACGGTCTGATGGATTTTTCCATCAGTTAACCGATGAAGCTGACTGATGGTCAGTCGTGCCTACGCACCATTGGTTAAAAAAACGATCGTGTCAGAATGCGGTGACGTAAAACACAATGACGTGCTGAAAAAAATGAAGTTCAATGCTTCCAAGCATGCGTCAAATTTGATTCTGAGCATGCATGGATTTTTAACCGATGAACGTGCCTACAAACGATCGTTATTTTTTCTATCGGTTAGGTATCCATCGGTTAATTTTAAAACAAGTTTCAAATTTTTTAACCGATGGATAAATTACCGATGGGGCCCACACATGATCGGTTTGGTCTGATGAAAACGATCCATCAGACCTTTCTCATCGGATTGACCGATCGTGTGTACGCGGCATTAGGGTATATATGCCCATAACCAAAATGACGAAATTACAACTTCCTGATGACGGCCTATTTGATAGGCTGAAACACGTCGAGCTTAATCCTGAAGTTTTGAGCATTAGCACTTTATTTGGGATTTTAACGTTTTTGTTATTTTCATACGAACACTACACTTGGGACTTTGCAATTGTAGCGTCCTTTTTAGGTCGCCATAACACAATATTGGTTTATGGTCTATACACACTTATAGCATATAGCGAATTTTTTGTATATTTACTGATCAACTCTGTGCTTGCCAACAAGAGTTTCTCCATCAAGTACTAAGTCATGTTTTGCTTGGGAATCAAATACCTTTTTTTACTCACAGAATTGCAATTCAATTTATAACATTTGTATCATGTGTTTTTTTCTAGACTTTTGGTTGATATTTTTTCACTATCATTTAAAATTCACAATGATAAAAAATTGTAAGTAGGCAAACTTACAAAACTTAACTTACAACATCTGCAGGGGATCAAATAATAAATTTTCCCCAATATATATATATATATATATATATATATATATATACTGTATATATAATGTGCACAAAGCCAGCTCCATAAAGACATGGTCAGACCAGTCAGCTGTGGAATTTACTTGGCCAGCAAAAGCCCTGACTGAACATCTTTGGGATAAATTGGTGCAAGCCATATCTCCTCTTCCAACATCAGTTCCTGACCACACAAATGGGAACAAACTCCCAAAGACACTTGTGGAAAGTCTACCCAGAAGAGTGGAGGCTGTTATGTGGTGAGTGACGCTGTATTAATGCTCATGATTTAATCTGGAATAGGATGTCCAACAGGCTCATATAGGTGTGATGGTCAGGTGTGCACAACTGTTGTTGGCTATATATGGTAGAACATTTGACCAAACGTGAGATTAACACAAATAAGCTCAAGTTACAAAATTGCACGCACTAATATGTTATATGAACTCTTTTTTTTTAAAGTGGAGTTTTCCTTTAATTAACCGGCTACGTGTAAACTTTTCTCATGTGCCGGCAAGTAAAAGTGACCAGTCTGCCCTTCCATTCTGAAGCAGCGGGTCCTTTGAACTTGAGAAAGCCTTTTGCTAATCCACAGAAATATGTCTGGAAGAGCTCTGGGGTCTGCCTGAAATTCTTCCTCGGTTCCTCTGCGGCGAACCTGCAGCCCCTATTGAAGTGTCAGCAGCGTTTTCATCTTAAGAAAGCCTTTGCTTTGTATTCTGCACAATTCTCCTTGGCAGCTTTTAGACAAAGCCGTTGCCTCAGCAGTGTCATGATTAGGTCTTCTGAGCTTTAACATATTTATTACAGATCCACGTTAAAGAACCCTCTACGCAAGCAGAAAAAAAAAATTGCTAACATGAATTCCAAGGTCTTGGGAAGGCAACTGTGCGATGGCTCCACTGCCGGCGTCAGGTGAAAGAGTTTACAATGCTGCCCCAGGGACCAATCAGGGGGCAAATCATTGCTCATTAACATCAGCAGTAAGTCTCCGAACCCTTGGGGTAAGTCGATGGACGCAGCATGCAAGCAGATCATGTAGTGACAGAGACAGCCTTGTTATGGAAATGTGACAAAATAGTATGCTGTGCAATCAATTTATAATGAGTAAAAGGAAAAAATAAGTACAACAGCATTTTTATAAAAGCAAAAAAAAAAAAAAATACAGAATTCCCTGTGCTCAATTTTGCAGGTTAGTCGCAACAAAAGCTGACCTTATTTGAAGGACAACTCTAATAAAACAGCTATAAACACACTTCAGACACATTTACAAGAAGCATTTTTCCTATCAAATGGTTTGTAAAATAATGCACTTTGCCAGGTGATCTCAGGGTGACAACGCTTGAAAGCCTGTGGTTCTAAATACTTTGTGACACTGCCCCGCCTCCTGCCTGTGTTCCTATACCGCACGTCTCTTTCTACCATACATGCCGTTCTAGGCAGGCCCAAAGTTGCTTGTGATTGGCTTTAGGTTGGTGGATTCAGGCAACCTTGAAGAATAAAGGGGGTGGAAGCAGTAACAGGAATGGGAGGCCTAGAAAGAGAAGCCAGAAAGAGTGGCAGATGGCAAGGGTAAATGTCATCAGAGTAAAGGCTTAGCCTTTGGCCCTCCATTTTTACCTACAGGTAAGCATATTATAAGACTTACCTGTAGGTAAAATTAATACCTTTTAAATGTGCACCGTTTAGCAGATATTCACCCTGGATGCAGCTAGTGACATCACCGGCGCATGCGCTCTGAAGGTCTGGCATAACGTGACGGACCTTCAGAGCACCATGTCGTAACTCAGGGCTCCTGCGCATGATGTCATCGCGACACCAGCCACTCACACAGCGGGAGTCTGCAAACCCAGAAAGGAAGCCCAGGTGAAGATGGAAGCCCTCTCAGCGTTGACATCGTGCCGCTGGAGGGCTTCATTTTAAGGTGCTTCATAATGTGCTAATATGCGATGCACACCTTGCACATTACGCTATTATTTTGCAGGGAATTTTTTTTTTCTTTTATTGCATCGGTTTACTACTGCTTTAAGGCTTCGTTCACATCAGTGTCGTGGAAATGTGCACAAAATCACATGCTTTTATGCAACGCACAAAAACTTGCTATCCCTTTGCGGTGCCATTAATTCTCACTAACCTTTTTAGTGCATTTCTCACGCACAGGGCAGCCCACTTACATGATTGGGTTGCCCTAAATGCAATGAACAAGAATGTACACAAATGTGCACACACTTGGTTACACCTCCAGTATGAACTGAGACTAAAGACTGGAAGTAGGAGTCAGGAACACACCAGCACAGCACAAATTGTGCACAAAATGGTGTTCCCACAACATCAAGTTCATGGAATTAAAGCAATCTATGCCAGGGGTTTGCTTAGTGCATGACAAAAACACTCTATTCTACATATCTGACTGTAGTTTTTCTTTGGTGCCTGAATCACCCTTGGCATCAGACAAAAAAATGTATTCTTGGGGCATGCATGCTCAGTAATGTGTAAGGCCCCTCTTACACAAGAGATCGGATCCAGCTGTCTGTCTTTCCAGCTGGACCCGACCAGACACTCCATTCTCCTCTACGGAGCACTGGATGTAAATGGACTAGGTCCGATCCAGTCCGGCAAAGAAAAATGGAAAATGATCCATTCCCCTCTGTCTGGCCGGATTGCTTTACATCCAGCTGCCAATAGAGCAGTAGCATCCCGCCCATACGGGGCGCCACCCCCCCCCCCCAAAACCATGCGTTCCAATGTTTTTTTAGAAGCATCTGATTAGAGCCAGAGGCTCTAATTGGCTTTAAAAAATAGTGGCGGACTCGGGGCGCAGAGCACTGCGGCCTGAGCCCACCCAGTTGTGTGACAATAGCAAATTAATATTCGCTATTGTCTTCCTGATTTTCCTCCCGGGCAATTAGGAAGCAGGACCTAAGACTTAATTGGCCAGGAGGAGAAGTGATCGGACTGGCCACCGTAAGTGTGGGGCCGACCGACAGGGGGGCGGTAGCTGGGTGCTATTGGGTGTCTTGTTTGCTGACCCCCAAAATATACAGCACCAGCCACCACTGCTATAGTGCAGAGCCGGCTTTGTCTGTGTCCATTCTGCAAAAGTGGAGCAGGCACGGACCTGTAATCCACCCGCTCGGTTCAGCAAAAATGGATCCGGATTATTTGAAAGGGTATATATTATCTCTCACAGAGCAGAAATGTCAGGACGCCCACTAATACACAGCTCCTTTCTCTATCTGCAAAGTAGAGAGCGTCCTGACCCTCCTGCTCACCCCCTCCCCCTCAAGAGGCTTTCTCCACACCAGGGAGAAAGTGTTGCATTACTGTGTGTAGTTACAGACAAAATAACAGGAAGTGAGGATTTCTCAGAAGAAATAAGGACATTTAAAAGCAAAATGGAAGGATGAGGTAAGTGAAGGAGAACTGCACTAAGGTAAAGGAAGCTATTTAGGGGGAAAAAAATTACCTTTACAACCCCTTTAAAGCACACCTCCATGGAGATGACTAGAGTGATTGCAACTCTGTAAACATGTATACATCATTACATTTCTTTTTAGGCCTCATGTACACTACAGCTGCTAAACTGAAGTTTTGGAGCAGTTGGGCATATAAGTTATCTTATGTGTACATGTACAGTCAGATGTTTATAGTAGTATATATGCAGTTGAGGTTACAGGCATTTTTTTTAAAGCAGAAAAATTGCATTTAGGACTGGAGTTCACTGGCATTTCAAAAGCCAAATGCTTGTAACCCCATGTAACTGTGGTGTTGGAAGGCAACATGTTTTTTTTTTTTGTTTTAATATCAGATGTTTCTGGATGGTTGAAACCTGATTACACCTGGCCTGGATTGCCAGCAGAGCAAGTTCACCCAGCAGGGTGGTGATAATGAAGAGTCATAAATGGGAATTCACAGGTTGTTCTCGCAGGCCTCCTGGTGTGAGGTATGGGGGTAGAGAAGCATCAGATAAGACCTCCTGGAGGGGTGCGAATTCAAATGTCCTGTTACTGAAAGATGGTCCGGTTCAAAATCAGTGATTCATGGACTATTTGCTGCCCCTAGTGGACACTATAGCATGCTTCCTGGAGGATGGTATATTAAGAATGACTGCCTCTTATAGATTTTTCATTGGATAGAAGGCTATAAGGGTGTTTGTGTGGGTGGTGTCTGAGTGGGCTTTACAAATAGTGGCCAGATAGAGATACTTGCTTTCTTGCCATTAAGAAAAGCTGAAGATACTGAACACAGAGACGACCTTACGTAAATGATCATTGATGTTCTTATGTTTCCTATGCTCTGTAATATATTTGTTTTAGTGTTTTATGTTAGCATTCCTATTTTCTTGGAAAATAAATTAGACTCTCAGCTTTTTTAACCACTTCAGCCCAGAAAGGATTTACCATTTTTTTTGTGATACGACACTGCATCGCTTTTACTGACAATTGTGCTGCCTTGCGACTCTGTACCCAAACAAAATTTCCTTTTTTTAAACAAATAGAGCTTTCTTTTGGTGGTATTTGATGACCTCTGTGGTTTTTATTTTTTGCGCTATAAACAAAACAAGAGCGACAATTTTGAAAAGAAAACAATATTTTTTACCTTTTTGCTATAATAAAACCCCCCAATTAAAAAAAAAATAATACAAGCAGTGTGGGTACCTGAATTTGACTTGCAGTCTCTGGTGGGGGGAGGGAGCAACATACTGTAAGAAGCAATCAGTTGTGCTGAAATGCTTTTGTGCTAAAAAGGAATGTGTTGATAGGAGGAGGAGAGTGCAAAGTGACAGTAAGATGAGCTCAGATGATTAGTCACCTGCTTCTACTTTTACTGTTCATTCACAGGGTTAGGGTTGGACAAGACCCGTACGTGTTACTAAAAGCGGAGTTCCACCCTGATTTTTTTTTTACTTTTTCCCAGTCCTTGATCAATAATGACAAACATTTGGGGTGAAAAACATTTTTTTTACTTACCCAAAGTGCCCTGTTGCTCCGTGGCACTCCGCTTCACTTCCTTCCTCGCCTGTGCTCCTAAACAAAGTAAGTCATAATTTCCCAGGAGTGTGTCAAAAAATTGTGTTATTTCCCGATAGGAAATTATGTGATTTAAGGCGGATCTATCTAGATTGTCATAACAACATGGCGGAACCTTCCTCCATCGCCGCCCGTTGTTTTGGCAACTTGATGAAAATCGGCGCTACGGCCGCCAGAACATCGCGCATGCATGAGATCGAGAGGTGCACCTCTCGATATGTTACCCAGGAAGAGGTTGCGAGTGGGCTTCATATGCCCACACTCATCATGGCAACAGGCAGAAGAGGATTGGATAAATCGTAAGTAGAAATAAAAAAATAAAAGGATTACTATCCACTAGCATATATACATATAGTTTATGTGTATTATTAATGCAATGGGAAGGGATGCCTGTATAAAAAAAAAAAACATTTTGGTGGCCGGAAACCATGCTTTAAAGTTGTAAACCCTCTCCTATACCCAGTGAAGTGACTGGCATCGGGTGATACACAGAGATTAAATCCTCCTACACACCGTGAGGGAAAAAAGTATTTGAACCCCTGCTAATTTTGTACGTTTGCCCACTGACAAATAAATGATCAGTCTATAATTTTATTGGTAGGTTTATTTTAACAGTAAGAGACGGAATAACAACAAAAATATCCAGGAAAACGCATTTCAAAAAAGTTATAAATTGATTTGCAAAACACTTGTTGGCAATCACAGAGGTCAGAGTAGTAGTGTAGTTGGCCACCAGGTTTGCACACATCTCAGGAGGGATTTTGTCCCACTCCTCTTTGCAGATCCTCTCCAAGTTATTAAAAATTCAAGGCTGACGTTTGGTAACTCGAACCTTTAGCTTCCTCCACATATTTTCAATGGCATTAAGGTATGGGTATGGGCTAGGCCACTCCAGGACCTAATGTTCTTCTTCTTGAGCCACTCCTTTGTTGCCTTGACTGTGTGTTTTGGGTCATTATGATGATGGTTATTTTGTGATTCTTTCATTTTCTTCTGTGGACAGGTGTCTTCTATACAGGTAACAAGCTGAGATTAGGGCACTCCCTTTTAGAGAGTGCTCTTAGGCTCCTTACACACGGAGTGGTCCGTTTTTAGGTCCACTCCGTGTGTCCGTCAGCTCAGCGGGGGGTCTCCGCTCAGCTGTCGGCGGACAGGGCGGTCCCCGCACACTGTGCAGGGACCGCCCCGTCTCTCCTCCGCTCTCCCCTATAGGGGGTCGGATGGAAACGGACCGTCTGTCCGTTTGCATCCGATCCGTTTGGCCGGACGGAAGAAAAAAGGACATTCTTCCGTCCGAAAAAACGGATGCGGATCTGGCGGACGTTAGCGGATGCATCATCCGCTAACGGATCCGCTCCCATAGGGGTTCATTACAAGTCCGTAAACGGAGTTGTAATGAACGGACGAACGGTCCGCTAGTGTGAAAGGACCCTTAATCTCATATTGTTACCTGTATAGAAAACACCAGGGGGACAGAAATCTTGCTGATTAATAGGGGATAAAATACTTATTTCATTAATTTAAAATGCAAATTAAATTATAACTTTTTTGAAATACGTTTCTGGATATTTTTCTTGTTATTCTGTCTCTCACTGTTAAAATAAACCTGCCATTAAAATTATAGACTGATAATTTACAGTATTTGTCAGTGGGAAAACAAAATCAGCAGGGGATCAAATACTTTTCCCCTCATTGTAAACACACTACGGGCCAGATTCAGGTAGAGTTAGGCTGGAGTATCCATTGATCCGCCAGCCTAACTGTCACTTTAAGCCAGCGTTTTTGTTTTCTGTAACCAGAAAACAAGAAACGCCGGGTTGGAGTTCCGATGCGATCGGCGCAATTGAATTTCGCCATCGCATCGTTACTTCAACTTAAAAATGGCGCCGGGGGCGTTCCCGCTGATTAACGCTGAAAAAATATGTTAATCAGCGGGAGTCGGAAATTCACGATCTTTTTCGGGCGCGACGCAGTGACTTTACGACGTTTCCGGAAGCGATACGCAACGTAAAGGTAAAGCAGCCCCCTAGTGGAGTATCCTATGTTAAGTATAGGCGTCGTCATCGCCTATACTTAATCGCGTCGCTTGCGTAAAACGTTCATGAATGGGGATGTGACGTCATTGACGTTCACTGACAGAATTTGGAGCATGCGCACTGGGATGCATTGACACTCGACGCATGCGCAGTACGTTCGCCGCGGGATCGCGCATAGTTTAAATATTACACGTCCCGTACCCGCCCAATTTGAATTCCGCCGGCTCATTTGCGATGCGCTGCCGCAACTTTAGGAGCAAGTGCTTCATGAATAACAGCATTTGCTCCTAAAATTTCGGCAGAGTAACGTAAATGAGAAGCGTTACTCCAGAGCAAAGATGCTCTCATCTACCTGAATCTGGCCCTACCTGTCTATCTGCAGTCTTCTCTTCTCTACATCCATTCACAATCTAGAATTTTTAAAGCTTGTCTGAGAGTTCAGAAAAAAGGAGGCGAAGAGCTGAAGTAAAGCCCCGTACACACGATCAGAATATCATACAAAAACTACCCCCTTCGAAGCGATTGTACGATAATCTGATCATTAATACACAGCTTTCATTTGAAATAATCCGATGGAACAAACACAAAACATTTTCTTGTACGATACGAGATCGTACAATTTTCATTCAATTAGTACAGTTTTCGGCTGAAAATACAATACAAATACACATTACATCACTCTCGAATTTTTATTCTGTCATACTTTTTTGTACTTTAGTAACCTATTTGTTTTCAATATGAAAAGTAGCATGCAAAAAAAAAAATCTTATTGTGTGTGTATCAGGCTTTACAATCTGCAGATCTCAGTGAGGGGAGCTCCGAGAACTGATTAGAGGGAAGAGACACCCCCTCCTTCACACAACAAACAGGAACAGAGCTGACACTGTCAATCAACTGGAGGCCCCTCCCCTATCACCATTTTTATCTTGGTGTCATGAAATGAAAACTTGTTAGAAGTGATTCATGCTGATAGCAGAGGAATAAAGCAGAGGACAGAAATGACAATTAGTGCTCTTAAAGGGGTTGTAAACTCTCTGGTTTTTCACCTTAATGTATCCTATGCATTAAGGTAAAGACATCTGACAATTACCAGCCTCCCAGCCCGCCCGTTTTACTTACCTGAGCCCTGGAATGTCTCACGACGAGGACGCGTAGCATCTTTTTCCGGGATGTTTGGCTATTGTTTGGATAGATTGATAGCAGCGCAGCCATTGGCTCCTGCTGCTGTCAATCAAATCCAATGACTTGGGCGTCGGGGGGCAGGGCCAATGCCTGCATTCGGCGGCTATGGACGCAAATGCTGGACTCGGGAGCACACCTACAAGGTAACCCCCTAGGGAGAGCACTTCCCAGAGGGGGTTATCTGATGCGGGGAGGAGCTGAGAGAGTTACCGGGGGACCCCAGAAAATGGCGTTTGCACAGTGGAGGTAAGTATGACATGTTTGTTATTTAAAAAATAAAATAAAAAATCGAACCTTTAGTGTCACTTTAATTGAGACAACTACACACTATAGAGTGACATGCTTTGTTCATATTTCATGTCTGGGGTTTACAACTGTTCTTCAACCCTTGACCTCATTTGACACTGACATCATTCTTTCATAGTTTCTGCAAATTAAAATGTTGATTTATTGATTATTAAACGATTATTACTTGCTACACCATTGGAGGAAATGTTCCACTTTAAGACCCCTTTCACAACGTGGCGCCCCGGTCATTAGCACTTTTCGGCCACTAGCGGGGCACTATTTACTCCCAAAAAGGGGGTTTCAAATAACTTTTAAGGTGCTTTGGAAGCACTGTCCATTCTCCCAAGCTGCCCCAAAGATGCTGCTTGCAGGACTTTTTATAACGTCCCGCAAAGCACACTGCTCCAGTGTGAAAGCACTCATTGCCCAGAATGAGAGGCAGTTTTCCAGCACTTTTTAGAAGCTATTTCAAGCGCTAAAACACCTAAAAATTGCTTTAGTGTGAAAGGGCTCTAACTGCAGTGCAGGAAAATAATAATGCTTCTTGCTCTGTCAGACAAGGCTTTGCTGTGTGGCAGAGTTGTGTATAACTCAGGACTGGATGGACAGAATTACAAATCGGGAAGGCGCTGCCGAGCTGCCGGGGGGCCTAGTGGAGCCGTGGCCGCAGCTGGGAGCACTCAGGGACACCTGTGCATTGTGGGACCGGGGGTGATCAGATGAGCCAGCACCATAAGTGCCAGTGGCTCCCCCAACCACCCTAGAAGCCCGAGATGTGGACGCAGGGGGGCTGTGGCTCAATCTGGAGGGAGGACGGGTGGCCCTGCAGGCCCTGTGTGCCCCTGGAGCCGGCAACTCGCCGGCCTCAGAAGCACCAACGGGCGGCGTGGATATGACCGGGGCAACATTCTCACCAGAGAGCAAAGGCAGGAGCCAATCAGCCTGGCCTCTCTCGAGCAGATCCCTGACCCTCTCGATCATGGCGTCGGGGTCCATGGTGAGTTCAGGCAGGAACGCAGGGCAGGCCAACTCTTGTGACGCCAACTTCTTGAAAGTAGTGGGACGTGCTCTGCATAGCACTGTTCTAGAGTTCTGGCACCACCCCCTCACCTCGTGCCATTATGGCCAATCCCAGCGGAGCCACTGCGACTCCCTAATTGTGTTGACGCCCCCTCTTGGTTGCCAAGCATCCAGCAGTCAAGGCTCCCTTTCCTTAGCGCAGGGCGGGTCAAGGTCCATCATTAACAGTGCCGTATGGGGAAGGTCACCATACCCCAGTCCCAGTAGCCAAAAGGGCAAACCAATCTCTGACCAAGAAGCAGCGAACCCGACAGCTGTATCAATATCTCTAAAACCAAATTAAATATTGTGTAGTAAATAGGATCACATGGGGGGGGGGGGGGGGGATAATAAGCCTCTATTTCCAGCATGCCTCTGGGCAGCCAAAAACAAGACAGAATGGAGAGATAAGACATCTGCTAGTTTCTCCAAATACAATCTAAATTAAACATCTTTGCAAATATAATAAAGAAGGTATTACATTTGCAAAGATGTTTATTTTCAATACAAAACGGTACATTTTTTCACCCCTAATCCCGACTGCTTTACAATAACTGATACGGTAATAAACAAAAAAACAACAAAAAGAAAGGACATGAAAATGCTAAGCTTATCTGCCATCATAAATATAAATTAAACATCACTCAATCGCAGGAAAGCTGCAGAGCAAAGCAAGCCGAGCGCGTCTCCTCCTGGAATCACCGAAACATATCCAATACGAAGAGGCGGCTGACAAAAAAAAAAACGCTTGCCTCCCGCATGGTACACACACATTACAAGGATTACAATAAAGAATACCATTTAAAGCCAACAAAGAAATTGCATCTGAGTAGATGACTTTCTTTTTATTAACTTGAATGTTTTCCTCTTCCTGCGAGTCTGTGATTACCATACCGAATCCCCCTCCCTGCTGACTTCATCTCTTTTCTCTCTGCCATCATCTCTGACAGCCAGCAATCTTTGAATGCACAATGTATTCTATAGTCACACTGGTCTGCCATTGTTAATGTACATACAAGAGTTTCAGAGCTTTTTTCCACTAGTGTACAGGCTTCTCTGCTGTACTGAAATGGATAACTAATTTCCCTGCACACTATGAGCTGTAAGCTTCTCACAGTGTGCAATAAAAGCCGCAGAAAGTCAGAGCCCATCTCATTTCCTGGATAGAGGAGGTCCAGCATCATCTAGTAATTTCCTCTTCAGCCTGACTGTCCCTGGTACACGTTTCATTCTCTGGATTTCAATACCTGTGTACTTATCAGTACAGGTGCTACGCTAAATTAAGTTGGGGGATGAGAGAGTTACCTTGCTCTCATTCGTGTTGTTTTACTAAATTGGGTTCTGTCAGTTCTGGGCTGTACTGTGGGTCATTCTGTACTCTGGAGGTGTAGGCCTTTGGACGACAGGTGGCGCCAGAGGGGTCCAGGCGGAGCCGCTTTTCCCCAGCAGCCAATTGGAGGAGTGTTTTCCTCGCGGGGCATGCTGGGGGAGGGTATTTCTGTGGCAGACGCCATTTTCCGGGGTTCTTCGCGGGTTCCTGGTTCCAGGTGCGGCACCCACCTTCAGGGTGTGCCCACATCACGGGCCCCACCACTAAGGCCTACCTGGCCGGAGCAACTGAAACTACAATGGGGCCCCAGTGACTTACTGGGGTTCCACACTGAAAAGATCCCAAGCTAAATGTGATGTTTGGTGGGGAGTTGGTCTGAGGTGAGCCCGGAGGCAGGTGAACCAATAGGGCTTAGACGAACCATCGGGGATCTGGGTACTGGGTACCGAACACTGACAGGTTGTCTGCTGCAAACTGGCCCCAAAATTACTGACTGAGAGGATTCGCTCTACGTTCATGTTCCTGAGTACTGGGCCTGTGGGAGAGACCCTCTACAAACCAAATTCTATTCGAGAAACTTGTTCCTTCTCAGCAATCCTTAGTGACTTTCTGGCTACCACGCCTGTGAGAGGGACCTGTCCAGGGGCGCTATACCCACTATGGCTGGAGTGGCGACAAGACAAACACATTCGTTGGAGGCAGGACTCGATTATCAACAGCCTGTATCTGCAAGGTTACTCTTTTTCACCAATCTACTCTATCTACCTCGAGTTGACTGTTGGTCGTGTTGGACCAGAAATAAAGCATTGAAAACGCCAACCGACGGTCTGGACATTCTATTACTGCCCTAATCACCATCATCACCCCTAGACACCATCACAGAGGTAACTTAAATACGCCGATCCCAAATCTAACCAGCGGCTCCTCCGAGGATAGCGCTACACTTACAAAAAAGGAAGCTCAATATCAGGTGTAGGCGTTACCAAGGGAAGTCTACATGCAAATGCAACTTCCCTAAGAATTACCAATCCTAAGCACTGCCATCAACCCATCAAGGTATTTTGCTAAACCAGCTTCTGACAAGACCTGTACTTCTTTTTTTTTTTTTTTTTCAAGGAGACCGTGGAGATCCTTTGGGGTGAAAAAGCCACCTGCCCAGGAAGCAGATCACTTACAACATCAATACTTTAAGGCCCCCTTCACACTGGGGCGGGAGATGTGTCGGCGGTAAAGAGCCGCTATTTTTAGTGGCGCTTTATCGCCAATATTGTGGCGCTATTCGACCGCTTGCAAAACGACCCAGTGTTGAAGGGGTCTAAGATAGCAAAACCAATAAGATAACCTTACAGGTCCAATGCTTTTTTTCCACTTTTTTCAACACACCTTCAGCCTGACAACCACCCATCAAGGCATTTTGATATTTGCATTACTTTTTCCAAGAGCCAGCCTGCTGCTTGCATCGGGACTTAGGGCTCTTGAGAGGCTTACTGTAAGAACCTAATTTTGATTTGGTACTTGCCTTCAATAATCCAATGTACAGCTTCACCTTGATTGGCAAAGGGAAGGGCAGCACTATGAGCCACTCACCTGTGCTCCAGTGCATATGGCCTGGCAAAAACTCTCTGACTGGAGGAGGGAACAGAGGGATGGCTCATACATCTGCAGCTGCTCTTTCTCTGTCAACTCATGGGTTAAGGCCAGGCACATGGCCAGGCTGTGTTGCTTAAAGAGGAGTCCCCGACCCCCCCACCCCAAAAAAATTAAGATCAGCAAGCTACAAATACAGTAGCTGCTGACTTTCAATATAAGTCCCTGGATCCAGCGCTGTCCTCACCCAAGCAGATTGCTCAATTGGCTTTGAGTTCAGGCAGCAACAACTTGACTAAAGGAAACCAGTAGAGAAGCCTTGTGGCTCCATAGCCAAGTTTCAACAGCACATGCGCAAGCCACGTTGCTTTTTGTGAACAGTCCTGCAGTCTTTTGGGATATGTCCCAGAAGGCTGTGGAGGAAAGAGGGGGGACGAAATTCTGCTCAGATCGTTGTGGTGATCCAGCCGTAAGTAATGTAGCAGGGACCTGTCAAAATCCGGGACCCCCCCAAAAAAATTGCCAAATGTAAATGGGGGTACCTTTTGCGCAGAGTGCGCTCATCATTGCCTTTGACCAGGCAAAGAATGCGGTCATGTGAAAAACTAACATTAAGGCAGTTCCCAGAATTAGAGATGAGCCTTCACTGTGCGCAGTGTGCAGAGTTCCTCCGATAAAGTACTGTCCCATGTCACTACAAACTGTAACTTGTAGGTTGCATTAGGAGGGATATGCTGAGTCTGCAACCACTCCACCAGTTCAATGTACCTCGTATACCTCACTCCCAGTAACAGAATGGGGTCCTGCCATACACATAGCACGGACCTCATGCATGTTCCTTAATTTTTCACTTCCTGTACCACATGCCCAGGCCATGGGTCTCTGAAATGCGAGTTTAGATTCGGTTGCTACTGGATAATGACCGCTAGGAGCCAGAACATCAACCCCCTCACTACCGGAAGACCCGCCACCTTACCAGGTTCTATGCCTAACGACTGGTTGCTTGCAGCTTGACTAGTGCTTGGTTACTCTTAGCAATTACATTCTTCCTGTGTACTTCCTCACTAAATAGACCTTTTGTAGTGGTGTTACTTTATACCTGTAGTGCTTTACAGAGCCCGGTTCTCTTTATACATCAGAACCAAAATATACCCCTTTGAATAACTTCAGACCAGGCTAAGAATGGTTAATATAACTTTACTGAACAACTTGTGGCATACACTTCAATATGAACAATGTCTTTCCCTGATTCTAACTACCGTAGTGTGACTGACCAGGCATACCTCTATGAGATGAGAGTCCATTATGGCATTATCACTGGCTTAGCTGTCCCCAAAAGTCCTGCTGTCTTTAAAACAGCAAGCTGAGAATCCCCATCGAAGATTTTAAACCTTAGCCTTCCCCCTTTTTTACATCACAGGTGAGCCCGCTAGGACTAAAGTGTGTCATGGTTCTACAGTTACTGGTGGCCATGATAAATGGTGGTTTTTTTTAAAGGACAATGTGAATTGCGACACCTTCATATCTTCCAGCATCAGCTTTCTTTGTGGCTCTTGGCACTCGGTCACATGTGTAGCGCCTGGTTCAAAGTACCGGTGCTATTTAAATTTAGAGGGAGATCAGAGTGTAGTTAAACTCTGATCTGGTTAAAATGTTCAAATTGGGTCTCTGTCTCAGCTTGTCTGTGCTGTGGTCTAATTATGTTGTGCTGGGGTGTTTTTCCCACCCCAGTGCAGTTGATGGTTCCTGGTTCTGGGACCAGGCTGGTCCGGAACATTTAAGTCGTGGCCGGGAGCCAAGTGGTCGACTGGGTTCCCAATCCTGAAGATCCCAAGCGGTATAGCTGTTTGGTGAAGAGTCCATCTGAGGAGATCATATGAGAGGCTGGCAAACCAATAGGGTCTCCACAATCCACCAGGGATCGAGGTATCCGGACACTGAGAGGCTGGTCAGCTGTCAATCGGTACCTGAAAGCAATTTGAAGGAGATGCAGGCCAGAAAAATTGCCTCCGTATTTGCAATCATAGAGGGCATGTGGCAGAGGTGTCTCCCTAAAGTCCATTGCAGTAGGGTCTGTGGCAGAGACTTTTCCTCAACGGTTCGAGCGATACTTTGGCTGCCAGGTTAGTGAGAGAGGCCTATCCAGGTACGCTATTCCCACTCAAGCAGGAGTGGCGCAGAGAAGTTTTACACGTGGGAGCAGGACTGTTTCCCTACTGCTATGCCTGAATTTGCTATTCTCCTTCTTATTTCAACTCTACTTTCCTCACCACAAGTTTTATTGTTTTTATCCGGCTGGGTAATAAAGAGCACAGCAAAAGACACTTGTTGTGCACATTCCTTTACTACTGCTATATTCACCATTCACCCCTAGGAATTCAGAAGAGCCAAGAGGTAAATGTGCCACCCAAAACAAACCAGTAGCTCCTCCAGGGGTAGTGCTACACATGAATTATTAGAGCTGCAATGAAAGCCTCACCTTTGCCAGATGCTGTAATCGCAGGTCTATCTATGTAACAAAACAACTAGCCACTGCCCTCACCTATAACTGGCCTTCACAGCAAGGAACACATGGAAGGGTGTTACATTTAAGACAAAAGCAAAGTATCTCTACTTAGAGTTATCAGCCTAGCGTATCTTAGTAGCTTTGGGCCAGGGGGCAAATATCCCTTTTCCTCCCCAGGAAACATCTACTAATGAATAACATACTGTATAGGACAACATTATTTCATACAGCGCTATTGATCCTTCTTGCACATTCCCCATGCAAAAAACAATCCAAGCATCAGCCTTACCTGTGAAATAAGACAGACTTCACCAGGGTGACAACATCTCGACTGGCATTGTAGCCGGCGCACACAATTGCAACGTGGATTGTCTGCAAAGAAACAAAAGAAGTGCTGTTATAGTGAGCGAACGATACCAGAAAATCCTCGGCAGCAAAGGTAAAAAAGTCGCAAAAAAAATGACTATGGCTTTTATTGTAATTTTCCAAAACATGCATTGAGAAATCGTTGATACTCTCCTGCACCTTTCTATTGTCCCATCACTATAATATACATCCTTATTGACCAGTAGGGGGTGAGGGACAGGCCACAACAGCTGTCTGTCTATACTGTGTGGTAGGATTCAGATGTAAAGGAGTGTGTCTCTTTAGTCACTGCACTAGTACACACTTTTTTTTAGCACCTGCCTCCTGGGCTGGGCCTTTTGGCTGGGATCGGAGGAATTTTTTATTCCTGGCTGGAGGGCCTGGCCATTGTATTGCACAATGGCCACTTTTCACTCTCCTCTCCACTTTCTTCCTCCCCCACTTTATTTTACTTATTCCTTTCTTTGTCACTTTTTGTATTTTAGTGTTGTACGTGGTTTGTGTGACTGGAAGGGTGTAGGTGCTCCGGCCTGCCCTAAAAGTCTTGGGAGGGGGTGGACATGACCTTCTGGCTAAGTTCACCCTCTCTCATGGGGTCTCTCTTCGGGGAGCCCCACCTAGTTCTTGGATGGGTCTGTTTCAGCAGATCGTCTAGAGAAAGGGGTCTGTCTGGTTTTAGCCAGATGGACCAAGTATAGGTACCCTTGTACCTGTCTGGGACCTAATGCCCCGGGGGATTCAGGGCAAGGCCCTCTGATTTAAGAGGGCTTGTGTACCCCCGTTGCACGTTTTTGTGTCACCTCTTTATGTTGTGCACATTTTTTTGGCACCGGGTGAAGTTTCTGAGTGTGTTTCACATGCCATGGGCTTTCGAGAAAAAAAATGAAAAAAGGAGTGTGTATCTTTTTTTTTTTTTTCACAAGAAATGGAGTGTGTATCTTCAGGGATGACTCCATTGTTGCCATCATTTTATTGAAAAGCGCTGTATTTTCATCTGATATGTAAGTGCATATTTTTACATTCACACGTGACCTCTAACACGGATGACCATTCCCTGCATTTCCTGAGTGAGAGATCTTCCAGCCTATCCCCAGGTGATTGCATGCTACACTACAGTCATTCACAGACCCCCCTCCTGAAGAGATTCCACACCATGGTTTCAAGTATATACCAAGCCTGATTGACTCTGGAAATACAAATTTCGCAGAGTCCACACGTTTTCCGGTAAGCCTGCACCCACACCAGTGGTGGGATATCTTTTTTATTTGGTGGGCTCGTTAGGTCCTCTACAAAAAACTCCCAACATGCAGAGAGATGTGCTCCAACTTGGAACCAGACCTGTGTGAATAGTCTGGGGAGTGTTCTCTGTGCGGTGAAACAAAGCCTGTATGGCTATTACTACTATTAAGGGCTCTTTCACACGAAGCAGTCTGTTTTTCGGTCCGCTCCGTGTGTCCGTCGGCTCAGCGGGGGGTCTCCGCTGAGCTGTCGGGCGGACAGGGCGGTCCCCGCACACTGTGCAGGGACCGCCCTGTCTCTCCTCCGCTATCCCCTATGGGGAATCGGATGGAAACGGACCGTCTGTCCGTTTGCATCCAATCCGTTCGGCCGGACGGAAGAAAAATAGGACATTCTTCAGTCCGAAAAAACGGATGCGGATCTGGCGGACGTTAGCGGATGCATCATCCGCGAACGGATCCGCTCCCATAGGGAAGCATTGAGGTCCGTTAACGGACGTCCAAAAAACGGACGTACGGAACGGACGTGTGAAAGAGCCCTTAGACTCTGAACAGCAGGGAGTTAGGGACTGGGGCAGCACTAGGCTGTACCCAGGTATTAGTTAGGGACACCAATGTGTTTAGTGAGCGGTCAATGGTTTATTTTTGTATTTTTTTTTCTGTCATATTTATTTTTGTATATAATATAAATAAAAAACGCACTTTTTTGTTTTCCTCCTACCACTGTCTGCTGTGCCTAATTTTTTTTGTGTGCTGAACCCATCCAGGGGGTCACACACACCCGCTGCCGGGCTAACCCCCTCACAGTATCTTATGTCTGGAGGGCTGTTGAGGATTCTGAAAATCATAGCCGTGATCTTCTGCATCCTAATTAAGCATCTTCCCAACCTGCACACTCAACCCACAGGGTAGTTTGCTCAGCATGGCCAGTGCCGAGTGAGCTAAATGCAAGTCTTGAGAGCACCATCTACAGCATGCATTTACAAAACACTTACAAAGCTTTCAACAAGCTTCCAGTGGCTTTTTTGAAGTCCTTCAGCTTCCTCCGACAGAGCTGAATGCAGCTCTAAATAGACATGCTGGCTATAGCTAAAGCAAGCCGTTAGCAGGCTTTCAGCAAGCTTCAGCATCAATGGCGGGTGAGAATGATGCATACAAAGGATGCCTACAATAAATTACCTTAGTACACTAAATTTAACTCCTGGTAGAGCTGGATGCAAGTACAGTAACTTGCAAGTTTCAAAGGGACATACAACTTGAATTACAGTGAACAATGGACAAAGAGTTATGCACATAGTCATGGCAGAAATTGCAAACAGGGAAAGCATTTCCAGGTTAATCAGGTTGTTAAATTCCACTACCATATTTGTCTATAGTCTTTCCCTTGGTCAATAAGTCACTAGCATTTTCTTGATCTCTATAGGGCAGTCCGCATTGTAGACGTTCCATTAGCCCACCAGGAGTGTCAGCAACAGGCAAAGGTGGTACTGCCACTCCCACATTTGTTACTGCCTAACTGAGGATGCAGCTCAACAGAGAAAAGAGATACAGTCTTACAGCAACCTGTGATGGGGGGGGGGGGGGGGGGGGTTTGACACAAGTGTACCATCCACCATTGCTCCCATGCTCCCATGCTGGGTGATCTGTCCATTGCCTTCTTTGACACATTAAGGTTTATGCATAGCAAAATATTTTTTATTGGTTTTGGATAGAATGTAGAAGTGATAGAAACCCTTGTCAAGTTTCTATTGCTTAATAATTCTTCAAGTGATGATGAGCTCTGGATCGCTCGGGGTACATTTATAGGACTATGAATTTTTATATTGGAGTGCAAGTTCTAGGATTTTAAAACTTAAAAGGAAAAACCAAGGCATTTCAAGGTTTGTGGACACCCCCCTCTACAGGGCTGTAAACATACAAAACAATAGATATACAGTGCCTTGAAAAAGTATTCATATCCCTTGAAATTTTCCACATTTTGTCATGTTATAACCAAAAACGTAAATGCTTTTTATTGGGATTGTATGTGATAGACCAACACAAAGTGGCACATATTTGTGAAAGGAAAATGAAAATGAAATGTTTTTCCAATTTTTTTACAAATAAATATCTGAAAAGTGTGGCGTGCATTTGTATTCAGTCCCCTTTACTCTGATACTCCTAACTAAAATCTAGTGCAGGGATCCTCAAACTATGGCCCTCCAGTTGTTGTAGAACTACAAATCCCATGAGGCACTGTAACACACTAACATTCACAGACATGACTAGGCATGATGGGAATTGTAGTTCCTGAACAACTGGAGGGCCATAGTTTGAAGACCCATGATCTATTCTAGTGGAACCAATTGCCTTCAGAAGTCACCTAATTAGTAAAGAGTTCACCTGTGTGTAATTTAATCTCAGTATAAATACAGCTGTTCTGTGAGCCCCCTCAAAGGTTTGTTAGAGAACCTTAAGGCGGCCATACACGGTTCAAATTTCGAAATAATTTTCGTACAAAAATCGTTTTAAAGTATTTTCGTACGAATTTTGCACCGTTAGTGGGCTGCAGCAACAGCCGATTTTCGTGCGGCAAACACATTTGAGAAATCTGACATGTTGGACATTTTTTGAAAAACTAATGATTTTCTGTTCAATGATGAGAGAATCGGACGAGAAATGTAATAGAAAAAAAAAATCCGCATGTGCAAAAAAAGAATATTCCCGGAGAGAAACGAAGATTCCCGGAGAGAAACAAAGATTCCCGGGAACATGAAGGTTTTGTCGGCCGAATTTCGAAAATCAATGGTGGCATGATCGGATCACAAAAAAAAACGAACTTTCTGATTTCGAAAAGAAAATTTGTTCTAAATTCGACTGTGTATGGCCTGCTTTAGTGAACAAACAGAATCATGAAGGCCAAGGAACACACCAGACAGGCCGGGGATAACGTTGTGGAGAAATTTGAAGCGGGGTTAGGTTAAAAAAAATCTCCCAAGCTTTGAACATCTCACAGAGCACTATTCAATACATTATCCGAAAATGGAAAGAGTATGGCACAACTGCAAACCTACCAAGACATGGCCACCTAAACTGACAGGCTGGAGAAGGAGAGCATTAATCATGGAAGCAGCCAAGAGGCCCATGGAAAGTCTGGAGGAGCTGCAGAGATCCACAGCTCAGGTGGGAGAATCTGTCCACAGGATAACTATTATTCGTGCACTCCACAAATCTGCCCTTTATGGAAGAGTGGCAAGAAGAAAGCCATAAGAAGTCCCAATTGCAGTTTGCGAGAAGCCATGTGGGAGACACAGCAAACGTAATGTAGAAGAAGATGCTCTCGTCAGATGAGACCAAAATTGAACTTTCTGGCCTAAAAGCAAAACGCTATGCAGTTTAGGAGATATTTACAATAAAGCCGTGCTCTGATGTCTACAGCGCATGCGCCAATGTCTATGGCGCATGCGCACTCTAGAAAGGGCAGATCGTGCCGTTTCTAAAGTGGTCATGCCATGACTGGCGGCTCCCACGGCACTCCGGCCAGTCACAGAGCCGGAGTTTGCAGCCCCGGAAGGAAGAGGGGTGAAGATGGACACTTGCTGCCAGTGGGGACAGCAGGGGCAGCAGGGACATCGCAGGCTTAGGTTTCAGGTAAGTAACACATAATAGCCCATTATGCTTTACCTTTGCAGGAAAATAAAGAGGAAGTAAAACCCATCAGGGTGTACTTCCTCTTTAACCACTTGCATTACCAACATGTTTGGTCTGATGACCCTCCATATAGAGAGGATCATCTATATGCATAATCGCCGCCCCGGGTTGAGCCATCTGGCAATGACCACTGCTTACTATTTGTAGAATAAAAAGCTGATATTGCTAGACCATGCACATTCTTTCCCAATCCCTTCCCTCACCACTTTCCTGATTTATCTCTTCCCCCTCAATCATTCCTACTACCACTCCCTTTATAAAAAGGATATCATGCATACTAGATCCTTTCTATTTTGGGTCAGACCTGATCTTGTCAATTTCCTTGTGTTGTTTTGCAACATCTACAATACAATTGTTGTACTATGACTAAGTTTCTCAATAGAACATATTTACAAAAAAAAAAGTGCCCAGTATTGAGGTGGTTAAACAATTTTGTTGTTTTTGTTTCTTTTACGTGTATTACTATTGTTGGTATCTTGGATCCCTTGTTTCATACCAAGTGTCCCTTTTGAAGGGTACACCTTCCACCAGGACAGAAAGGGAGGAGAAATCTCCCCATGCGGATATCCAGTATCTCACAAAAGTGAGTACACCCATCACATTTTAGTAAATAATTTATTATATCTTTTCATGTGACAACACTGAAGAAATTACACTTTGCTACAATGTAAAGTAATGAGTGTACATCTTGTATAACAGTGTAAATTTACTGTCCACTCAAAGTAACTCAACACACAGCCAATAATATCTAAACTGCTGGCAACAAAAGTGAGTACATCCCCAAGTGAAAATGTCCAACTTGGGCCCAATTATCCGCCCCCCCCCACCCTTGTTGTCATGTGACTCATTAGGGTTACAAGGTCTCAGGTGTGAATGGGGAGTAGGTGTGTTAATTTTGCAGTTATCGCTCTCACTCTCTCATACTGGTCATTGGAAGTTCAATGTGACACCTCATGGCAAAGAACTCTCTGAGGATCTGAAAAAAGAATTGTTGCTCTACATAAAGAAGGCCTAGGCTATAAGAAGATTACCAAGACCCTGAAACTGAGCTGCAGCATGGTAGCCAAGACCATACAGTGGTTTAACAGGACAGGTTCCACTCAGAACAGGCCTCGCCATGGTCGACCAAAGAAGTTGAGTGCACATGCTCAGAGGTTGTCTGAGGACTGCCATCATTGCTGCAGAGGTTGAAGGGGTGGAGGGTCAGCCTGTCAGTGCTCAGACCTTACGCCACACACTGCATCAAATTGGTCTACATGGCTTTCATCCTAGAAGGAAGCCTTTTCTAAAGATGATGCACAAGAAAGTCTGCAGTTTGCTGAAGACAAGCTGACTAAGGACATGGATTATTGGAACCATGTCCTGTAGTCTGATGGGACCAAGAAAAACGTATTTGGTTCAGATGGTGTCAAGCATGTGTGGTGGCAACCAGGTGAGGAGTACAAAGACAAGTGTGTCTTGCCTACAGTCAAGCATGGTGGTGGGAGTGTCATGGTCTGTGGCTGCATGAGTGCTGCTGGCAATGGGGAGCTACAGTTCATTGAGGGAACCATGAATGCCAACATGTACTGTGACATACTGAAGCAGAGCATGATCCCCTCCCTTCAGGGACTGAGCCACAGGGCAGTATTCCAACATGATAAAGACCCCAAACACACCAAGATGACCACTGCCTTGCTAAAGAAGGTGAGGGTAAAAGTGATGGACTGGCCAAGCATGTCTGCAGACCTAAACCC
This sequence comes from Rana kukunoris, assembly GCA_029574335.1. Taxonomy (NCBI): domain Eukaryota; kingdom Metazoa; phylum Chordata; class Amphibia; order Anura; family Ranidae; genus Rana; species Rana kukunoris. The sequence continues at coordinate 432,977,525 of CM056051.1, forward strand.
TATTGATCATCTGTGGGGCATCCTCAAACAGACGGTGGAGGAGCGCAAGGTCATGAATGTCGTCATGAAGAAGTGGAAGAGGACTCCAGTGGCAACCTGTGAAGCCCTGGTGAACTTTATTCCTAAAAGGGTTAAGGCAGTGCTGGAAAATAATGGTTTGCTTCTCAAAAGGAGTAGGAATTTGCACTAGCTGAAATTACTACAGCGCTCGATACACATTAGGAGGATCCCATATTGCCTCAGCACAGGGACTTTACTCTGAGGAACAACCTAACCTCAGATTGATCAAGTGTCCATTTCTGGATCACACTTCTCTATCCTACACTGAAGACCTAAGATGGACAGTGTCCTATAACATACTGGGATGCGCCCTATCTATTTGAGAGGTCGCTCCTGCAACATAACAGATGTCAACGTTACCATATAAGTCTATTTCTATCTAGTTGTTTAGAATGAGTGTGTGAAGTTTGAATGGATGTGGTAGCTACCTGTATCTTGACAACATTGTCAAATTTTAAATTAATGTAGTGGAATTGTATCTAATTGTTAAATTTAAAAAAAAAATTCAATAAAGTGTTTTTTTGTTTTTTTATCACCGGCTGTTTCTCTTTGAAGATTCAGCAATTTTACACTGTTCTACAAGCTGTACACTCACTACTTTACATTGTAGCAAAGTGTAATTTCTTCAGTTTTGTCACATGTGAGATACTGTAGGTTAAAACATTTCCAAACTCTACTGAAAATAGTTTTGATCGCTCATAGTCCCTGTTTGGAAGATTTCCTAACTGTCCAGACAAGAAACGAATGGCCCGTACACACGATCTGAATATCGTACGAAAAATGCCATCCGATAAAGAATCGTACGATAATCGGATCGTTAGTACAGGGCTTCCGTAAGCCGATCATGACAGTTCATTTGATATTATTTTATCGGACATGCACAAAAATGTTCCTCTAACAATACCAGATCATACGATTTCCGTTTAGTCAGTACAGTTGTCGTCCAAAAATACAACACAAGTGAAAGGCTGACTGCAGGTCAGCCTGTATTTGTAGGAGGAGTCGGGGGGTATTTAAACCCGTCCTCCTTCCTCCTTCTGGGCGTCGGTTTTCCTGTGTGCTGTTCTGTCATTTCCCGTGCGACCTGTCTGACGTCATTTCCGGGTTCCGGCTCTGCTAGGAGGACATGCGGCTACGAGGGGGTCTCCGTTACAGGTTTGAGGTGTCAGTCGGGGGGGGGGGGTCTGCGATACATGCAGAGCCAGCAGCACTCACCGGGCACATTACCATTAGCCATGGCAGCGCCAGCCTTTATCGTAGCGGGGGGTCGCGCTCCGATGACGTCACCCGCCACGGCGCCCAGACTAGGCTGGAACCTCACATGGGGAGATGTTGCGCTCGAGCCCCCTCCCCCCCCCCCCCCCCCCCCGTCTCAGCTTCTCAGCAACTCTTCAGTGTTTGTGCCAGGCCACCCCTGAGCCCATTCTTTTGTCACCACATGAACCGTGGTGTGGGTGGTTGTCCCATGGTTGCAGCGCAGCATGGTCTCACAGCTGGGTTCACTTTGACGGTTGCTAGGCTACCCAACTTCCCCAGGTGGTCTGGATGAAACTCTCGGGTCAAGGTGGACCCAGGTCCAGACGGCCGCACTATTGAGGAGTGAGCTGCTGGTTACTCTTCTGTAGTGTGTGTGTGTTGTGCAAGCCAGTGTAGTAGCATTGGACAATGTTACTCACCAGCCCCCCCCCTTCCCCATCCCCCCCTTTTTCCCATCTTGCGCTCCACGGTCACAGCACTAGGCATAGCTTGGTCAGCACGTCCTTGCTTCCCCCATAGTAGTGCTGGCAGTGATCGGACACTTGCTTCATGCTTCCACTTTCCCATCACGGTCACATTCCTCATGCGGTCATGTGTCTCATGCGATCATGTCTCTCGTTGAGTCATGTCCTCATGCGATAAAGTTTCTCATGGTCATTGCCCGTGCATTCACGCTTTGCATGGTAGTTGCTTTGGATCATGTGTTTCTCATGGTACTTGCTCATGCGTTCCCGCTTCGCATGGTATTTACTCATGCGGTCATGTTTTTCATGGTAGTCGCTCATGTAGCCGTTTCGCATGGCAGTTGCTCATGCGTTTACTTCCTCATGCTAGCTCTCATGTGATCACGCATCGCATGGTAGTTGCTCATGCGGTTGGGTTTGCTCATGTCAGTTCATTTCTCATGGTAGTTTCTCATGTTGTTCCTCATAAGATTACGTTTCTCATGGCAGGTGCCCTTTGCGATCCCGCTTCGCTCGGCAATTACCCATGCGTTTACGTTTTCTCATGCGTTTACTTACCTCAAGCGGGTTCTCATGCGTTCACGCTTCGCATGGTAGTTGCGCATGCAGTTACGTTTCTCATGATTATTGCTCATGCGTTTATGTTTCTCATGATAGTTGCTCATGCGATCACGTTTCCCATGGTAGTGGCTCATATGGTTACGTTTCTCATGCTAGTTGCTCACGCTATCACGCTTCGCGTGGTAGTTGTTCATGCCATCACTTATCTCATAACTAGTTCTCATGTGGTCATGTTTCTCATGCGGTTACGTTTCTGCATGGCAGGTCCTCATGCGATTACTTTGCTCCTCCTCATGCGGTGATGTTTATCATGCGATTTCGTGTTCGCATGGTAGGTTTCTCATGCATTTGCATTTCTCATGGTATTTTCCAATGCGTGATGTTCATCAGGCGTTTACGTTTCACATGGTAGGTTCTCATGCGATCATGGTTAGCATGGTAGGTTCTCATGCGATCTCAGTTCATGGTTTCATGTTCTTGTGCTTCACGTGGCTCATGCCAGTCATGTCCTGGTGTGGTTCGCGATTCATGTTCTCGTGCGATCAAGTATGATGTCAGGTATTCACATCTTCTCGTGCACTCATGTTCCAGGGTGCTCATGTTGCTCATGCTATTCACATTTCATGCAATTCATGTTCTCATGTTTTTCCGTTTCTCATGCATTCCTACGTCTCTACTCTCCGTCACGTTACGTTTCCCACGTCATTTATGTTCACAGGTGTTACGTTCCTCATTCAGGTTTCTGTCATGATGCCGTTACGTTTCTCACATTCTCATGCGATTTCAATCACGCTTCTTATGGTATTTGATGTTTACGTTTCTCATCGGGTGTGTACGTTTCATGAAAAAAAAAGTAGTTCTCATGCAATTTGTTTCTCGTGATAGTTTTAATGCGATTCGTTTCTCGTGATAGTTTTAATGCGATTCGTTTCTCGTGATAGTTCTCATGCGATTACGTTTCTCATGCGATTACGTTTCTCATGCGATTACGTTTCTCATGCGATACGTTGCTCATGCGATTTGTTTCTCGTGATAGTTTCTCATGCGATTAATTTCTCGTGATAGTTTCTCATGCGATTACGTTGCTCATGCGGTTACATTTCTCATGTGATTAAGTTTCTCATGCGATTGCGTTGCTCATGCGATTTGTTTCTCGTGATAGTTCCTCATGTGATTTGTTTCTCGTGATAGTTTCTCATGCGATTTGTTTCTCGGGATAGTTTCTCATGCGATTTGTTTCTCGTGATAGTTTCTCATGCGATTCGTTTCTCGTGATAGTTTCTCATGCGATTTGTTTCTCGTGATAGCTTTCTTATGTGATTTGTTTCTCGGGATAGTTTCTCATGCGATTACATTTCTCATGCGATTACGTTGCTCATGCGATTCGTTTCTGGTGATAGTTCTCATGCGATTTGTTTTCGGGATAGTTTTCATGCGATTTGTTTCTCATTATAGTTTCTCATGCGATTTGTTTCTCATGCGATTCGGTTATCATGGTGGTTCTCGTGCGATTACGTTTCGCATGCGATTGCGTTGCGCATGCAATTACGTTGCGCATGCGATTGCGTTGCTCATGTGTTTTCGTTGCTCATGTGATTACGTTGCTCATGCGATTTGTTTCTCGTGACAGATTCTCAGGTCGATTACGGTTTTCATGCTTGTTCTCGTGCGATTACGGTTTTTTCAGGCTAGTTCTTGGGCCATTACATTCCATGGTGTCTCTCATGCGATTACATTCTCATGCGTTACACTGTTCATGATATCTTCCCCTTCTCATGGTGTTTCTCTTGCATTACGTTTCTCATGGTTTTATGTTCTGGTGCTATTGCATGGCTCAGGCTAGTCATGTTCTTGTGGGGTTACTGTTTATGTTCTCATACGAGCACGTTTGTCAAGTGTACACATTTCTCTTGCTATTTCATGTTCTCACGTTGCTCATGCTATTTAGGTTCTCTATGTTTTCCGTGTCTCATGTATTTCTATGTTTCTACTTTCCGTTTACGTTACGTTTCTCACGCATTCAGATTCTCAGGGTTACGGTTCTCATGCAGGTTTCAGTCACGATGCTTTTACATTTCTCACGTTCTCATGTGATAAGCTTTTCATACGTTAAGTTTCTCATGGTTTTTTATGTTCTTAGGTTTTACGTTTCTCATGTTTTTGTTTCCCATGCTATTCATGTTCTCAGGTATGTACGTCTCATACAACTTACGTTCTCATGCAGGGTTTCAGTTGCGACATTTTCTAGTCGATAGCACTGGCACGTTTATTTAGGTTCATGGCGTTCACCGCTGGGGGGGGTCACCCGTCACGTTTATGGGTGCTTACGGATTGAGATGAGCGTTTATAATTGGCTTGTATGGTGGCAAGTCTCCTCATCCGTTTCTCATACATTTCATGCATCTTGACATTTCATTTTCTCATACAATGACCTGACACGTCTTCAGGTTCATCAGGCCTGAGCGTACGTTTTTAATTTGCCTGCTACGCCTCAGGTTGCTCGGCCTTTGCAATTTTGGGGTGGTCACGTTCTCAGTTCAGCGGCAGTGGTCCTACACTCAGCTACATTTTATTTTTCATAGTCCGTGCATACATGTCACATTCATATCCTCACGTTAGTTCATGACCACCCTCCACTGCTGGGTTACCCGTCACGTTTACGAGTTACTGTCGGATTGAGATGTTCGTTTCTAATTGGCTTGTGCGGTGGCAAGTCCCCTCATCCGCTTATCACGGCTTTCATTACATACATTCATACGTCACGTGATCTCACTACTTGCATCACTTGCCTGACACGTCTTCAGGTTCACAGGCTTGAGTGTTACGTTTTTAATTGGCCTGATTTGCCTCAGGCTTGCTCAGCCTCGCTAGTTTCTTCGGACTGACACGTTTTACAGTCTTGTGCTATGTATTCATTTCTGCTCTACGTCACTGCATGTGTTAATCACGGACACCTGCACAGGTAGTGGCGAGGGTAGGTTGGGATTTTCATTCTCCTGAGGTAAGTTGGGGCGTGTTGGTCATGTTTTGTTTTAACAATGTTCTTCTTCTTTGCAGAATTCATGTCAAAGGCGGCAGATATTGCAGATTTTGCCGCCATTCGTCCTTCTCCAGTTACGGGTTCTATACATGGTTGAACGCCCTCTTTGAACCTCCCAATTTAGCCTCCTCCTTTGTTACAGACGGAGCCTGGTCTTCAAGTCCTTTTCATTTAGCCTAGGAAGTCCCTGACTCTGGCCTGGGATATCTTCCAGGCGTTTCTATCTCGGTATCCTGGGTCCTTTTCTCACAGACATTCAGTACCTACTTGCGTTCTTGTTTTCTTTTGCCACTTTCAGCTCAAACGGGTTTTTTAAGCTGGTGCACAGTACAGTCCGGGCACCAGACTCTGGTGGATGTACTCAGGGGGAGGCTACTTTCCTTTCCCTAGTAATCCCTTCTCTGCTAGCATAGGGCTCGACATGTAGCCATTCCCTGCCGACTAACTAGGGTAGCACTTTAACATCCACTCTGGGCCGGCTTTCGGCACAGGTGCAGTTTCTTGGGCCATTCATCGGGGGGGGGTCTGTATTCTTGTGATTGAGGAGTTAGATCGGCAATTGTCAGCATTCCTTCCGGTCATATCCCAGTTCCGCATGTCTGTCACAGGTATTCTTGCGTTGGAGGCTTTGGGTTATTTACAGTTCGTTCATTTCAATCTCTTGGTCAGCTCATCCTACTGGTTATTTTTGCCCCCTTTTAGGCATACTGACCACGTGACCCCGGCACGCCTCAGGTCACTTTCCCACCTCTAGGTCTATTTCCCTGTTTCCCCTCTGATCTTTCCCTAGCACGATTACCTGAGACTCCGAGTACAAGTGAAAGGCTGACTGCAGGTCAGCCTGTATTTGTAGGAGGAGTCGGGGGGTATTTAAACCCGTCCTCCTTCCTCCTTCTGGGCGTCGGTTTTCCTGTGTCCCACCCACCCATCCCCTTTTTTTATTGCTATTTCTTCTTTTACTTCTACTTGGGTATGCCCCCTTTTAGGCATACTGACCACGTGACCCCGGCACGCCTCAGGTCACTTTCCCACCTCTAGGTCTATTTCCCTGTTTCCCCTCTGATCTTTCCCTAGCACGATTACCTGAGACTCCGAGTACAAATACATTACAACAAATGACATCACTTCCGATTTTTTTTCTGTCGTACAAGAATTTTTGTGACTTTAGTAACCTATTCAGTTTCTGCTTGCGACAAGTAAACGAAAAAAATCGGACGATTGTGTGTATGTGGCATTACAAAAAAGTATTTGCTTGAAAAAACTGCATATGGTGAGACCAATTATACTGAAAAATACATCTTGGGTTTCCAATACCCTTCAACCCTATACAACGATCATCTTAGGGCACCAAAAATACAGCACATATGCAAAAAGACGTTCACTTAATGACTGTTTCCGATTAGTGACGGGCTGACATGCGTTTGAGTTTTTTTTTTTTTTACTGTGACTGCAAATCATGAACAGAATGACATTTGAGTTTCATATAATTCCATTTCACTAAGTGATGGCCTGAACTCCCTCCAGAGGCACAGCTGCAGCTAATCAGCCATGGAAACAGACAAAAATAAAATAAAGCTGCTTTTTTGCCAGGGATTGCCTAAAGGTTCACAATCTCGGTGTGACGAAAGATGTCTGTTTTCCGGGATGCTCAGATCTAATCTGGGCAGCATAATTGTGTTTGGAAGGCCCACTTTTCCTTCATAGCTTGAATAGGATGCAAATATTAACAGTTTCGGCCTGACAACAGACTACAACTACTTCATTGATCAAGTGTTTGTTTTGATTTTCTGCTTGGGGCCCAAGTTATTTGTCGCCTTAGAAACTAATGGTGCAAAATGGCCACTATGGTTCTAAGATGAATAAAAGGATGTATGCTCAGCAAACATGGAGGGGGATCGCATGGCATCCATGTTGATGTAACAGAGGTGGGATGACGTAAACTGCCACCCACTTCAGTGATCCTTTAAAGGTCTAATCCAGCAGGTCAAGAAAATTAGACATCAATGTACATAGTCTAACTGCTGAGAGAGATTCTAGTGTTTTTTCTGTCCTTCATTGTACACCTACATTATCATAATACCTAAGCCTTAGCCCCAGCTAAACTCAGAAACAAACCCATAACCGTACCCTAACATCTAAACCTAAACCCTAACCTTATTCTCCTAACCCTAACCATTAATATTAATCTGACGCCTAAATGTAATCCCTAACCCCAATCTAACACCTAAACCTAACCCTTAACTCCAACCTAACTCCTAAACCCAACCAGTAACTCCAACCAACTCGTAATCCTAACCATTAACTCCAACCAACTCTTAATCCTAACCCCTAACTCCAACTAACTTCTATACCTAAACCCTAACCTTATTCTCCTAACCCTAAATATCAATCTGACTCCTAAATGTAATCCTTAACCCCAATCTAACACCTAAACCTAACCCTTAACTCCAACCTAACTCCTATACCTAACCATTAACTCCAACCAAACTCCTAATCCTAACCCCTAACTCCAACATAACTCCTAAACCTAACCCTTAACTCCAACCTAACTCCTATACCTAACCATTAACTCCAACCAAACTCCTAATCCTAACCCCTAACTCCAACATAACTCCTAAACCTAACCCTTAACTCCAACCTAACTCCTATACCTAACCATTAACTCCAACCAAACTCCTAATCCTAACTCATAACTCAAACCTAACTCCTAAACCCAACCATTAACTCCAACCAAACTCTTAATCCTAACCCTTAACTACAACCGAAGTTCTAAACCTAAACCCTAACCTTATTCTCCTAACCCTAAATATCAATCTGACTCCTAAATGTAATCCCTAACCCCAATCTAACACCTAAACCTAACCCTTAACTCCAACCTAACTCCTAAACATAATCATTAACTCAAACCAAACTCCTAATCCTAACCCCTAACTCCAGCATAACTACTAAACCTAACCCTTAACTCCAACCTAACTCCTAAACCTAACCGTTAACTACAACATAACTTCTAAACTTAATGCCGCGCACACACGATCATTTTTCAGCATGTCCAAAAAACTAAGTTTTTCCAACTTCATCTTTAAAAACGATGTTGCCCACACACCATCGTTTTTGGAAAATGATGAACAAAGCGCGGTGACGTACAACACGTACGATGGCACTCTAAAGGGGAAGTTCTATTCGCCTTTTAGCCGATTCAGTGTTAGTAAAAGACGATTTGTGCTTTTCTGTCTGTTACAGCGTGATGAATGTGCTTACTCCATTATGAATGGTAGTTTTACCAGAACGAGCGCTCCCGTCTCATAACTTGCTTCTAAGCATAGGCGGGTTTAAAACGTCATTTTTAACGTCGTTTTAGCCCACACATGATCATTTTTTACAACACAAAAAAAGAAATTTTCAAAAACGACATAAAAAATTGAAACATGTTCGAATTTTTTTTTTGTCGTTTTTCAGAAGACAAAAAATGATGTGAAGCCCACACACGATCATTTTAAATGACGTTTTTAAAAATGTCATTTTATTTCATCACAAAAAACGACCGTGTGTACGCGGCATAACCCTTAACCCCAGACTAAATCCTTCATCTAAACATTAACCCCAATTTAACTTCTAAACCTAAAACATAATCCCAACCTATCTCCAAAACCCAATTCTCAACCTAAACATAATGTTTAAAGCCAGCCATAGATGGATCGAACCTCTGTTGGTACAGCAGGGATGAGCCAAGATATCATTCGATGGGGGAATCAAGCAATTTTCTTTCCTGCCTGCTTAACTCTGAGGCGGCGTACACACGACCGAGGTTCTCGCTGGAAACCAGCGAGAACCTCGCTGGAAGCTGCATTCCAGCGAGGACCTCGGCCGTGTGTACGCTCTCGGCGAGCTTCCCGTCGGGAAGCCCGTCGAGCAGAAATAGAGAGCACGCTCTCTATTTGCTCGACGGCCCGCCTGGAAGAATGGCTGGTTGCCATTCCCGACGGGCGGGTCGCCGATTTCGACGGCCGGCAGGGAACCTCGACGGGCGGAACGATGTGTTCTGCCCGTCGAGGTTCTCTGCCGTGTGTACACGGCCTAAGGCCGCGTACACACGATTGAACATGTCTGCTGAAACTGGTCCGCAGACCAGTTTCAGCGGACATATCCGATCGTGTGTACGGCCTAGCGGACAGGTTTCCAGCAGACAAAAGTTTTAAAACATGCTTTAACCACTTTAGCCCCGGACCATATTGCTGTCCAAAGACCAGAGCACTTTTTGTGATTCGGCACTGCGTCGCTTTAACTGACAATTGCGCGGTCGTGCGACGTGGCTCCCAAACAAAATTGGCGTCCTTTTTTTCCCACACATAGAGATTTCTTTTGGTGGTATTTGATCATCTCTGCGGTTTTTATTTTTTGCGCTATAAACAAAAATAGAGCGAAAATTTTGAAAAAAATGCAATATTTTTTACATTTTGCTATAATAAATATCCCCAAAAAAGATATAAAAAAACATTTTTTTCCCTCAGTTTAGGCCGATACGTATTCTTCTACATCGCAATTAGCGTTTATTGATTGGTTTGCGCAAAATGTATAGCGTTTACAAAAAAGGGGGTAGTTTTATGGCATTTTTATTAATATTTTTTTTTTACTAGTAATGGCGGCGATCAGCGTTTTTTTTCGGTACTGCGATATTATGGCGGACACATCGCACACTTTTGACACATTTTTGGGACCATTGGCATTTTTATAGCGATCAATGCTATAAAAATGCATTGGATTACTATAAAAATGCCATTGGCAGTGAAGGGGTTAACACTAGGGGGCGGGGAAGGGGTTAAGTGTGTTCCTATTTGTGTTTTTACTGTGTGGGGGGGGGGTGAACTCACTAGGGGGAATCATTGATCTTCCGTTCATACATTGTATGAACGGAAGATCAGCGTTTCCCCCGCTGACAGGAACGAGTGCTGTGTGTTTACACGTGATAACAAAAGAAAAGTGTAGCGCTAAAAATATGTGAAAATATGTGAAAATTAAATATATCATACAGTGAAGTATCATATGAGTATAAAAAATGAGAGATCAAAAAACACAAATATTAAAGTGTGGCAATGAAGCTCAAAACAGTTCATAAGAATGTGAAATAACTAAAAAGTGTCTCAGTCTGAGTGTCCAAATAAACGTGACAGCGATAAGAGTAGTGTTGATAGTAGCTCCACCACCAAAGGTAATTGAAGAGGCTTACCAGAGAATGTGGACTCAACTAAGCGGTAAACTTAATGAGTCACTGAGGCATGTATATGATGACAACCAGGCAGTAGACCTCCCAATGATAGGAAGTGAATGGTATCTCAAAGCAGGTCCACTCTTCATGCGATGAATGAGAACCAAAAAAGATTATATGGTATCAGGACCAACATACAGGGACCGTAGGCTCTTTACATAGGGTCCAAAGAGCTCAATGTGCAACAGCGAGGGGAGAAAAAATAAATGCGGACATAGTGCGATACCGTTTAAAATCTTTACTAAAAAGTTTCAAAGCATAAAAGGTTACACTCACATTTCAGCAGACAAATCAAAGTATTGTACAGTCTAGCAGTGGAGTCAGCAGGAAACCCGACGCGTTTCGATCAAGAGATCATCATCTGGGGTGCTGACTTACTGCTATGATAACTCAAAATATATACCTATGCCCCCTTACCGCGATCACGGCTCCAGCTTCAATCAATTGATAATTAATTGCCAAATGGAAAAGGGCAATGACGGCGTGCGCTCCAAGCCTCACTTCGCAGAACCAGGCTGGAACGCAACGTCGATCGTGCAGACGTTCCGTTGCGTGTTATAGGCATGCGCGTCACGCTGGTAACAAAGCGCGTCTTCCCACATACTACACGACGTTGTGCGCTTCAAGCCTCACACCGGAAAGGGAGGCCGGAGCAGAACGTCGTGCGTGCGGACGTAGGGGAATCACGTGATGCAATCCAGAATACTGTGGCCGGAGACTGTCATCACGAAATGTGATAGAAACTACATGTCACATTCGCGGATGAACAAATTACAGCGTATGGAAACCACAAATGGAATAGAAATCACAGACCTGTGATGTCCATATCGGGGGAGTTATCGTATATATAAAAAACCGACACATGCAGGAAAAAGAGAATAAGCCTGCCATTGTAAACATATAAAAATTATACAGAGCCTCGTATTGTTTGTAAATGGCATATATAAATAGTGCACACTTATCAAATTAAAATAGTGTAATCATAGGATTAATCAAAATGTAATGAAACACTATAGAAAAAAATTATAAAAATCACCTAAATAAAATATTGAATTTATACATATTGATGTTTCTTGGAGCCGTGATAGAGCAAGGGCACATAACATGTCAAAAATTTCAGGATTTATTAATAAAAGCGTTTATGTCCCACTCAACATTGAGGCCATGTGGGACATATGTACGCAGTTCATATATCCAATAAACCTCGAGTTGAGAGACCCCTCTCAATTTAGCTCCTCCCCTCCAAGGCGGTACATATTTGTCAATTATCAAAAATTGAGTACCTGTGGGATTGCGTGAATGACATTCCCTATAGTGTCGTGGGACGGTGTGTTTGGTGCTTCCACCGGAAATTTTAGCAACATGCTCACCTACCCGTACGGAAAAGGCCCGTATGGTACGACCAACGTACTGTTTTCCGCACGGGCAGGTGATAAGGTACACCACATGTGTGGTGGCACAAGTGCAGAAAGACTTGATGGGGTAACTGCGACCTGTATTGGTGGACCTGAATTCCAACGATTTGGATCTCCCATTAGTATTTACCAAGCAAACACTGCACTTCTTACATGGATAATACCCCTTCATATCTTGAAAAAACTTCGGGCGACAGGGGGGATCTACAATATTGGGAGCAATTCTATTTCTAAGAGTGGGGGCTCCTCTAAAGATAATTTTAGCTTTCTCTGGTAGGTTAGGCCCCAACACTTTATCACTCCTAAGTATATCCCAATGTTTGTCGATGATGGACTTGATGTCTCTATGTTGATTAGAATAAGAAGTAATCATAGAGAACCTGAAAGAGTCATCAGGCTCTCGTGGGGCTTTATCCATCAAGAGTGTACTTCGTTCTATTAATGCCACCTTCTGTAACTCTAGATCTACTGCTGCGATGTTGTACCCCTTCTCAACAAACCTACTTTTAAGCATGGATGCTTGTGAGAAATAGGCGTCGTCGTCTGTACAGTTCCTGCGCAGACACAGGAACTGGCTACGTGGAACGGAATTGAGCCAACTACTGTGGTGGCAACTATCAGTTGGAATAAAACTATTCCTGTCAGTCGCCTTGAAGTGAGTCTGGAATTTAAAACTTCTAGATTCAAGTTCAATTTCCAAGTCCAAGAAAGTGATCTTCACAGGACTGGAATCGAAAGTGAATGAAATACCACGTTCATTGGTGTTCAGAAATAAAAAGTATTCCTCTAGACTCTGTCGTGAACCATCCCACAGGAGAAGGACGTCATCAATGTACCTAGCCCAAAGGACGAGGGACGGATGTTGATCATGATAGACGACGTCCTCCTCCCATTTGGCCATAAAAAGATTGGCAAGACTGGGGGCAAACTTGGCCCCCATTGCCACCCCACGTTTCTGTAGATAATATTTCTGATCGAACCAGAAATAATTGTGGGTGGTTGCGAATTCCAATAGCTCAATGATAAATTGTTTCTGCACTTCTACAATAGTATGTTCCCGATCAAGAAAAAGTTTAACGGCTTCTATTCCAAGTTGGTGGGGGATACAGGTATATAAGGATGCTACATCAGCAGTAGCAAGAAGGTAGTCACCCTTAATCTCAATCCCTTCTAGCAGCTTAATAGTTGAAGTGGTGTCCTTTAGATAGGATGGTGTTGCTTTCACTAAGGGTTGTAAATAGGAGTCAATGTAGCGTCCTATACGTGACGTTATCGAGTCAATGCCACTTACAATAGGCCTGCCAGGTGGATTCAACAGGTCTTTATGGATCTTTGGTAGATGGTATAATGTGGGAATTCTGGGAGCTGCAGGCACCAAATATGCCTTTTCCTTCTTGTTCAAAATGAATGAACTAAAGCCTTTTGACACTATATTAACCAATTCATTTTTATATTTGTTGGTGGGATTGTTGGGTAACAACAAATATGTGTCAGAATCATCTAGAATGCGATTCATTTCCTTGTTGTAATTATTTTTGTCCATGATAACTATGCCTCCCCCCTTATCGGCAGGACGCACGACAAGGTCTTTGCGGTTACATAGGGATTTGAAACCTTCCTTGGGTAGGGGATGATTATAGAACTTCTTGACGGCCAGAGAATCAAGGTCTTTGAGGACTAAGTCCTTGAATATGTTGACCGAAGACCCCACTGGAACTGGAGGGTTGAATAGCGACGGATTGGAGAGACTAGAGTGAACAGTCCCTGAAGTTGCCGCTCGTTCCATGAAAGGTGATGTATTAGAAATAAAATGTCTCTGTATATGAATTTTACAGACGAATTTATGGACATCAATGAAGGTGTCAAATTTGCTAAGCTTGTTGGGGGGAGCAAACTTGAGACCTTTGTCCAAAACAGCAAGTTCATCAGTAGTAAGGTCTTTCCCACTGAGATTGAACAGTCCAGAACCTACTACATTTTTCTCTTTTTTCCTCTGATGTCTCCTGCCTCCCCTGTTGCCTCTTTTGGATCCGAAGGCCTTTTTTGGCCTCTCACACCCCACTGAAAATCCTTATTGGGCTGGCCATCTGAGCCATGGTGATCATAACTCGAGTGGGGTTGTTGATACCCCATAGGACCACCCTGGATGTCTTGTAAGGGCAAGAATCTATTATGGGTATAGCCAGGGGGATATTGATATGGATATGGGCCAGACCCATATGGGGCCACATAACCATCATTCCTCCTTGGTGACCCATCATAGTCACGATGGCCCTGATTATAATGAACAGGTGTCCGATAATCCGATGTATTACCCCTAGACCGACTCTTGCCACCTTTCTTAATATGGCGGTTGGAAGTGGTCCTAACTGGAGAGTCGAAACTAGGATGTCTCACCCTTGGTGGGGGGCCCCTTGGGGGGGGTGGAAGTCTAGGATACACCTGATTAGAACGATGTGGGCCACTTGTGTTGTTTTCAAAATGGCCCTCAACAGTATTATCCATAGGGGTAGAGTCAGAGCTACCTGAAGTGCCTGATGGTTTTTGCCATTTAAAAACAGTCCCAGTTTTATAGTCTCCGGCATCCCTGGAGTATTTCTTATGTTTTTTGTTTTTTTGTTCCCTATCTTCTTTCTCCAAGTGTAATTGGAGACTAGAAGAGAGGGAACTATACTCATTGGAATTTTTAAAAATTCAACAGTTTGTCCTTTAACTCTTTAATTTCTCTATCGAGAACATCCAGTCTAGCCTGTTTACGGGAAATCAGGAAGCCCAAAAAGTTAGTGCCAGCTTTGTTGAAATAGCGGTACCAGGAATCTAAATCAAGATCCCCCTGTTGGGGTTGTACCTCCCAACGGAGGCTCCTAGGTACCATATCCTCCGCAATATATTGCTGTAGGAAGGCAACGTCCCACTGCAAATGTAATTCGGAGACCATGTTGTTCTTTAATTTTAAAAACATGCCCCCTATTTCAGTGTCATGATCTATGATAGAAAAGACACCGTCAGTGTTTACAGTGCGTCCCACGACACTATAGGGAATGTCATTCACGCAATCCCACAGGTACTCAATTTTTGATAATTGACAAATATGTACCGCCTTGGAGGGGAGGAGCTAAATTGAGAGGGGTCTCTCAACTCGAGGTTTATTGGATATATGAACTGCGTACATATGTCCCACATGGCCTCAATGTTGAGTGGGACATAAACGCTTTTATTAATAAATCCTGAAATTTTTGACATGTTATGTGCCCTTGCTCTATCACGGCTCCAAGAAACATCAATATGTATAAATTCAATATTTTATTTAGGTGATTTTTATAATTTTATTCTATAGTGTTTCATTACATTTTGATTAATCCTATGATTACACTATTTTAATTTGATAAGTGTGCACTATTTATATATGCCATTTACAAACAATACGAGGCTCTGTATAATTTTTATATGTTTACAATGGCAGGCTTATTCTCTTTTTCCTGCATGTGTCGGTTTTTTATATATACGATAACTCCCCCGATATGGACATCACAGGTCTGTGATTTCTATTCCATTTGTGGTTTCCATACGCTGTAATTTGTTCATCCGCGAATGTGACATGTAGTTTCTATCACATTTCGTGATGACAGTCTCCGGCCACAGTATTCTGGATTGCATCACGTGATTCCCCTACGTCCGCACGCACGACGTTCTGCTCCGGCCTCCCTTTCCGGTGTGAGGCTTGAAGCGCACAACGTCGTGTAGTATGTGGGAAGACGCGCTTTGTTACCAGCTTGACGCGCATGCCTATAACACGCAACGGAACGTCTGCACGATCGACGTTGCGTTCCAGCCTGGTTCTGCGAAGTGAGGCTTGGAGCGCACGCCGTCATTGCCCTTTTCCATTTGGCAATTAATTATCAATTGATTGAAGCTGGAGCCGTGATCGCGGTAAGGGGGCATAGGTATATATTTTGAGTTATCATAGCAGTAAGTCAGCACCCCAGATGATGATCTCTTGATCGAAACGCGTCGGGTTTCCTGCTGACTCCACTGCTAGACTGTACAATACTTTGATTTGTCTGCTGAAATGTGAGTGTAACCTTTTATGCTTTGAAACTTTTTTAGTAAAGATTTTAAACGGTATCACACTATGTCCGCATTTATTTTTTCTCCCCTCGCTGTTGCACATTGAGCTCTTTGGACCCTATGTAAAGAGCCTACGGTCCCTGTATGTTGGTTCTGATACCATATAATCTTTTTTGGTTCTCATTCATCGCATGAAGAGTGGACCTGCTTTGAGATACCATTCACTTCCTATCATTGGGAGGTCTACTGCCTGGTTGTCATCATATACATGCCTCAGTGACTCATTAAGTGTACCGCTTAGTTGAGTCCACATTCTCTGGTAAGCCTCTTCAATTACCTTTGGTGGTGGAGCTACTATCAACACTACTCTTATCGATGTCACGTTTATTTGGACACTCAGACTGAGACACTTTTTAGTTATTTCACATTCTTATGAACTGTTTTGAGCTTCATTGCCACACTTTAATATTTGTGTTTTTTGATCTCTCATTTTTTATACTCATATGATACTTCACTGTATGATATATTTAATTTTCACATATTTTTAGCGCTACACTTTTCTTTTGTTATCACTTGTTTTTGTGCAGAATTGATCCAATTCTGTGGTGTTTGGCAGCTTTTTTATGTTTTACTGGGTAGCGCGGTGCTATATGTACTAGTGTATATATATATATTTCTTTCCACTTGTTTTTGGATCACCTCACTGCAGCAACTTTTTATTATATCCCCAATCAAGTCATCTTGACAACATGGATATTTTTGATTACAGAGCCCAACGCACTGTAAACACTGACGGTGTCTTTTCTATCATAGATCATGACACTGAAATAGGGGGCATGTTTTTAAAATTAAAGAACAACATGGTCTCCGAATTACATTTGCAGTGGGACGTTGCCTTCCTACAGCAATATATTGCGGAGGATATGGTACCTAGGAGCCTCCGTTGGGAGGTACAACCCCAACAGGGGGATCTTGATTTAGATTCCTGGTACCGCTATTTCAACAAAGCTGGCACTAACTTTTTGGGCTTCCTGATTTCCCGTAAACAGGCTAGACTGGATGTTCTCGATAGAGAAATTAAAGAGTTAAAGGACAAACTGTTGAATTTTAAAAATTCCAATGAGTATAGTTCCCTCTCTTCTAGTCTCCAATTACACTTGGAAAAAGAAGATAGGGAACAAAAAAACAAAAAACATAAGAAATACTCCAGGGATGCCGGAGACTATAAAACTGGGACTGTTTTTAAATGGCAAAAACCATCAGGCACTTCAGGTAGCTCTGACTCTACCCCTATGGATAATACTGTTGAGGGCCATTTTGAAAACAACACAAGTGGCCCACATCGTTCTAATCAGGTGTATCCTAGACTTCCACCCCCCCCAAGGGGCCCCCCACCAAGGGTGAGACATCCTAGTTTCGACTCTCCAGTTAGGACCACTTCTACCGCCATATTAAGAAAGGTGGCAAGAGTCGGTCTAGGGGTAATACATCGGATTATCGGACACCTGTTCATTATAATCAGGGCCATCGTGACTATGATGGGTCACCAAGGAGGAATGATGGTTATGTGGCCCCATATGGGTCTGGCCCATATCCATATCAATATCCCCCTGGCTATACCCATAATAGATTCTTGCCCTTACAAGACATCCAGGGTGGTCCTATGGGGTATCAACAACCCCACTCGAGTTATGATCACCATGGCTCAGATGGCCAGCCCAATAAGGATTTTCAGTGGGGTGTGAGAGGCCAAAAAAGGCCTTCGGATCCAAAAGAGGCAACAGGGGAGGCAGGAGACATCAGAGGAAAAAAGAGAAAAATGTAGTAGGTTCTGGACTGTTCAATCTCAGTGGGAAAGACCTTACTACTGACGAACTTGCTGTTTTGGACAAAGGTCTCAAGTTTGCTCCCCCCAACAAGCTTAGCAAATTTGACACCTTCATTGATGTCCATAAATTCGTCCGTAAAATTCATATACAGAGACATTTTATTTCTAATACATCACCTTTCATGGAACGAGCGGCAACTTCAGGGACTGTTCACTCTAGTCTCTCCAATCCGTCGCTATTCAACCCTCCAGTTCCAGTGGGGTCTTCGGTCAACATATTCAAGGACTTAGTCCTCAAAGACCTTGATTCTCTGGCCGTCAAGAAGTTCTATAATCATCCCCTACCCAAGGAAGGTTTCAAATCCCTATGTAACCGCAAAGACCTTGTCGTGCGTCCTGCCGATAAGGGGGGAGGCATAGTTATCATGGACAAAAATAATTACAACAAGGAAATGAATCGCATTCTAGATGATTCTGACACATATTTGTTGTTACCCAACAATCCCACCAACAAATATAAAAATGAATTGGTTAATATAGTGTCAAAAGGCTTTAGTTCATTCATTTTGAACAAGAAGGAAAAGGCATATTTGGTGCCTGCAGCTCCCAGAATTCCCACATTATACCATCTACCAAAGATCCATAAAGACCTGTTGAATCCACCTGGCAGGCCTATTGTAAGTGGCATTGACTCGATAACGTCACGTATAGGACGCTACATTGACTCCTATTTACAACCCTTAGTGAAAGCAACACCATCCTATCTAAAGGACACCACTTCAACTATTAAGCTACTAGGAGGGATTGAGATTAAGGGTGACTACCTTCTTGCTACTGCTGATGTAGCATCCTTATATACCTGTATCCCCCACCAACTTGGAATAGAAGCCGTTAAACTTTTTCTTGATCGGGAACATACTATTGTAGAAGTGCAGAAACAATTTATCATTGAGCTATTGGAATTCGCAACCACCCACAATTATTTCTGGTTCGATCAGAAATATTATCTACAGAAACGTGGGGTGGCAATGGGGGCCAAGTTTGCCCCCAGTCTTGCCAATCTTTTTATGGCCAAATGGGAGGAGGACGTCGTCTATCATGATCAACATCCGTCCCTCGTCCTTTGGGCTAGGTACATTGATGAT
This sequence comes from Rana kukunoris, assembly GCA_029574335.1. Classification (NCBI taxonomy): domain Eukaryota; kingdom Metazoa; phylum Chordata; class Amphibia; order Anura; family Ranidae; genus Rana; species Rana kukunoris. The sequence continues at coordinate 432,996,626 of CM056051.1, forward strand.
GTCCTTCTCCTGTGGGATGGTTCACGACAGAGTCTAGAGGAATACTTTTTATTTCTGAACACCAATGAACGTGGTATTTCATTCACTTTCGATTCCAGTCCTGTGAAGATCACTTTCTTGGACTTGGAAATTGAACTTGAATCTAGAAGTTTTAAATTCCAGACTCACTTCAAGGCGACTGACAGGAATAGTTTTATTCCAACTGATAGTTGCCACCACAGTAGTTGGCTCAATTCCGTTCCACGTAGCCAGTTCCTGTGTCTGCGCAGGAACTGTACAGACGACGACGCCTATTTCTCACAAGCATCCATGCTTAAAAGTAGGTTTGTTGAGAAGGGGTACAACATCGCAGCAGTAGATCTAGAGTTACAGAAGGTGGCATTAATAGAACGAAGTACACTCTTGATGGATAAAGCCCCACGAGAGCCTGATGACTCTTTCAGGTTCTCTATGATTACTTCTTATTCTAATCAACATAGAGACATCAAGTCCATCATCGACAAACATTGGGATATACTTAGGAGTGATAAAGTGTTGGGGCCTAACCTACCAGAGAAAGCTAAAATTATCTTTAGAGGAGCCCCCGCTCTTAGAAATAGAATTGCTCCCAATATTGTAGATCCCCCCTGTCGCCCGAAGTTTTTTCAAGATATGAAGGGGTATTATCCATGTAAGAAGTGCAGTGTTTGCTTGGTAAATACTAATGGGAGATCCAAATCGTTGGAATTCAGGTCCACCAATACAGGTCGCAGTTACCCCATCAAGTCTTTCTGCACTTGTGCCACCACACATGTGGTGTACCTTATCACCTGCCCGTGCGGAAAACAGTACGTTGGTCGTACCATACGGGCCTTTTCCGTACGGGTAGGTGAGCATGTTGCTAAAATTTCCGGTGGAAGCACCAAACACACCGTCCCACGACACTATAGGGAATGTCATTCACGCAATCCCACAGGTACTCAATTTTTGATAATTGACAAATATGTACCGCCTTGGAGGGGAGGAGCTAAATTGAGAGGGGTCTCTCAACTCGAGGTTTATTGGATATATGAACTGCGTACATATGTCCCACATGGCCTCAATGTTGAGTGAGACATAAACGCTTTTATTAATAAATCCTGAAATTTTTGACATGTTATGTGCCCTTGCTCTATCACGGCTCCAAGAAACATCAATATGTATAAATTCAATATTTTATTTAGGTGATTTTTATAATTTTATTCTATAGTGTTTCATTACATTTTGATTAATCCTATGATTACACTATTTTAATTTGATAAGTGTGCACTATTTATATATGCCATTTACAAACAATACGAGGCTCTGTATAATTTTTATATGTTTACAATGGCAGGCTTATTCTCTTTTTCCTGCATGTGTCGGTTTTTTATATATACGATAACTCCCCCGATATGGACATCACAGGTCTGTGATTTCTATTCCATTTGTGGTTTCCATACGCTGTAATTTGTTCATCCGCGAATGTGACATGCAGTTTCTATCACATTTCGTGATGACAGTCTCCGGCCACAGTATTCTGGATTGCATCACGTGATTCCCCTACGTCCGCACGCACGACGTTCTGCTCCGGCCTCCCTTTCCGGTGTGAGGCTTGAAGCGCACAACGTCGTGTAGTATGTGGGAAGACGCGCTTTGTTACCAGCTTGACGCGCATGCCTATAACACGCAACGGAACGTCTGCACGATCGACGTTGCGTTCCAGCCTGGTTCTGCGAAGTGAGGCTTGGAGCGCACGCCGTCATTGCCCTTTTCCATTTGGCAATTAATTATCAATTGATTGAAGCTGGAGCCGTGATCGCGGTAAGGGGGCATAGGTATATATTTTGAGTTATCATAGCAGTAAGTCAGCACCCCAGATGATGATCTCTTGATCGAAACGCGTCGGGTTTCCTGCTGACTCCACTGCTAGACTGTACAATACTTTGATTTGTCTGCTGAAATGTGAGTGTAACCTTTTATGCTTTGAAACTTTTTAGTAAAGATTTTAAACGGTATCGCACTATGTCCGCATTTATTTTTTCTCCCCTCGCTGTTGCACATTGAGCTCTTTGGACCCTATGTAAAGAGCCTACGGTCCCTGTATGTTGGTCCTGATACCATATAATCTTTTTTGGTTCTCATTCATCGCATGAAGAGTGGACCTGCTTTGAGATACCATTCACTTCCTATCATTGGGAGGTCTACTGCCTGGTTGTCATCATATACATGCCTCAGTGACTCATTAAGTTTACCGCTTAGTTGAGTCCACATTCTCTGGTAAGCCTCTTCAATTACCTTTGGTGGTGGAGCTACTATCAACACTACTCTTATCGCTGTCACGTTTATTTGGACACTCAGACTGAGACACTTTTTAGTTATTTCACATTCTTATGAACTGTTTTGAGCTTCATTGCCACACTTTAATATTTGTGTTTTTTGATCTCTCATTTTTTATACTCATATGATACTTCACTGTATGATATATTTAATTTTCACATATTTTTAGCGCTACACTTTTCTTTTGTTATCACTTGTTTTTGTGCAGAATTGATCCAATTCTGTGGTGTTTGGCAGCTTTTTTATGTTTTACTGGGTAGCGCGGTGCTATATGTACTAGTGTATATATATATTTCTTTCCTGTGTGTTTACACGCACAGCTCTCGTTCCCCGCTCTGTAACGAACGAGCGCGCGCGCCCGGCGGCGATCGCGCCCCCCGGGCACGCGCGCGGGACTCGGGGGCGAGCGGGGGGTGCGCGCGGGGGCCGCCGGCGGCGCGCACGCGCCCCCTAGTGGCCGCGAAAGTCCCGACGTAGGATGACGGGCTCTCGCGCAGGAGAGCCGACCTGCCGCCGTATAACTGCGGCGGCTGGTCGGCTAGTGGTTAAAACTTGTCCGCTGGAAACCTGTCCGTCGTAAATGTCTGCTGGTTACTACGCCTAACCAGCAGACCGAAATCTCCTGCATGCGTCAAATGGATTTGACGCATGCATGGAAGCATTTTACTTCCTGGTTTGCTGTCTGTCCGCGGGGATTTTAGTTTGATTGTGTGTACACACATCAGACCAAAACATCCCAGGAGACATGTCTGATTAAAACGGTCCGTCAGACCGTTTTCATCGGACATGTCTCCTCGTGTGTACGCGGCCTAACCTTTAACCACAGTGCAGGGACCGCCCTGTCTCTCCTCCGCTATCCCCTATGGGGAATCGGATGGAAACGGACCGTCTGTCCGTTTGCATCCGATCCGTTTGGCCGGACAGAAGAAAAATAGGACATTCTTCCGTCCGAAAAAACGGATACGGATCTGGCGGACGTTAGCGGATGCATCATCCGCTAACGGATCCGCTCCCATAGGGAAGCATTGAGGTCCGTTACCGGACGTCCAAAAAACGGACGAACGGAACAGACGTGTGAAAGGGCCCTTAGAGATACGATGGCGTAGCTCCATATATACGCCGTCGAATCTCTGTTTTTCCGCCTGGGTATCTATGCGACTGATTCTAATGCCGCGTACACACGGTCGTTTTTTGCGATGAAAAAAAACGAAGTTTTCTGTGAAGTAAAAAACGACGTTTTTGAAATGTCACTTTTCAAAGACAATTTTGCATACACACCATCGTTTTTTCACAAAAAGCGAGGTTACGTTCACCACTCTTTTCCATTGAAGCTCGCTTCATAACTAGCTTCTGGGCATGCGCGGGTTGAAAAACGTCGTTTTGAACGACGTTTTTGCTACACACGGTGACTTTTTGTGAAACAAAAAACGACGTTTTGAAAAACGACACAAAAAATTCAAGCATGTTGGAATTTTTTTTTGGTCGTTTTTTTTAAGACAAAAAACAACGTTTTGCCCACACACGATCAATTTAAATGACGTTTTAAAAAACGTCGTTTTATTTCATCGCAAAAAACGACCGTGTACGCGGCATTAGAATCAGTTACGCATATATTTGGCGTAGATCCGACTGGCGTAAGTCGCTTACACCGTCGGATCTTAGTTGCAATGTTACGCTTGGCCGCTAGATGGCGTTCCCATCTGCGTTGAATATGCAAATGAGCCTGATACGCCAATTCCTGAACGTATTTGCACGCCATCGTCGTAGTTTACGTAGTTTACGTAAGGTTACCCCTGCTATATGAGGGGTAACCTTGCGTAGGTCCGGCGAACGCCATGTTAAGTATGGACGTCGGGACAGCGTCGTGTTTTTCTGTCGTTTACGTAACTCGTCGCGAATAGGGCTGTGCGTTAATTACGTTGACGTCAAAATCAATGTATTTGCGGCGTACTATGGAGCATGCGCAGTTAGTTTACGTTAACATTTGCGTTATGTTTACGTCCGCCGCATGCGCAGTTAGTTCGGCGCTGGGGCGTGCTTAATTTAAATACAACACGCCCACCTCCTTCCTACCTTGAATTACGCGGCCTTACGCGGGCCCATTTACGCTACGCCGCCACAAATTACGGAGCAAGTGCTTTGAGAATACAGCACTTGCCCGTAAAAAGTGCGGAGGAGTAGCGTAAACGGGATACGCTACACTACGCCGAAAAACTACGAGAATCTGGCCCTCTGTGTACAAAACAACTCCAGGTAGCAATATTGCATTGCATTTATAGAAAATTACAGTGGCTGCAGATTGAAAAGGAAAGCACATTTTTAATAACATTCAATTATAATATGATTTGTATTGCAATTGTACACGCTATATTATTTATTTGCTATTATTTTCCCCACAAAAGTGGAGTTACCCTTTAACCACTTGCCGACCGCCGCATGACTTTTTACGTCAACACAATGGCACTGGCAGGCAGATTGGCGTACAAGTACGTCCCTTTAAATCTGCCGATTGCGGTCGACAAGGGCAGAACACGGGAATACCTTTGTAAACAAGGCATTGCCCTATTCTGGCTAGTGACACTGTCACTGATGACCGTTCCCCGTGATCGGAACGGTTATCAGTGACGTGTCACGTGTAGCCACACCCCCTAACACTAAGAATCACTTGCTAGGGAACACTTAACCCCTGTAGTGCCACCTAGTGGTTAACCCCTTCACTAACAGTGTAATTTTTACAGTAATCAGTGCATTTTTATAGCACTGTTTGCTGTAAAAATGACAATGGTCCCAAAATGGTGTCAAAAGTGTCCGATGTGTCCGCCACAATGTCGCGATAAAAATCGCTGATCACCGCCATAACTAGTAAAAAAAAAAATATTAATAAAAATGCCATAAAACTATCCCCTATTTTGTAGACGCTATAACTGTTGCGCAAACCAATCAATAAACGCTTATTGCAATTTTCTTTACCAAAAATATATAGAAGAATACAACTGTGGATTTTTATATATATATATATATATATATATATATATATATATTTTTTTTTTTTTTTTTTTTCGGGGGATATTTAATATAGCAAAAAGTAAAAAATATTGAATTTTTTTCAAAATTGACGCTTATTTTTGTTTATAGCGCAAACAAATAAAAACCGCAGAGGTGATTAAATACCACCAAAAGAAAGCTCTATTTGTGGGGGAAAGAAGGACATCAATTTTGTTTGTGAGACACGGTGCACGGCCGTGCAATTGTCAGGTTAACCAACGCAGTGCCGAATCGCAAAAAGTGGCCCGATCATTTGGCTGCATAATGGTCCGGGGGTTAAGTGGTTAAGCTGGCAATAGATTATACGATTTTCTACCCTTCCTCAAAAAGTTTGATTCCCTCAACACATTAAGTGATGATGGGGGAGTCCCTCCTGCAAAGCTTATGCTCTCCAGGAGGGGGGAAGGGGAGAGGCAGGGAGCTGTCTCTGCCGGGAGAACACAGTGATTACTGCTAGCAGCTATAAATCTGACACGCTGCCTGTACCCAACTCACCCAATGAATGGACCTTGGGTACAAGCAGCCTGCCCATAGATAGATCAATCCCTGCTGAGGCGGTTGATATTTAATCCATCTGTGGCTGGCTTTAAACCCCAACTTAACTCCTAAACCAACCCTTTACCTTAGCCTTAAAATAGAACTGGAGGCAAAATCAGTTTTTAGTTTTTTTCAAAAAGAGTCTTTACTATTCATTGCTGCATCACCTCTCATAAGGCAAAGTCAATTTCCGGTGACTGTAATATCTACATTGTCAGTGAGCATGATGTACTAGAGTAAGGTGACCAGATTTTTCAAACGAAATCAGGGGACATATTTTTTTTGTTTTACTAGTAATGGCGGCAATCAGCGACTCTCTGCCCGCCACCACCCCCTCACAGCCTGTCAAGTCTCACTCTCCGGGCCCCGGCTACTACTGGATGGGGAGCAGAAGAAGTAAACAGGCCGGCGGCTGGCCGAGGCATGAGCCAAGGCAGAAGAACATGCGAGCGGAGCTGAATGGGCATACACCCGAAACTGAATATTCCCTCCACCCTAACCAGCACATGGATTATCAGAAAGGGGCACAAATATTGGAAAAAAGGTACACCCCTAAGCTACTAGGCGCAGCAGAGCGGGGGTGTGTAATTCCGATTTTTTTTTTTTTATTCTGCACTGACTGTCTTTTAAATTGCCACAGCCCCTGTTCAAATCCAATCCGGGGACAAAACTGGGGACAGATTTGGTCTGGGGACAGTGTCCTCAATCCGGGGACTGTCCCCTGAAACCGGGGATGTCTGGTCACCCTATACTAGAGGGAGTGGACACAGACACATGGTTGGTGAGGGTGTCAGGCTCTGCCATTCTGCTGTATCTTTGCCACACTCAGTATCTTTGTACTTTCTCTGTGAGGAAAGTGCAGCCACCTCTGGAAAGAAGTCTTCTTTGTCGGTGAAAGTCATTCTTTATCAGCGTTAATTGAGGCGAGGTGGAGGCGCTCCACAGCTGTTTGGAAGCCCACTGGAGACCGTTTTGTTCAAACTATTTTAATTGAGGTATAATACAATTATAGCGCTAAGCCGTTATTATGAGAAAATTGCATTCCGGTAGAGGAGGAGATGCGTTTTGCATCCACCATAATGGGCTAAGCTAAAAGAAAATGAGAATCACGCCATTTACATAACGATTATGAGAGGAAATAAAAAGGGGGGAAAAAGGGAAAAGCTGGAGGTATTATAAATGCAGGAGGGCTGAGGGTGTGCGTGACTCCTCACACTGCTGCTAAACATAAGATACAATTAACCTCCTCCATACAGGAAGGAGGCCTGCCTAAAAAAGGTTGCCTAAATTAAATATATTTAATACCAAAGCACTTTCAGGTAATAGCCAGGGATGGGCAGAGACATGCGTTTACTGATCAGTGGCTGTACTTCACAGCTGTCAATCACTGGACTCACGTCTAGTTTGTCTGCTTCTAACAAGAATGCCTTATAAGAGAATCACAAGGGAGAGCATTAGGCCGGGGGACCGGCGCGTCCCTGTTCACTGATTCAGGTCTGAATTTCTGCCTGAACTCGCACCTGAATCGGAACCAAAAACACGCAGGACCCTTTCCAAATGCGGACCGCTGTGAATTGGATGCAGGGAGAGTGTGCGTGGCATTAAGCTTTTCTTTCTTAAGAGAAAACACTGTGGACTAATGTAAGGGAGTTTCTGCTTATCAAAGCCCCCGCTTACATCAGAGTTCCCAGCATTACCCCATAAATCAGGGTTCCCGAAGAACCCCTATCTCAGAGTCTGCAGAGCTTCTCTTACATCTGCATCCCTCTTATCTTAATTTACTCGCTCAGAGGCAGGAGGAAGGGGGAACACAGTCACAGACGGTGGATGGTGAACTCACTCACCCTAGGATGGAGGCTCAGGCACTGGCACATTTCATCTATGATGTACCTCTGCTGGCTGTTGGGCTTACAATGTTCCACCCAGACACAGAGGGGAAGGGACGAGAGAAGGAAGAGCAGATCCTCTCTCCTCTCCCGTCCATGCAGTGTGTGGGGGGAATCTGTGCTGGGCAGTGTGAGATAGCGTTACAGACACCCGGCTTAGACAACTCAGCCCTCTGAATAGTTGGCAACCCTGGTGATTAGAGTGTGCACACCAACATGTGCACGCCTATGCACTCAACAGTTGTGGTACTCGGCTACTTGGGGAGCCACATTCAAACTCCAGTCTGAATAATGTCTATGTGTCTATGAATAATGGGCCAGATTCACAGAGCGATTACGCCTGTCTAACTGGTGTTAGACTGGAGTAATTTCAAATTACGCGCGTTTTCTAGCTAGTCGGAAGCCTCAAACCATGAATAGACGGCTGCGGGCTTCAATTCGACTGGATTACGTGTTTGTACGCCTTCGGATCTACGCTGCAATAAAATTGCAGCCACTGGGTGGACTTCCCGCCGTTTTCCGCGTCGGGGTATGCTAATGAGCTTTTGCCGGCGATCCCAGAAATTACGATCTTCATTCGCAATCTCTTACGGCACCTTTAGTCATCTTTTTTTTGCGTAACACTATACCAGCTTTTTGCTGGTCTAATATTAGACAGCCCATGTTAAGTATGGCCGTCGTTCCCGCGTCGAATTTCTACGTTTTCCGACGTCTTTTAATATTTTTAACGTAAGTCGTCCGGGAATAGGAATGTTCGTAAACGACGCTACTCAAACAACGAATGACGCAACGACGTGATTTCGCGCAATGCACGGCGGGAAATTTCTGAACGGAGCATGCGCAGTTCGATCGCCGCGGGGACACGCTTAATTTAAATGCTTCACGCCCCCCAATCGCGTATTTCGATTACGCGGCGAGAAATAGACTACGCCGCCGTAGCGTACGGGCAAAAATCTACCAGGATTCGGTGTAGAGCCTGGTGAAATACGGCAGCGTAGAGTATTTCGATTATGCAGCGCAATATTAAGTGTATCTGAATCTGGCCCAATGTGTCCAGGTTTTAGTCGTTCTGAAATCCGGACACATGATTCAAAACCCAGACTGTCTGGGTAAATCCTGGACTGGTGGCAACCGTAGATCTACAGTCAGTCCAAACTATTGATTAGATTAGATTACATTATACTAACCAAATATAATACATTTTAGAAAACTATGTACTGTATATACTCAATGTTTAACCAAGTTTTTCAGCCCTTTTTTTAAATGAAAATACCCCCCTCGGCTTATACTCGAGTCAGTGTACCTGAAATTATTGACAGGCTGCGGGCATCCATTGTTTAAAAGTCGTTTTAAACAATGAATGGATGCCCGCAGCCTGTCAATAATTTCAGGTACACTCATTCGGGCACAGTGAGGCTGCAATGGGCACAGTGAAGATGGGCACAGTGAGACTGCAATGGGCATAGTGAGGTTGGGCACAGTGAGGTTGCAATGGGCACAGTGAGGTTGCAATGGGCACAGTGAAGCTGCAAATGGGCATTGTTGGCCCTCTTTTCCGCTTACAGTAGCTGCTGCATTCTCACCCTAGGCTTATACTCGAGTCAATAAGTTTTCCCAGTTTGTGGTAAAATTAGGTACTTCGGCTTATACTCGAGTATATACGGTACTTCCAACTTTGTGGCAACAATTTGAGGAAGCCTCTTTTCTGTTCCTGCCAGCTTGAACGTGAGTGCACAGACTCCTGACCTCAATCCTGCTAAACAACTTTTAAATGATTGGGAACAGTAAAGCCCTGTACACACGATCATCAAACCGATGAGAACGCTCTGATGGATTCTTCCATTGGTTAACCGATGAAGCTGACTGATGGTCAGTCGTGCCTACACGCCATCAGTTAAAAAAACGATCGTGTCAGAACGCGGTGACGTAAAACACAACGACGTGCTGAAAAAAATGAAGTTCAATGCTTCCGAGCGTCGACTTCTGAGCATGTGTGGATTTTTAACCGATGGACGTGCGTAAAAACAAAAGTTTTTTTGCTATTGGTTAGGTATCCATCAGTTAATTTTAAAACAAGTTTCACATTTTTTAATGTGATAAATAACCGATGGGGCCCACACACGGTTATTTATCCATCGGTTAATCCGATGAGAACGGTCTGATGAAAACGGTCCATCAGACCGTTCTCATCGGATTGACCGATCGTGTGTATGCGGCATAAATCAGATTTTCTCATCCAACATTGATAACTGACCTCATAAGTGTTCTTCTTGGCTGAATAGGCACAAATTCTCACAGAAACACTCCAAAATCTTGTTGAAAGCATTTCCATATGTGAGAAGGGAAGTCAAATTCCATATTATTATCCATAGTTTTCGAATTGGATGTCCAACAAGCTCATATAGGTGTGCTATTCAGGTGTCTAGCCAGGGGCTCACTTATAATCAGAGCTTTTTTTTCTCAGAAAATAGGTGCAGGAACTCAACCACGACCTGTTCAGATTTCACAAACAGTAGAAGGGTCTTAAAGGGACATTAAATACCAGAATTGCATTACATACAGAGTGCAGAATCCAGGGGGTTACAAAGCTGTCACTTGTAAACACAGAAACCAGACTTCTGTGTTTACAAGTGATTGTGGTGAGCAGGCACCAAAGGGTCTGAGCCAAAGGTGGTGGAACTGAGTTCCCCCAAGTTCCCCCTGAAAAAAAGCCCTGCTTATAATGGAGAGCAGATATCGATGTCTGCTCTGTGTTATGCACTGCTAAGTTATGCACACCACAATTAGGGTTGCCACCTTTTCTGAAAGCCCATCCCGAACATTCTTGTACCCATAAAATATGCTTAGAATGCTGTGCCACATGTAAGGCTCTCACAGACACGTATAAACCTCAGCACAATAATTAAAAATGAAACTCTTCCAATACATATGATTTGTGGACTGAGTGACAGATTCCACTATCCACACAAATTAGGTGGATGGAGGTATTCACTCCCTGCTTAGGGGGGGCAGAGGATCTGGCCATTTCTGATTAGTGCACTGTGTGGTGAATCAACAGATTGCCCGACTCTGTGGAGGAGGCAGAGACCCCGCTGACTGGTGGGGGCAGTTAGTAGAGTGTTCCTCCTGCCGGCGACAGTTAGCCACAGTTCATTGTGAATGAATATGTCTGGGTTTCATGCAGTTTGAAACCCAAACAGATGGTTCAAAACCTGAACTGTCCGGGTGAATCCTGGACAGGTGGCAACCCTAACCACAACCCATTTCATTCATAAAAATAGGGCCATGGTGTGCAGACATTAAAAGGTAACCCATACTGTACCTGGCCCTACTGGTAAACCCCCCCCCCACCTAAAAACATCCCACATATATACAACCACTATAACTTATCAAAAAAATCGAGTGACACAAATGTTGGGGAAAAAAAACTGGCCGTTGTATGGCCCCCTTTATTAAAATAAAATAATTTAACAATATAACCAAAACAAAGTAAAGCATCTTATTTGGCTGCCGATCCTTGGAGGCACTACCTATAACTCTATTTAAACTTCTATCTGCTTAAACACTAACTGGTCCCTGCCGCATTGCACCGGCTCGGGGACGACCACCTTCAGCAGATATACATTCCTTTGCCAGTTAATCCACATAGGGCCAGATTCAGGAACACTTGCGCTGGAGTATTTGGATATGCGCCGCGTAACTGTGATGATGCGCCGTCGTTTCTATGTGCCCGTACCCACCAAACTAGATGCGCCCAATAACGGGTCATTTGCGACTGGCGGAACGTTCCGACGCCAGAGTATCGTCAGCGCTTAATTTCGTTGGGCGCATCAGTCGCGCCTATTGATTTCCCCTGCAAATATGCAAATGAGGGATTTTTCACAATTCACGAACGGATTAGCACCATACGCTGGCTACATGCGCCGCGCGTATCTCGTCCGTCCGGCGCAAAGTTATTTCTACAAAAGGCTGCTTTATCTTTACTCCAGATGGCCACAGGTCAGCAGGAGAGCAGCTACAGCAGCGTTACCGACGATAAGAGCTAGCTGAGCACCCCCACTTGCAGGACAACACCTCTGTCCATGCTTGTCTGTCAAATTTTACAGCCATGGAGGAAGACATCATAGGTCTCCATAGCCGAGATGACGGCTGACAGCTCCTGGCCATTAAAGTTCAGCTTTCTCCTGTGTGTTTGCGGGGAACGGGAGCAGCCATCTCAAAACAAAAGTAACATCACTGCGGGGAGGGGGAGCAGGATATACTTTAGTGCCGAAATGGCGCTTCTACGGGCGCATTTAAACGCCCAACGGAAGGCATTGCGCTGACGTTTCCCGTGAAGTGGTGCCGACGGAAGTTGTGAGCATGCGCACAAAGGGGGCGAGTGGAGCCGCACTCACTGCGCATGCTCCGTGGTTGATGCGCTGAACGTAAGCCTCTGCGCTGGGCTCCGCCCATCATTTACATATGATCACACCCACTTCCACTTGCGTCGGGTTACGCCAGCGCATTATCGTTACTCTGGCGCAAGTTTACGCGCAACTGCTATGTGAATTACAGGACTTGCGCTGAAAGGGTCTTCAGAGTAACGTAAATGAGAAGCGTTACTCTGGAGCAAAGATGCTCTCATCTACCTGAATCTGGCCCATACCTGGTATTCACCGGGGACCCATACCTCAGATGTGTCCCCACCCATCAAATTCCATAAGCCTGTTTTACCATGCCTCCAAAGACCCAACCGCATCCCCCGTAACTGCAAACATCCAAATAAAGGACACCCACACCCCCTACCCAAACTCCAAAAAAAACTGTAGGGCGGGCGGGCACGTTTCTCCTCCTCGTGTGCTGACCGGAAGCTGCTGCGTGCCCTGTGACCCCCAACACTGCCTGCCTCCCCAGCTATACTGGCCAATCCCCTTCTTGCCTGCTTCCTGCCTTACAATTAACCCCCACTAGCCCAGGCTGCTGGGAACCTTCTCATGCCGCCCTGCGCCTATTGTGGGCTGTCTTTTGCTCCGGGCTTTCTGAGTCAAGCCCCGTACACACGGCCGAGGTTCTCGGCAGAAACCAGCGAGAACCTCGCTGGGAGCCGCATTCTGCCGAGAACCTCGGCCGTGTGTACGCTCTCTGCGAGCCCCGCCCGTCGGGAAAACCGTCGAGCAAATAGAGAACAGCAAATCCATCAGAGCGTTCTCATCGGTTTGATGATCGTGTGTACAGGGCTGGTTGCCTTTCCCGACGGGCGGGTCGCCGAATCTGACGGCCGGCAGAGAAACTCGACGGGCGGAACGATGTGTTCCGCCCGTCGAGTTTCTCTGCCGTGTGTACGCGGCATCAGTGGTGCAGAAAGAGCTTTATGATAGTCACATGACTAGACTCACCTTCGAGTCATTGTCTCCACAGGCAGAGCGCAAAGCACATTTATAAGGCCTTGTTGACAGGGGTGCTTGAATGACCATGTGTTTATGTGGCTTGAGCCACCAGATGCTGCATGCAGACAGCCATGTACATGTATGGTGATGCAGCGGCTGCATCCTAAGCTGATAAGAGTTCAGGTGCGGGTAAGTGGCCCCGAATGCACACTGTCTGCATTTGGGGATGCTTACTTGCACCCATGTGTCTATGCAGCCGCAGCATCACCATACACTTACATGGGCTGCCTACTTGCAGCACCTGGCAGCTCAAGCTACATAAATACACTGCCCATTAATGGATTACAGATTATAGCACCTGTGTAAATGGGGCAAAGGAGATAGCTGTGCTTTTTAAATGTGGAGTGCTTTTTTCTAAGGAGGTATGACTGTAGTGCCGCCGTGCCACTGCTTTTGAAATGAGTTTGCCTAATTTTTACAGCTGGCTTTAAAGTTCTGCCAAAGTCTCCCCTCCCTGGCATGATTACATGGTGTGTATTTAGCAGGTACTTCTATAAAAAATAAAAACCCTACAGCAGTGCCTACGGCATTATAAATAAACATTCTATAATTGCTCTTTTTCATTCCTTCCCTTTTATAACCCACTTAAAGGTCAGTCTAACATCTCTCTGCAAGAAATACCTTATTCCCAGTACAGAATGCGCAATTCTGTGACTCATCACTTAAATAAAAGTAGTAATAGGTATTCTATATATAAATCCTTAGGATTCTCTGATAAAAAGACAGCTGAGCTTTAGGCATTGTGTGATAGGATTACAGAAAGATGCATTTTGTTTTTCTCCGCTTCGATTTCCCAGAACATACAAAACTTGGAAAAGCCAGCGCGATTTCTTCCGTAGCACGCGGCTGCACGTTCATAACTGCCTAATTTTCTCTGGATTTTGGGGGAAGATGTACATATATCCCAGTGCTTGCACCTGAACAATACAGTAGAGTTATGTCTGTTCTTTTTCTGAAAACATAATCTGTACATCAATATGGATGCCAAGCAGAATGTGTAAGGATACAGCTGCTGGTGAACGTTCTGCCAGCCAAGAGAGAAGCCATGCTCCAAGGGCTAAAGCTCATTATAACCCTATCTGATAGCATGTGGTTTACAAAAGTTCCGTGTATCATAAAAAATTGCAATGGATTTATTTTTCTATAAAAAAATACTTTTTAAATCCTTTGTTGCTGATCTCCTGCAAACTTTGAAGCCACTTTCTGTATACAAAAGGCTGCCCTTCATTTCCCAGGGCAGGTATACTGATGGCGATGGGACTCTAATGCCCTGTAAAGCTCTGTACACACGATCGGATATCTGATGGAATCTAATCCGATGGATTTTTCCGACGGATATCCGATGAAGCTGACTTTCATCAGTCTTGCCTGCACACCATCGGTCAAAAATCCGACCATGTCCAAACGCAGTGATGAAAAACACTACGACGTGCTGGGAAAAATGAAGTTTAATGCTTCCGAGCATGCGTCGACTTGATTCTGAGCATGCATTGATTTTTGACCGATGGACTTCCACGCAGACGATCGTTTTTTATCCATAGGAATATTTTAAAACATGTTCTATTTTTTTTCACGATCGGTGTGTCCGATGAAAAAGGTCCATTGGTCTGTTTTCATCAGACAAACCAATCGTGTGTACAGGGCTTAAAGGAGTTGTAAAGGATGTTTTTTTTTGCCTAAAATGAATGTCGGCAAGGTAGACAGACAGAATAGTGTAATGATTCGGTTAAAAAACAAGTAAATACCTATTAAATTCCTTCATCTATATCACCTCCGGTGTTCTAGTTTCTGTTCTCTCATTCACTTCCTGGTTTGCAGCACTCGTTCATGTAAGAACTACATTTCCCAGTATGAATTGCCGCAAGGCCAGTAATTCACATCTCCTTGAAGTCTCTAACACGTACAGATGCAGTTCCCAGGAGGGGGCGAGCACGTTACTGACCACCGCAGTAAAGTCTCCCTTCACGGTGGTCAGTAAAATCAGACAAGCAGGAAGTGAACAGAAGAGAGAAGAAACAGAGCAACTTCTGAGCAAAAATGAACAATGAGGAAGTGAAAAGAGGAATGTCTGCAGGTAAAGGATGCTTATTATGAAAAAAAAAAAAAAAAATGTCCTTTACAACCCCTTTAACCACTTGTCCACCGCCCACCGTCATATGACGGCGGGCGGAGGACTCCATTGTTCTGACATCACGTCATATGACGTGATGTCCCTTTAAAGCCGCGGGCGGGCGCGCGCGCGCGTCGCCGGCGGCGCGCGCGCGCACCCGCCGCTCCGCGGGGATCCCGTGCGAGTGCCCGGCGGCAACGATCGCCGCCGGGCACACGCGATTGCTCTGTAAGCGAGCTGGGACGTGCAGCTCTGTATGTAAACACAGAGCTGCACGTCCCTGTCAGGGAGAGAGGTGACAGATTGTGTTCCTTGTACATAGGGACACAATCGGTCACCTCCCCCAGTCACCCCCCCCTCCCCCTACAGTTAGAACACTCATAGGACACACATTTAACCCCTTCCCCGCCCCCTAGTGGTTAACCCCTTCACTGCCAGTCACATTTATACTGTAATCAATGCATATTTATAGCATTTTTCACTGTATAAATGTAAATGGTTCCAAAAATGTCAGAAAAGTGTCCGAAATGTCCGCCATAACGTCGCAGTCCCAATAAAAAAATCGCAGATCGCCGCCATTAATAGTAAAAAAAAAAAAAAAAAAAAAAAAATGCCATAAACTATCCCCTATTTTGTAAACGCTATAAATTTTGCGCAAACCAATCGATAAACGCTTATTGCATTTTTTTTTTACCAAAAATATGTAGAAGAATACGTATCGGCCTAAACTGAGGGAAAAAAAATTTTTTTTATATATTTTTTGGGGTTATTTATTATAGCAAAAAGGAAAAAATATTGCATTTTTTTAAAAATTGACGCTCTATTTTTGTTTATAGCGCAAAAAATAAAAACCGCAGAGGTGATCAAATACCACCAAAAGAAAGCTCTATTTGTGGGAAAAAAAGGACGCCAATTTTGTTTGGGAGCCACGTCGCACAACCGCGCAATTGTCAGGTAAAGCGACGCAGTGCGGGAAGCTTATATTTTGTCTGGGCAGGAAGGGGGTCTAGGTGCACAGTAGGTAAGTGGTTAAGTGTGGTAGGATAAAATACATGTATTCAGGCTTTAAAAGGGGGACATTCACATGGTCTAAAATAAAACAGGCTCGTCGATCGGGTGGTCATCAGCTGAAGAAAACCAGAATATTTCCGAGAGGGCTGAGGGAGGAGAACGCCGGCCAATCATTTCCAGATTCTGGGTGCCAGAGATGCCCGTGGAGCATTGTCAAAAGTATTGGGACACCTGCCTTCACATGCACATGAACTTTAATGGCATCCCAGTCTTAGTCTGTAGTATTCAATGTTGAGTTGGCCCACCCTTTGCATCTATACCAGCTTCAACTCTTCTTGGAAGGCTGTCCACAAGGTTTAGGAGTGTGTCTTTGGGAATGTTTGACCATTCTTCCAGAAACGCATTTGTGAGGTCAGGCACTGATGTGTACGAGAAGGCCTGGCTCACAGCCTTCTCTCTAATGCATCCCAAAGGTGTTCTATTGGGTAGAGGTCAGGAATCTGTGCAGGTCAGTCAAGTTTCTCCACCCCAAACTCACTCATCTATGGGCCAGATTCAGGTAGAGTTAGGCTGGAGTATCAGTGATACTCCAGCCTAACTCTCACTTTGAGCCGGCGTTTCTGTTTTCTGTAGTCAGAAAACAAGAAACGCCGGGTTGGAGTTACTATACGAGCGGCGTAATCGTATTTCGCCGTCGTATCGTAACTTCAATTTTAAAAATGGCGCGTGGGGCGTTCCCGCTGATTAACGCCGAGAATATGTTAATCAGCGGGAATCGGAAATTCACGATCGTATTCGGGCGCGACGCAGTGACTTTCCGACGTTTCCGTAAGAGATACGCGGCGCAAAGATAAAGCAGCCCCCTAGTGGAGTATCCTATGTTAAGTATGGCCGTCGTCATCGCGTCGCAAAAAAATAATTCGAGTCGTTTGCGTAAAACGTCCGTGGATTGACGTCATTGACGTTCCCTGAAAGAATTTGGAGCATGCGCACTGACAGTCGACGCATGCGCAGTACGTTCGCCGCGGGATCGCGCATAGTTAACATAATACACACCCCCTACCCGCCCAATTTGAATTCCGCCGGCTCATTCTCGCTACGCCGCCGCAACTTTAGGAGCAAGTGCTTTGTGAATAACAGTACTTGCTCCTAAAGTTACGGCGGAGTAACGTAAACGAGAAACGTTACTCCAAAGTAAAGAAGCGCCCATCTACCTGAATCTGGCCC
Source organism: Rana kukunoris (assembly GCA_029574335.1). Classification (NCBI taxonomy): domain Eukaryota; kingdom Metazoa; phylum Chordata; class Amphibia; order Anura; family Ranidae; genus Rana; species Rana kukunoris. The sequence goes on from CM056051.1 coordinate 433,014,208, forward strand.
TATGTCTTTATGGACCATGATTTGTGCACTGCTGCGCAGTCATATTGAAACAGGAAGAGCCGTCCAAAAACTGTTCCCACAAAGTTGGGAGGGGATTGAACTTGGATGGGAAATGGGAAAATATTTAGATGCCCAGAAAGATTCAGTGCAACTTGCTTGGGTCTTCTATATACACTCCAGTATATACACTCCAGTCTTCTCTCCAGCACAACTTTTGGTTAAGTCCTCTTTCCCTACTCCTCCAGCACTTCACTTGCTGCAGACTGTTACTCCATCAGCACTTCACTTGCTGCAGAATGTTACTCCTCCTGACTAGTTAAGACAGCATACTGTAGTTAGGCCTGACACTAACTCAGCCAGGCATTTGTGGATTGCCTTTTGCGGGCAGGGACCCCAGGCCCCTGTGGTGTAGAAATAGTTCAGGTGCTAGCTGTCCTCTACTCAGCTACTAATCCAAGATAGCTCTCTTTAGGTCCTGGCAGCCAGCCTGGCTGCAAATACCTCTCTCCACTGTCCTTCCCACAGTCCACTCTTCTGGTTCTGCACCTATCTCAAACTGAAAATTCCCAGTTCTCTCAGGTGTACCTCCCCAGTCCTCCCGACTGTGCTCCACTAACCAGCCCCCCAGCCTGCGACCAGTTGTCCTCCCTGGAGTCTCTTAGCAGAGTTCTCTCCCACTGCCCTTCACTTACTCTCTTATGTGCCTCTCTTCCAGCATCTCTTCTCTCCTCCTGGATGCACCTGAGCCTTGGCCCAAGGTCACCCCCAGACTGGGGAGCTCCCCGTGGGCCCCAACACCCTCCACACTCCCTCACCCCAGCTCTTTCACCCGACAACTTCTCCCCAGCTGTTCTGACCCTGGGTATTTCTAGGAGGCCTGCCCCCTGCCGATACAAGCTGGGGATTGGTCAAGGCTCCTCAAGATACCACAGGCAGCTCCATCCCTCTTCTCCTTTTTTTCTAGCACCTTCTAGAAAGAAGAGGGAGGTGACAGTGATGCTACCTGTGAGTCACCCAGCCCTACCCTGCCTTGAGCCACTCCCAGCCAGGAATGAACACAAACAGGCCTAGCCACATGATAGGCCTGCCTAAATTTTCCTACTCTGCTAGAAAAAAATCCTCACTCTAGCACCTTCCTAACTAGAGGGTGTATTCAGTACATTCAGTAGGTGTCGGAACTGCGTTCCCCTGTGTTCCCACTAAAAAAAAGCCCTGTATGTATCTACCAAAAGTGCCATACTACACTATTCTTTTTATTCAAACTTCAAACTATTGCATTTATGATTTTAAGAAGTCAATATAGAGACAAAGTATTGTCGAAAAAAGCACTTATGTTTTTTTTTACCAATCATTCATGGTCTATTACTTCCTCCTCTGCCAAATAACTCGGGACGTGGCAGGTTGTGTAGTAGACTACATACTTTTTATTGAAAGGTTTCCCTCTCATAAATTTGGTGGATATGGAATATGGATGACCGTGTCTCTTCCCACATTGTTATGTCCCAGATTCTATTGAATAGAGTATTATTCCCTCTCACATGACAGTAATTGGGAATACATGAGATGAAGAATGCTGCTGGACACACCCATTGAGCTATCACAAACTTATTAAGGGTGGAATGATTCTCTACTTTATCGTATATGTTTGGACTAATCACTTCTCCCAATCCAACAATAAATCACAGGCACCAAACAATACAGCGGAGTTCACCGATTTTATTTTAAGGCATCATTTTAATGCAAATATAACTGGCGCTTGTTCATCTCTTTATAGCATAATATTAAAAACTCCAGTGTAACTGACATACTTTGTATAAAACAACACAGGAAATATTAACCCTTACTTCCTACTCAGTTGATCACACAAAAAGAGGAAATCTCCCCAATGGGAACCTTTGGAAGGAGTTTAACTTTAAAACAAGAAGCCACTGACATAACAAATACTAAGAATTAGTATTGTCTTTACTATTCTCCTTGCTTTGCAATGAGAGACCAATTCATAAGATCTGCATAAATTTCATGATGCTCTTTAACGGCTGCTCAAGCAGTAGCCAAGCAAGTAAAGGTCCCACTACACCAAGCATACACCTAATTTTCAGCCCATTTTGGCTTAAAGCGGATCTCCACCCTAAAGTGAAGATCCGCTGATGGGAACCCGCCCCCCCTCCGGTGTCACAATTGACACCTTTCAGGGAGGAGGGGGGTGCAGATACCTGTCTAAAGACAGGTATCTGCAACCACTTCCGGCCCGCAGTCTCGGGCAAAAGTTAGGTTTTTTGGCGACATCCCGTCGCCCCCCCGTTGTGTGCTGGGAACTCTCGGCTCCCAGCACACAGCGGGAGCCAATCGGCGGGCGCAGCGCGACTCGTGCATGCGCCGTAGGAAACCGGGCAGTGAAGCCGCAGCGCTTCACTTCCTGGTTCCCTCACCGTGGATGGAGGGGGGAGCAGCAGGGTGACGAGCGATCGCTCGTCCTCTGCTGCGGACGCCGCTGGACTCCAGGACAGGTAAGTGTCCTAATATTAAAAGTCAGCAGCTGCAGTATTTGTTGCTGCTGGCTTTTAATATTTTTTTTTTGCTGAACCATCCGCTTTAACAATAACATGCTGAAAAGTTCTACACACAGGAGCTGAAATTCAGATTTATGCACACGTTTCCTTGAGTTTGTTCAAATTATTATTTATTTTTTTGCTCTCTCTATCCCATTCAGAAGGTTGCCTTTAACCACCTAAGACCCGGGCCATTATGCGGGTTAAGGACCTTGACCTTGCGATTCGGCACTGCGTCGCTTTAACTGACAATTGCGCGGTCGTGCGACGTGGCTCCCAAACAAAATTGGCATCCTTTTTTTCCCACAAATAGAGCTTTCTGTTGGTGGTATTTGATCACCTCTCCGTTTTTTTTTGCGCTATAAACAAAAATAGAGCGACAATTTTGAAAAAAAAATCAATATTTTTTACTTTTTGCTTATATAAAAATATATATTTTTTCCTCAATTTAGGCCGATACGTATTCTTCTACTTATTTTTGGTAAAAATAATCGCAATAAGCATTCATTGATTGGTTTGTGCAAAATGTATAGCGTTTACCAAATAGGGGATAGTTTATGGCATTTTTATAAATATTTTTTTTTACTAGTAATGGCGGCGATCAGCGTTTTTTTTGTGACTGCGACATTATCGCGGGCACATCGGACACTTTTGACACATTTTTGGGACCATTGTCATTTTCACAGCGACAAGTGCTATAAAAATGCTCTGATAACTGTGAAAATGACAATGGCAGTGAAGGGGTTAACCACTAGGGGGCGCTAAGGTATTAAGTGTGCCCTAAGGGAGTGATTCTTACTGTAGGGGGCATGGCTGTAAATGCAAAATCTCTGATCGTAGTTCCCTATAACAAGGAACAGACGATCAGTGACACGGCCACAGAGAAGAGCGGGGAAGGTGCGTTTACACTCACCTCTCCCTGTTCTTCAGCTCCTGTGACCTAATCGCAGGACACCGGCCGCGATTGGGTCCGTGGGTCCCGTCGGCGCGGTCATGGAGCTTCGGACTGGGCTCCTAAAAGTGACGTACAAGTACGTGCCTGTGCCCAGCCGTGCCATTCTGCCGACGTATATCGGCGTTAGGAGGTCCTTAAGTGGTTAAGATATCATCAAACCCACATCATAACAAATATCAATAAATGATGTATTACATGCTGTTCATACTCACTCAGTCAATATAGTATTTGTTTTTAGTGTTCTGCAAAAAACCTGGTTTATCCTATTGTTCACTCTTCCTCCCTCCTGCCCATGTCCTCACTGCTGCTGAGGATTCTGCAGAGCAGCTGTTGGCAGCTCTGCACATGCTCAGTTTTCAGTGAGTAGCACATCTGACTATGGAGTCACACAAGAGTGTTTACACAGTGGTAAATGACAACCCTCCTCCTTCATTCCCACTAACCAGCTAAACATAATGGGGCAGGCTATTACCTGTTCATTGATTAGGGGCTTCACCTGTACTGTAGTTTAGAATCTGCCACCTGCAACATTCCCTGTTTTCTAAAAAGAAACAAAATTTACAGGTTTTAGCTTAAGTTCATAAAAAAATTGAATTCCCGATTTATATAGGCATGGGGCATTGTCACCGGGTGATGTCACCTGGTGACCCCGCCCCCGTGACGTCGCAGTCCCATCATGCCCTGGGCGGTGACATTATAGGGGGCGGCCTATATAAATCGTTGAGCACCGCGCACACAGCATTACAGTGGGAGAGAGCGTTGTGTCAACATCAGAAGAAGAGAAGAGGGAAGAAGACGGCGGAGAAGAAGGGGCCAGTGCTAGTAAAAGAGCTGGAAGATTCCATATTGGGGCTGTACACTCATCCAACTGCACGCATATGGACCTCGGCGTAATTTCCGATTCCTTTAATATTACTAATGGCACCCGACAGGGCTGCCCGCTGTCCCCATTAATTTTCGCCATTAATGGAACCTCTGGCACAATACATACGATCTGATCCATTGATCTTGGGTATTAAAATTGGCACTGTTGACCACAAAATTTTGGCTTTACGAGGACGACGTAATAATAGCTCTCACTAATCCCTTAATGTCCCTTCCCTTTGCCCAACGGGCCCTAGGAACATTTAGTGCAATATCCATGTACAAGTTGAACCACAGCAAATCCCTTATGCTTAATCTCGGCCTTGACCCCCACACTACCAAAGCAATCTCCCCCACTTTCCCGTTTGCTTGGGCTCCCAACTCCTTTCTCCCCTATTTAGGTATCCACCTGACATTCCCAAGCTGCATGTTACTGAGAACCAACTTTGAAGACCTTGGGCCAGATTCAGGTACGAGTTACGACGGCGTATGTCCAGATATGCCGTCGTAAGTAAGCGGCATCGTATTTATGCGCCTGATTCTTAGAATCAGTTATGCATAGATTTGTCTAAGATCCGACCGGCATAAGTCTCTTACGCCGTTGTATCTTAGTTGCATATTTACGCTGGCCGATAGGTGGCGTTTTCATCGATTTACGCGTCGTATATGCAAATGAGCAAGATACGCCGATTCACGAACGTATGCGGCCGGTCGTTTGCGTATGCGTAAGTCCGGCGTAAAGTTACCCCCGCTATATTAGGCGCACGTAATGTTTAGTATGGACGTCGGGACAGCGTAGAATTTTCCGTTGTTTATGTCGTTTGCGTAAAACGTTTGCAAATAGGGCTTTGCGTAAGTTACGTTCACGTCGAAACCAATGAGTATTTGCGGCGTAATTTTGAGCATGCGCACTGGGATACGTCCACGGCCGGTGCATGCGCAGTTCGTTCGGCGCGTCATTTACGTGGGGTCACGGTAAATATCAATACAACATGCCCCCTACATGCCTAATTTGAGTTACACGCACTTACGCCGGCACATTTTTGCTACGCCGCCGCAACTTACGGAGCAAGTGCTTTGTGAATACAGCACTTGCCTGTAAAAGTTGCGGAGGCCTAGCGTAAATAGGATACACTACACCCGCACAAAGATACACTCTTCTACCTAAATCTAGCTCCTTGTGTGCAGGCTCACACGATTAGCAAAAAAATGTTGCCAGATTATGGCTTCTTGGGCTGGACGAGTAGCTCAAGCTAAAATGTATTTACTCCCGCATGTCTTATATTTTTTTCGTACGTTACCCCACCAATTATCATCAATTTTATCTGGCAACAAAAACGCTCCAGAGTGAAAAGGGCCATACTGTTATCTCCAGTTCAGCACGGCGGCCTTGGCGCACCAGACATCCAAGCTTATCACCGTGCAACCATCTTAGAACAACTGAAAACCTGGTGGTCGGACAAGCAACACACAACCTGGAAACAAATAGAAGCCACCGTACTCCTCACAAACCTGAAACATCTCCTAGCCGCCACTTGGCTTAATCTCAACCCTAAGCGCTCTTCACTGGATACCATCATGGTCTCCACTAGGGTCTGGACTGCATTGTCACAACTTAATGGAGGAATAGCAGTGGATACCCTCTCAAAAATTCCCATAGAAGCCCTACATCATGGGTCCTCAAACTACGGCCCTCCAGCTGTTCAGGAACTACAATTCCCATCATGCCCTAGTCATGTCTGTGAATGTCAGAGATTTACAATGCCTCATGGGACTTGTAGTTCCGCAACAGCTGGAGGGCCGTAGTTTGAGGATCCCTGCCCTACATCTTATTACCCCGGATCTGCCTCTATCGTATTGGATTATGTCTGGCATCACCAACATTGGCATGCTTTTCTCTACATTAGATCTACATCCCTTCGAATATCTGGTAAAGAAATATGGCTTATCCAACCGGACATTTTTCCTCTACTTGCGGATTAGATCCACTCTTTCAAAAATCCACTGGTCAAACTCGGACTCACTGATGCTCCCCCTGATACATTTTTACAATCTTGACGGAACCAAAACCAAAGGGATTTCCCTAATATACAAACTCCTCATTAATCCCCCTTCTGATCTACTTTCCACCTCTATTCGGTATTGGTCCTCTTTGTTGGACCAATCTCCCCCGGAAGCACATTAGCAGAAAGCTCTCATAGCACCCCCTCGCCTGTCTCATTGCACCACTCATTGGGAATCCTTACAGAAGTTGTTTCACAAGTGGTACTTCACCCCTGAAAGGCTTGCAAAGATTTAACCAAATACCTCTCCCAAATGTTGGAGGGGCTGTGAGAATATCGGTTCGCTCTCACACATTTGGTGGGATTGCCCCCCTGTCAAGAAGTTCTGGGAAAAAGTAAAGTCGCTAATTCGCTCTTTATGTGGCATGTCCTTCCCTATGTCACTATTGGATTTGCTCCTGGGTCTCTCTATCCACACGTGGCCTAAAAACATACAGCTTCTGGTGACACACATACTAATTGCAGCAAGACTGGCGATTATGAAAAATTGGAAATCAACTCACCCTCCACTATTGAAGGATACCATCCAACTGCTTAACCGTCATTTTTTAATGGAATTTTCCTTCGCCAAAGCCAACTTATCAACAAACCAATTTGCTAAAGCCTGGAATCTCTGGATCTTCGACTCTAGGAGTGTTCCTCTGTATTAGCTACCCCACTTCCTCTGGATCATAACCTGTACCTTCTTTCCTTTCCATTTCAATAACCTGCAAAGGATTCGCTCTTGTACTCAAGTGAGTTATACTTGTCTGTGCCTACTTACCTATAACCCATTGGGAAATTTCCTGTATTCGCTACCCTAGTTGTTTTATATGATGAGTTGAGGCAGACGGATTAGCAGCAGGAGCTCACAGCGACGCTCGTCTCCTAGAGTAGGAATGGGTGTGTCATAGCTCCAGGCAGGTGTAGGAGGTAGACAGGCAGGCTAGGTTTTCCCCAGCCTCTCTCTGCTAGCTCCAGCCCCAGCACTACTCGTCCCCAACCTGGCCTTTCTCCTCCAGCTTCCCTCCTTCACTCAGAACCACAGCGGATCAGCTCCTTGGCCCTCCGGCCTTCCTCAATCCCTTGCCTTGTTCCAGGTAAGAAATTGCTGACGGCCGTCCTTGTCAGGACAGCCACAGCAAACATCCCATGCCCCCTCGGCTTTCCCCGACCCTATCCTCCATCCCCTGTGTCCCCATACCACCATCGCCAACTTCACCATTCTAGGGCGACTTTTTCGCACACCCGCTCCAGCCTGCATTGAATCGCGGGGCCGCGATCTAGGAAAGACCGCGGCTTCACCCGCGGCCTACCGCTGCGGCGCTCCCCACACCCTCGCTCCTATCCTCCACCCCCTATGCCCTCATACCGCCATCGCCAGCTGAGACACCCTCCTACTACCCCCCAGCCACAATTCCGCCATCCTAGGGCATTTTTTTTTCGGACACCCGCGCCGGCCTGCACTGATTCATGGGGCCGCGATCTAGGAAAGACCGCGGCTTCACCCGGGGCCTACCGGCGCGGCGCCCCCCACTCCCTGTAATCCCCCCCAAACCCTCCAGGAATCCCCCCTTTCCCTAATAGGACAGCCACTCTTCCCTGGCTTACCTTTGTGCCCCATAGTATCTCCATCCACCGAGCTGTCAGCTCCAGGCTGCATCCTGCTGCCTGATCAGGCAGCTCTCCTGCTATACTAGCAATAAGCACACCCCTCACCCCCATCCACTTCTCATATCAACACAACAGAAGCTTGATCCAGGGCTCATCCGATCGCCTTTCACAGGGGTCAGGAAGGAATTTTTTTACCCCACCGGAGCACATTGGCCCAGCACCGCTAGGGTTTTTTTTGCCTTCCTCTGGACCAAGCCAGGAGAGAGGAATCAGCCAATTCCTCTCCCCATCGCCCCTGAAACCCTAACCCACCCCCCCCCCCTCCCGGTGTTTGGCGACCATGGCATATCAGCAATATTCTGCAGAAACCATTTGGAGTTTGAGGCAATCCGCCGCAATACTACCAGCCATCACCAAAAAAGCCCTAAAAATTTAGCGAATATGGAGAGTCGATCAACGACCGACCGTCAGGTATTTCAGCCATTCACCCCAGCCTAAGCACTTATCTTGTGCTTTGATCAATACAAGATTGGCAGTAAAACACCGACTGGAAATCCGGGACCTCATTTTACAATGCGATCTAGATTGCCTCTTCATTACAGAGAGCTGGCTTACAGCAGACTGTAACACCATTCTAGGAGAACTGGTGCCAGAAAACTATCGTATTATAACCGAAAACAGAATAGGGCAAAGAGGAGGAGGACTGGCGGTGATCCACAAGACGCACCTTGCGGTCACTAAACCAGCCCTTCAAAACCCTCTTCCATTCATGGAAACCCTTACTCTGCAATTGCAAACAAATTCCAAGGAGACCGTCCACATTCTTCTCTGCTATAGGCCACCCGGCCACCCGGCCCAAAATCGCAGCTGCTATCATCATTAACGGAGTTTGTCTCCACTTACACCCGCAACAGCAAACATGTTTTGCTGCTCGGGGACTTCAATCTCTGGGCCAACTCCGCACAAGACCCCGTTGCCGACACCTGTATCGACCACTTGGAAGGATTAGGGCTTCAGCAACTAGTATGTGGACCCACACATGCTTCAGGTCACACGCTCGATCTTATTTTCAGACAAGATCTGGAAATAAAAATCTTGGAAAATGAACCATTGCCATGGACAGATCACCATGCAATTAAATTCATTATTTCCGAATTCCCCCCCTTAACAAAAACATCAAATCCAGATGTCCAGATGTCAGAAGAAGCTCCACTCGGAACTCTTCAAAGCCACGTTAGGGGAAAAAATAAACACAATTCAGCCACACCAAACAGCGTAAGAAACACTGGAGGCCATAAACACAGCACTATTGCAGTCAGCTGACTTGATAGCGCCGAAACGAAAAATAACTCCAGCTGGTTCAACAACCAGCTGGCGTTACTGAAGCAAGAGCGCAGAAGGGCAGAAGCAGCCTGGAAAAGAAGCTCTTCAGATGAGAACCTCTCGATCTACAAGGCAATAACCAGAAAATACTACAAGCAAATCTTCGAAGCCAAGAAAAACTATTTTTCTGAGGCTATCAACGGTGCCCTAAACCGCCCCCCGCGAACTCTTCAAGCTGGTCACTCAGACCATGAATCCAGGATGTCTTGAAGCCCCCAACTTGGATACACAAGAATTTTGCGATGAGTCTAACTGAGGCTATCCGGCAAAGCATTCAGCAAAACAATTTCTCTCCCAGCCCCCCCCCCCCGTAGTTATTCACACAGCACCGGCAGTAATTCACCACAGTTAGGTGAGTTCACGCTGGAACCCATCTCCATTCAGACCACAAAAAATATCATCGGCACTCTGCGCAACAGCACTGCGCCAAATGATATTATCCCCACCAAACTGCTGAAGGAATGCGCCGACATCTTGGCACCTCCTGTCACGCAGCTTATAAACCAATCCTTTAGGGAGGGCATAATGCCCTCCCAGCTGAAGGAGGGCTTTATTCAACCCATCTTGAAGAAAGCCACCCTGGATCCGAAGGATCCACTCAATTGGCGCCCCATAACAGGCCTAAATGTTCTCTCCAAGGTAATGGAGAAAGCAGTGGTACAGCAGCTGCAACAGCATCTAGATACCCACAACCTACTCGAACCATTTCAATCAGGATTCCGTCCCGGACACGGGACGGAAACAACATTGCTTAAGATATGGGACGACGTTCTCGAGGCCGCAGACGAAGGAGAATCATCTCTTCTGGTTCTGCTGGACCTAAGCGCAGCCTTTGATACAGTTGATCACAAGCTGTTATTGACTCGGCTGGCTAAAATAGCCAAAGTCGCAGAAAGCGATCTATCCTGGTTCTCCTCTTTTTTGAAAAACCGATCGCAAATACTGAAGCTAAGACCCTTCACTTCTGAACAACGCACATTATCGTGCGGGGTCCCTCAAGGATCTCCCCTGTCGCCGATGTTATTCAACATCTATGTGCGTCCTCTTTTCGAAATCATCAGCAGCCAAAAACTATATCTATATCTATATATAACTATAAAAGCTATATCACTCTTATGCAGACGACACGCAACTGTACTTCCGCATTTGCAATAAAAAGGATCACCACCTCAATCTAGAGACATGCCTCTCTTTGATAGAGGACTGGATGACAAAGAGTTATCTCAAATTCAACGGAGCGAAAACAGAACTTCTTCTGTTTCACGCAAAGCGTAGGAATCAATCGACAACAACCTGGATCCCCCCGCCCATTCTGGGCAAAATCATCACCCCCAGCGCCAAAGTCAAAAGTCTTGGGGTCATCTTTGACTCCGACATGACAATGAACGCACAAATAGGGTCATTAGTCAGCGGATCTCACCATCTGCTGCGCCTACTACGCAGACTCATTCCTTTTATTCCCAAGAAAGACGTAGCTGTCGTGGTGGGAGCAATTGTAAACTCCAGACTGGACTATGCAAATGCCCTTTACCTCGGACTCCCCAAGTACCAAATCGCTCGTCTTCAAGTCGTTCAAAATACGGCCGCCAGACTTGTGACTGGGAAAAAACCCTGGTAATCAATCTCACCTTCACTGAGATCCCTTCACTGGCTACCAGTTAAAGACAGAATCACCTTTAAAGCTCTCTGTCTAACGCATAGATGTATCCATGGGAATGCTCCCCATTATCTATGCGAAAAATTCACAATCCCAATCGTATTCTACGATCCACCAATCAAAATCGGCTTCAGATACCGAAAGCCAGATACAAGTCCAAAGGAGACAGGAGATTTGCTGTCCAAGGTCCCAGACTATGGAACGCCTTACCAGCCAGCATTCGGCTGGAGGAGAAATACTTAGTCTTCAGGAGAAAGATCAAGACTCATCTCTTTTGATCTCAAAGGAGACAGGAACAACAAGCGCCCAGAGGCGATTTACTTCGCATGTGCTGCGCTATATAAGTTTTCATTCATTCATACCTATTTGCATGTCTGTTTTGCATATCTGTTTTATACGGCTGTCCACTACTCAATCCTCAAATTCTAATGTAACCTAGTAGAAGCCTAGTAGAAGCGACATGTTAGCACTTATTCCTTTTTGTTCTCAATTACCTTGACTGTACACAAATTATCGCCAGGGTATGCCCAATTGGCGCTGTTTTTGTATTTTCTTATCTTCTTTGAAATATAATCACACGTCATGCGACATGAGCTCCCATTGTCGGAGCGTTTGTCGCACCAGTGTGAACCCTTTTTAATAGATGACCTGTGTGCCAATGTAGATTGGAAGGTTTTTAAACAAACCTTACAGTAATGTATCCTGCAACACCATATATCCTTTAATTTGGCCTCTATGAAATAACGTTTTCTATATGCCTACCTGCCATATACAGCCATAGGAGCCCAGCTGACGTTTGTGTGCTTTATGTGTACATTCTATATCTGGAATCCTAATGCAATGATTTTTCTATCAGTGGAGGCGAGTGGCACCCAAGTGGGGATTTGTGTTTTGGAGCAGAGAAAACCACAGCTTATTAATGGCTTGCAGCGTTATTGATTGCGCTCTTTATTATTTAACAAGGAGAGGCAGGTCGCAGCAACATTAAAACTTCTTAGAGGGCCATTAAGACTTTTAAAACAGTGGATGGTCTGGAACAGGAAAAACTTCAGGGCAGTCAGGGTAGATATTCTTCTCAAACGCAATTTACTATAATGCTGTTCTCAATTTTCTTTCTACTAATCCAATGGTAAACTGAAGATCGTACCAAAATTTTTTATATCAAATAAATGAAAGGACTGGCTGAAGTTCTCCAAAGGTGTAATAGTTGCTAACTAGATGCCTACCTTGTTTCCCCAAAAATAAGCCCGGGTCTTATATTAATTTGGGCAACCAAAAAAACACTAGGGGCCAGATTCAGGTAGATGGGCGCTTCTTTACTTTGGAGTAACGTTTCTCATTTACGTTACTCCGCCGACACTTTCGGCGCAAGTACTGTTATTCACATAGCACTTGCGCGTAAACTTGCGCCAGAGTAACGATAATGCGCTGGCGTAACCCGCATTTTTTTTGTTTTGGTTTATATTATTTTTCTTTTTTATTACTCAGGTTATGAGTTTTTGTTTTATTTTTTTATTACTCAGGTTATGAGATATTTATTTTATTTTTAACTGCACACGGTCAGGAGTGCAGGGGACAGTGTGAATGGTGTGTGAATGTGAGGGGGTGGCACTCCTGCCAGTAAGGGGTGTCGCCCTCGGCCGTGGTGGTGAAGTTAACCCCACGGCTGTATGAATGACGTGTGAAAGGTGTATGAATGGACAGTGACATCATTGGGGCCTTGACGCTGGCGTTGCTGCTCCCAAGTCCTACATGCTGGACTTGGGCTAATCCAATGCGATGTGGATGTGGTGTGTGTGATCTAGGGACATCAGTGGTGTACACGCGTGCATTGTCTGTGTGATTAATGTTTTGGTTTATTGTCCAAAGATGCCTACGGCGAGGACCCTCCTGACTGCTCGTCCATCAGCTGAATGGGTCTCCTCTGGCAGGGGGGGGCTGTCTGGTTCGGGGGTCAGGTCATCACGCATTTCAATCTGCAGGCCTTTTCTCATGGCAAAGTTGTGCAGAATGCAACATGCACCGATGATCTGACACACAAAGGTAGGGGAATACAATAGTGTCCCCCCGGACTTATCCAGGCAGCGGAAACGGGACTTCAGGAGCCCAAATGTTTGCTCCACCACTGCACGGGTTTTGATGTGTGCTTCATTGTATTTTCTCTCTCCTCTGGTTTGGGGGTTCCGGAAAGGAGTCATGAGATGGGGTCCCAGTGCATATGCAGAGTCACCTGGAAGGGAAAAGACAGGAGGATGTTAGTCATGCATGTGGCCCTTGTGATGTGCATCACGGGAGGGGATAGTCATGCCTGCCACCCATGTCACTCACCAACCAGCCAGCTGTCCCCATACATGTTCTGCTCGAATTCTGCTGGGATGGGACTCTGACGGTATATGAAGCTGTCATGGCTGGACCCGGGGTGTTTGGCACAGACGTGCCATATGAGGCGTTGGGCATCAGCTATCACCTGTACGTTGATGGAATGCCAATGCTTCCAATTGCGATATATGTGCTCTGTGGCACTGGGGGGCTGTAGGGCCACATGTGTGCAATCAATGGCCCCCACAGTGCGTGGGAATCTGGCAATTCTGTAGAAATCTGTCATTGCCTTCAGCCGCAGCTCCTCAGTGGTGGGTCTGATGAACTGGTTGGACATGCGTCTGAGGATTGCAGGGACAACCTGGTGCACACATCTGCTCACGGAGGATTGTGACATCCCAGCCACCACTCCACTTGTACGCTGGAATGATCCACTTGCAAGGAAATGAAGTGTTGCCAGTACCTTCACCAGTGGCTGCACTGCTTGTGAGCGGTGTGTCTTGCTGGTGATGTCCTCCTGCAAGGTTGTGGTTAGTTCAAGTATTGCATCAGGGCTAAATCTGAAGAGGCGATACACCTCCTCATCACCCATGCCAAAGAGGCTCATGCGCGTGCGGTATATCCTCTCACGTGCCCGCCTCCTCCGTAGCGAGGGACCCAGTACTAGTGCTAGGACCACGACTGCACCTGACATGTTGGCACACAGAGGTGTTGTCCTTGCAAGTGTGGTTGTTCAGCTTGCTAGTTTCGTCGGTAACGCTGCTGCTGTAGCTGCTCTCCTGCTGACCTGAGGCCTTCTGGAGTAAAGATAAAGCAGCTATTTGTAGAAATAACTTTGCGCCGGACGGACGAGATACGCGCGGCGCATGTAGCCAGCGTATGGTGCTAATCCGTTCGCGAATCGGGAAATCTCCCTCATTTGCATATTTGCAGGGGAAATCAATAGGCGCGACATGCGCCAAGCGAAATTATGCGCTGACGAGACTCTGGCGTCGGAAAGTTAAGCCGATCGGAAATGGCCCGTTTTCTGTCGCATCTAGTTTGGTGGGTAGGGCCACATAGAAACGACGGCGCATAATCACGGTTACGCGGCGCATATCGAATTACTCCAGCGCAAGTCTTGCTGAATCTGGCCCTAGGGCTTATTTTCGGGGTAGGTCTTATCATGCCGGGGGCTGTCTTCTCTCCCTTCTGCCTGTCAGAAATCCTCTGTGGAACTGTATAAAAAAGCTTGTAAATTCATAAAATTCACAGCACCACACATGTTGCAAAATGTGTATGTCTGCAATTCAATTGTGCCACATACCTTCTTCAAGTGCTGGGTGCATCTGTAACCCCCTGGAGCTCTCTTTCCCTTTTCGAGCACTGCAGCGCTATACCGAAGGTATTTGGCACAAATAGATCATATAAACACATACAGTCTACACTATATAACACTGTAGTATAACACTAGTATTTCACCAGCACTTTAAACTAGGTCTTATTTTCGGGGTAGGGCATATATTGCAGGTTTTTCCTGAAAATCAGGGTAGGTCTTATTTTTGGGGTAGGTCTTATTTTTGGGGAAACACGGTAGTATGCCTACTGTCCAATTCAGATCCGATTCAACAGCTGGATGGGGTTGTTCACATTCTGTGGCTGCCATGGCAAAAATTATACCCTCTGTTGTGTTTGGAATGGGCCCTGCAAGAGTGTCCACTGCACACAGGTACAAAATTCTGATACAGGCTTTACAGGGTTAAAATAGGTGGTGAGGAGGCAACAGTTACACTGCTAAATGCTTTTCAGGGCTTTTGGATGTTTACACAAGGGAGGCTTTGCAGATCAATAACATGTGTGAATATGTCAAATGCACATATAGTTACATATTTGATCGGGTTAAATAAAGACACTGGTTCATCCAGTTATACTTTAGTATGTGTTTATGTCTACTATTTTCAATATCCCTGTACGCTGTATTCACTAAAAAACATCTACATTTTTTTTCAAGGATAAGTTCATCTTTGGGAACATGTTACATGTCCCACCCATTTTTAGAATGGAACATGTAACATGTTCCCACTCCTGCAACCACTGTCTACTCCGCTGCATCCTCTCCCTTGCTCACTATTACTATTTTAAGAATAGGGGCTCCGCCTTTCATATTGCTTCTCAGCAGTTTACAACCACTCTAATGCTGGTCATACACTATACGAAAAATCGTCCGAAATTTGGTCATTTAGACAGCTCATTCGTTTTTCAGCCAGTTAATGGGCACAAAATCGATAATCGTTGGGGTGTTTTTGAACCAAGAAACAAAGGACAAGTTTGAACATTTTCTGCTGAACAAGTGATAAATTGAAAGGTTAATGTGGTTTCGGGTATATGTAAAAAAAGGAACAAAAAATGTATTTTTTTTTTTTATGTCCATTACATAATGGCATTATTGTTTGCTCTCACGGCCGAATGTTCATTTTTCTTAAATGGGTTTGGCCGATTTTTTATATAGTGTATGGCCAGCATAAGTTTTCTAGTCTTTGTTTGAATACTGGTTTCTGCCAGCCACAGAGGATACATTTAATATAATGTTATTAGCATTACTGTCTTGTTTATTATACCCCTCCTTTTCATTCAAAATAAATTGAGGAGAAGAATGTATTTAATACAATTAACCTCCCTCCATCATTTGTAATCAACTTCCCCTGATCATATTTTATTGGGCCAATATGTTCTGACCTCGCCTTTCTAGTATTAAAATATTTGAGAATATACAGGTATCTGGGATTTTTTTGACATTCCTAAGGAATGTGTCTCTCGTAATCTATTTTAGTTGCCCTGATTGTAGTTTTACAATGCTAATACATACAAGAAACCCATTTCAGGGAAGGTGGTAAACCCAAAATGCCGGGACATATCTTTAACCGGTGGTATCATGCAACGTCCCCTATTGCAAGGGCAAGGGGGGTCACAATTGCAATTAAGAAAACATGCCCATGGGTTTTGATGTCTATGCAAGCGGATAAAGAGGGGCGTTTCTTGTTTATTAAAGGAACAATGTTTGGACAACAATATACGTTGGCGGCAATATATGCCCCGAATACTGGGACTAGTGACTTTATAATTAAAACATTGAAGATGTTGGGAAAATTTAAAGAAGGATGTGTGATAGTAGGGGGTGACTACAATACGGTACAAGACCCGAGTATGGACACAACGTCAGGAAAAACATCCTTATCATTTAGAGCCTTAAAATACTTAAAACAGTTTCTACATAAACAACATTTGGTTGACAGCTGGCGGTTAATGCACAATGAAGTAGCACCATTGAGTCCATAACCATTTCAGACCACGCACCCATAACATTGACACTCTCCCCGATTGTGACTGGCTATATAGAGCGAACATGGAGATTAAATGAGTCAATATTAGATAATAAAAAAATAACAGATGAACTGACAGTTAAATTAAGAGAATTTTTCGAAAGAAATACAACAGAGGAGGTGTCGGCCCAGACAGTGTGGGAGGCCCATAAACCGGTGATGAGGGGAAAATTAATAGACTATGGCTCCCACATTAAGAAAGAAAGATCTAAAGAAATGATAGAGTTGTTAAAGAGAATTAATATATTAGAGACCAAACATAAAAAAAATCTCGAGCCCGCGGACAACCAACAATTACGGAATCTCCGAGCAGAGCTTGCACAGTGCCTAGACCGAAAAATAAATAATAAGCATAGATACTTTGCTCATAGGTTCTATGAGCAAGGAAATAAATGCGGACGGTTACTAGCGAAACAACTTAAAAAACAACAAGAATCTAGGCATGTGCATAATCTATTAATACAAAATAGAAAAATACTGGAAACACATTCTATGAGAATCTATACAACATCCAGACACCCTTACAAATAGGAGACAGGGAAGATTATAGAAGGGAAGAGACGCGAGAGTACATAAGGGGGTCTTCAATACCCACTCTATCAGAAACAACTATAGCGGAACTGGAACTCCCAATTACAGAGGAAGAGTTGAGGAGAGCAATAACAGCCTTGCCGATAGGGAAAAGTCCAGGCCCGGATGGGTTGACAAACTCCTATTACAAAAAATTCTTGCCAGAACTAATAAAACCATTATATAATCACTTTAACACAGTGAACATAACTAATCCATTACCTCCAGAAGCCCTGGTGGCATTTATAACGGTAATACCAAAGGAAGGTAAAGACCCCCAGAATTGTGCCAATTATAGGCCTATTTCTCTGCTCAACTCAGACACCAAACTGCTAGCAAAAATCTTAGCGTTACGACTACAGGAGCATATTGGAACGTTAGTGCATCCAGACCAGACAGGCTTTATAAAAGGACGGGAGGCAAGGGACAACACAATTAGGGCACTGCACCTTCTCCACTGGATGCAATACGGACCAAAGAAAGCCCCAAGGATCATACTATCAATAGATGCGGAGAAAGCATTTGATAGGGTGAACTGGGGCTTTATGAGTGAAGTGCTGAGGGGAGTGGGCCTGGGAGACCGCATGATGGGATAGGTAATGGCCATGTATGCAGGTCCAAGAGCAAGGGTCAAAGTTAATGGTACAATATCAGAATATCTCAATATTAGAAATGGAACGAGACAAGGCTGTCCATTGTCACCATTAATATTTGCCTTAATATTGGAACCTTTCCTTTGTAGGATTAGAAACAATGGGGAAATAATAGGAACACGTATTGGAGAGGAGGAACACAAGGTGTCGGCTTACGCCGACGACCTAATTTTTTATCTTTCAAAACCAGACATATCATTGGCAGCTTTAATGCAGGAGGTGGAAAGATATGGACACCTGTCTAACTTTAAAGTTAATTTCGAAAAATCAATATTGCTACCTAGTTATGTATCTCAGGAAATGGCAGGGACTCTGAAGAGAACATATCCCTTTGTATGGAAGAAGGATTCCCTGTTCTATCTTGGGATACATATTACTGCAGATCAAAAAATGTTATATAAACTTAATTATTCATCCCTATTGACTAAGCTAGTGGAAGATTTAAAAAAATGGGCAAGACACTACTTGACATGGTTTGGAAGAGTGAGTGCAATTAAAATGTGTATTCTACCCAGAATTATCTATATATTACATACAGTACCAATTAAAGTACCAGCGACATTTTTTTAAGCAGATTCGGAGGGCATTTGTTGTGTGGAACGATAAACGGCCAAGGATAGCCCATGATATCCTACGAAGAAGTAAGGTAGACGGAGGAATGGAGCTTCCAGATATAGCGGTATATTACAAGGCAATGGCGCTGGTTCTAATTTTGAACTGGTGCCACGACTCCGGGGAAAAAAGGTGGACCCTAAGAGCCAGCTTAGTTAGGAGCCAGAAAATGTGCCCCCGTCCCGCCAAGCTCACGTGCAGAAGCGAACACATACGTGAGTAGCCCCCGCATATGTAAACGGTATTCAAACCACACATGTGAGGTATCGCTACGATCATTAGACTGAGAGCAATAATTCTAGCTCTAGACCTCTAAAGGGTAAAAGTTTGTCGCCATTCCACGAGCGGACGCAATTTTGAAACGTGACATGTTGGGTATCAATTTACTTGGCGTAACATTATCTTTCACAATATAAAAAAAAATTGGGATAACTTTACTGTTGTCTTATTTTTCTAATAAAAAAAAGTGTATTTTTTCCCCAAAAAAGTGCGCTTGTAAGACCGCTGCGCATATATGGCATGACAGAAAGTATTGCAATGATCGCCATTTTATTCTCTAGGGTATTAGAATAAAAAAATATACAGTATATATATAATGTTTGGGGGTTCTAATTAGAGGGAAGGAGATGACAGTGAAAAGAGTGAAAAATTACATATTAAAAGTTTTACTTGTAATGGCAACGGCCACCACCAGATGGCGCCAGGTCACAGAAGGAAGCCTGGGACTTCACAAGGCTGCAAAGCCACGGCCTGAATTACCGTCCGTCGCGGGCCCGCCGTGATTGCGCGGCGGGGAGGTGGGGGCGCATGAAGACACCCACCTCCAGAGGCACCTGTGCATCCGTGCGCCCCCACCTCCCCCGCCGCAGCTCTCCCAGATCTCTGCCTCCTCATTGGCTGAGAAACAGCAGTGGGAGCCATTGTCAATCACCGCCAGTAAGGAGGGAGCAGGGGGCGAGCAAGCATGACTGCCCCCGCAATCGGCTTCATATGGGGCACTTAGCAAGGGGGAGGGGCCAGAAGCACCAGTGGGGCACCTTAGAAGTGGAGGATCAGGGTTTCTCTGTGAAAAACAAGTATGTATAACTAGTGTTGCTCACGAATATTCGCATTGCAAATATTTGCTACGAATATTGCATATTCGAGTATTCGCGAATAACTCGAATATCGCGGCGAATATTCGCTATTTCGAATATTCATATTTTTTCAAATTTCGCAATCAATTTCGCATTCGCAATTTTTTTTTTTGCCGAAATTTCGCAATTTTTTTATTTTTTTTATAAAATATCACGAATATTCGATATTAAAAGTCACACAAAAAAAAATACCGAAATTTCGCATTGGCGAAATTTCGCATTGGCGAAATTTCGCATTGGCGAAATTTCGCATTGGCGAAATTTCGCATTGGCGAAATTTCGCAATTTTTTTTTTTTTATAAAATATCACGAATATTCGATATTAACGGATATTCGCGAATATTCTTTGAAATATTCGCGAAATATCGCGAAATCGAATATGGCGTATTCTGCTCATCACTATGTATAACTTGTTTATTATAAAAAAATTCAAAAAGCAAAACAATTTGATAAGTATATTTTGCAGCTACACCAATGAAGAACCAGTTACTAAAAGGAATTCCACAGAAAAAGAAACGCGGTCAGCTAAAATTGTTCTTCATATTAAATGAGCAAAATGATTAATTCTGTATATCAAAACTTTCACTGCAGCATTTATTCAAATATAGAGCCAGTCAGAAGAGGCAAAAGGATACAGTAGTAATGTGCTAAGAATCTGACAAATGTTAGACTGGATTAAATTAGTGATTGAGACTCTGCACAGGTAGAAAAGGCAATAAAAAGCCAAAAATGTGCCTGATATTGCATAGGTGAGCTATCAATTTTTTTTTAGAGTGTATTTCAACTCAAGCCCAAACCTTTTTTTTTTGGCTTAGAATAGAGTTTTGAGAGCTCAGAACCCAAGTTGCATTTTTACTGTTGTCCGGGGCTCCATTATACTTTCCCTCTCTTAAGCAGGCCATAGATGATTTTCTTTCCTTCTACCACAGTCAGTGTTGATGAAGGAATGCCTCCCACAGCGCTATTGTGTTCTGCCAGTGGGGGGGGGGAACGCAGATTTTTGGCGTTTGACCAATTCCCAGCAAAAAGGAGCTGGAAGGGGGTAGGCACCTCATAAATAAGCTTGAGTCATGCCAGCAGGGTCAGTTGGGATTGAGATGGATTGCTGAGAAGGTTGTTGGTGGCCCCTGCGGGTGCCATCTAATCTGGCCGTGAGGGTGACCTCGAGCCCGGGGCTCGTGTTGGAGGGACCCTCTACAACACATCGAAGAATCCTTTCCTGGAGGAATAGGAGCAAGCATGAGGACAGCAGGAGCAGGGCAGCACATTTGGGAGATCTCCTGAGAAGTCAGCTGGGTGGGCTGGTGAGTGATAAGTCTAGGAGCACTGTGGAGAGAGTGTCATTTGGGGAGGACTGTGGAGAAGTTAGCCAGGAGGGCTAGAGAAAGGGACAGCTACAGACAGGAGGCCTGAAGAGGTAGTGCTGAGATCAGTGACCACAGAGAGAAAGAGCTGAGAAACTGTAAGCTGTGTCACCCTATCTTTAAGTATAGGGGCTGCGCGCCCCTGCTTGTAATGGCCTTAGCTACCAAATTTCAACAAGGTGACACAGTCCCTGAAGTTTGTTCAAAGTCAAGTCGGCATCCCATATTTCACCAAATCCCTATCCAAGCTCTAATCTCTCAATAAATAATAAAAACAAAGTACTGGACAGCGGCAGCCGATAGTACCCTCAGTCCCCCCACCCAGTCGGTCACCTGGCCACAACACTTACCCCGGGCTTGCCTCCTGGCAACGGACAGGCAGCCACCTAGGTTGCTCTGTGTCTCCTCCCAGCGACCAGCATAGCTTCTCAGACCCGCTTCCTGATTGACCAAGAGGAGAATTAGTGTGACAATAGCGAATATTCATTCACCAGTGTCACAAGACTGGGTGGACATGGAGCGCAGTTCTCTGCGCCCCAAGAACACCCCATATTGAAGCATATTAGAGCCTCTGGCTCTAATCACGTGCTTAAAAAAAAACACCTCCCCATTGGAATCCATGCATTTGGCACCCTGTATGTAGAATAGGGGCTGGATGAATGGGTAGGGGAGGCGGCACCCGTGCGCCCCTTATTAATGGGCTGCCACTGCTGAACTGTTCTCTGACTCTGAGGGGACTGTGAAGATTTGGTGTGACTGGCTATGCATAGTGGGAGATCCCAATTTACTTGTGGCTCCTTAGGGGGTGCGCCACACAAACAATTAACCCCTCTGCAAAGGATATTTTTTTATTTGCGTGGTGTTAGGCTGGTAGGATAAAGTATTTTTAATTTAAAATGGTCATATAACATACTCCTTTATGATTTTAGGAAAAAAAACTGCCTTCTGTATTTGGCTATTCTTTCTCCTTTGTATATCACAGCTATGAAAGAAAAAAAAGAAAGAAAAAAATGGTTCAGCTCCAATGATGCAAAAAAGATTTCCCATTTGTGCTAAATGTACCGTGTGCAGTAATTCGGCATGTATTATGAGGATAGGGGAACATACACATGGTTTATGAGGGTGTCAGGCCATAAAATTACCATTATCTGTTCCCTCATTGCAATACTAATAGTAAAGTACAATACAAATAGTTAAGTTTTGTATTTAGTTATTTTGATCTCACCAATAATATCCTGTTTTCTAATTAGGTCAGATTTTTCGCAGAAATGAGCCAACACATTTTAAATGAGAGCTGGCTGGATGAGAGATTTGAGGAAAATGCACAGGTGTGAGCAGGCAGAAAGTATTCTCTGGAACTAATGATAAAAATGAATCGAGAGTTAATACCGACCTGCAGATCAGCACACTAACTAATCATTAGGCAGCAGACGGGAATAGCAGATTAGTTGCAGACTTGTAAACACAGAATGATATGCAGGATCCTGATGTCTGCCTGGGCTATAGACAATCCTGAGATAAATGTTGGTCTGACTGTAAGTGTGAAAACTGGTAAATAAAGGCACTGGATAATTATCTATATATCTATATATAGGTATACTTACTTTTTCTTGTATTATAATGTTTATTCATCAGAAGGTGAAAACTTGTCAAAACTAGCAGAGACCATAGAACCCCTCCTTTAAGCATTCTCTTTTATCCTCTCCCATCATATCTTCCCCTATCCTCTTCCTGCTATTTATTTTCCTTCTAGTTGTTCTTCTCTAGTACTGTAATTGTCTCTGCTCTCCCCTCTCCTCCTGGTTTTTCCTATTCTTCTTTCTATGATCTCCAATTCCTCTCCTGTTCTCCCTTTCACTCGTTACCCATTTTTTATCCCACACCCTTCCCTCTCCTTACTTCCGACGTGTTCTTCATTCCTCTCACCCCTTCTCCTATCTTCCTCTCTTCTCTTCTTCACCTGTCCCCCCTCTCACTCTTCAACAATTTATTATCTTTCGCCCTACCTTCTCCTTACTTCCTGCGTGTTCTTCATTCCTCTCACCCTTTCTCCTATCTTCCTCTCTTCTCTTCTTCACCTGTCCCCCCTCTCACTCTTCACCAATTTATTATCTTTCGCCCTACCTTCTCCTTACTTCTGATATGTTCTTCATTCCTCTCACCTTTTCTCCTATCTTCCTCTCTTCTCTTCTTCACCTGTCCCCCCTCTCACTCTTCAACAATTTATTATTTTTCGCCCTACCTTCTTCTTACTTCCGATATGTTCTTCATTCCTCTCACCCTTTCTCCTATCTTCCTCTCTTCTCTTCTTCACCTGTCCCCCCTCTTACTCTTCACCAATTTATTATCTTTCGCCCTACCTTCTCCTTACTTCCGATATGTTCTTCATTCCTCTCACCTTTTCTCCTATCTTCCTCTATTCTCTTCTTCACCTGTCCCCCCTCTTACTCTTCACCAATTTATTATCTTTCGCCCTACCTTCTCCTTACTTCCGATGGGTTCTTCATTCCGCTCACCCTTTTTCCTATATTCCTCTCTCCTCTTCTTCCCCTGTCCCCCCTCTCACTCTTCACCAATTTATTATCTTTCGCCCTGCCTTCTCATTACTTCCGATATGTTCTTCATTCCTCTCACCCTTTCTCCTATCTTGCTCTCTCCTCATCTTTACTTGTCCCCCCTCTCACTCTTCACCAATTTAAAATCCTTCACCCTTCCTTCCTACTTCCTACATGTTCTTCATTCCTCTCACCCCTTCTCCTATCTCCCTCTCTCCTCTTCTTCATTTGTCCCCCCTCTCACTCTTCACCAATTTAATATCCTTCACCCACACTTACTTTCTATGTGTACTTTCTTTCTCTTACCCTTTCTCCCATCTTCCTCTCTTCTCTTCTTCACCTGTCCCCCCTCTCACTCTTCACAAATTTGTTATCTTTCGCCCTACCTTCTTGGAAAACTGATCACAAATAGTGAAATTGGGCCATTTCACTTCTGAAAAATGCACGGTGGCATGCAGAGTCCCCCAGGGATCCCCTCTGTCTCCTGTTCTGTTCAAAATCTATCTCTGCCCTCTTTTTGAAATCATCAGCAACCAGAAGTTACTTGACCACTCTTATGCAGACAACACATAACTATATTTTCGCATTTGCAACAAAAAGGACCATTATCTCGGACTAGAGAAATGCCTTTCTTTGATAGAAAATTGGATGACTAAGAGTTATCTTAACCACTTAAGGACCGCCTACTGCACATTTACGTCAGCAGAATGGCACGGCTGGGCACATCAACGTATATATACGTTGATTTTAGTACCCAGCCGTGGGACGCGGGCGCGAGCCCGCGACCCGGTCCGAAGCTCCAGGACCGGGACCGCGGGATTCGGCGTGCGGCGATCCGTCCCTGGAGTGGAAGAACGGGGAGAGCCGTGTGTACACACGGCTTCCCCGTGCTTCTCTGTGGCCGCAGCATCGATCGCGTCATCCCTTTAATAGGGGGACGCGATCGATGACGTCACACCTACAGCCACACCCCCCTACAGTTGTAAACAAACACATTAGGTCACACATCCCCTACAGCGCCACCTGTGGTTAACTCCCAAACTGCGGCTGTCATTTCCACAGTAAACAATGCAATTTAAATGCATTTTTTGCTGTGAAAATGACAATTGCCCCAAAAATGTGTCAAAATTGTCCGAAGTGTCCGCCATATTGTCGCAGTCATGAAAAAAATCGCTGATCGCCGCTATTAGTAGTAAAAAAAAAATAATTAATAAAAATGCAATAAAACTATCCCTTATTTTGTAAACGCTATAAATTTTGCGAAAACCAACCGATAAACGCTTATTGCGATTTTTTTTACCAAAAATACGTAGAAGAATACGTATCGGCCTAAACTGAGGAAAAAAAATGTTTTTTTATATATTTTTGGGGGATATTTATTATAGCAAAAAGTAGAAAATATTGCATTTTTTTTAAAATTGTCGCTCTATTTTTGTTAATAGCGCAAAAAATAAAAACCGCAGAGGTGATCAAATACCACCAAAAGAAAGCTCTATTTGTGGGAAAAAAAGGACGCAAATTTTGTTTGGGAGCCACATCGTACGACCACGCAATTGTCAGTTAAAACGAAGCAGTGCCGAATCGCAAAAAGGGGCAAGGTCCTTTACCTGCATTTTGGTCCGGGTCTTAAGTGGTTAAACTCAATGGCTCAAAAACAGAACTTCTCCTGTTTCAGGCCAATCGGAAAATTCATCCCGCAACAACATGGACGCCCCCGCCCATTCTGGGTCAAACAATCACCCCTAGCACCAAAGTCAAAAGTCTCGGAGTCATCTTCGACACCTACATGACAATGGATGCACAAATAGGGTCAGTAGTCAGTGGATCTCACCATCTGCTGCGCCTACTACTAGACTTATTCAATTTATCCCAAAAAAAGACATAGCAGTTGTGGTGGGAACAATTATCAACTCCAGACCTGACTATGCAAATGCCCTTTACCTCGGACTCCCAAAGTACCAAATCACTCATCTGCAAGTCGTTCAAAATACGGCCGCTCGACTTGTGACTGGGAAAAACCATGGGAATCAATCTCACCTTCACTGAGATCCCTTCATTGGTTGCCTGTAAAAGACAGAATCACTTTCAAGGCACTCTGTCTAACGCATAAGTGCATTCTGGGAAATGCCCCCCCAATATCTATCCGAAAAACTAAAAGCTTACAACACCAATCGCATTCTGCGATCCACCAATCAAAATCTACTCCAGATACCCAAAACCAGATACAAGTCCAAAGGAGAACGAAGGACCCAGACTTTGAAACACTCT
Source organism: Rana kukunoris (assembly GCA_029574335.1). Classification (NCBI taxonomy): domain Eukaryota; kingdom Metazoa; phylum Chordata; class Amphibia; order Anura; family Ranidae; genus Rana; species Rana kukunoris. The sequence goes on from CM056051.1 coordinate 433,040,108, forward strand.
ACCAACCAGCATCCGGTTGGAGGTAAACCACCTGGCCTTCAGGAGAAAGATTAAGACCCATCTCTTCTGAGGGCCCAGGGAATGGATACCAAGCGCCCAGAGGCGATTCAGTTCGCATGTATGCGCTATATAAGTTTCTCACTCACTCACCTTCTCCTTACTTACGATGTGTTCTTCATTCCTCTCACCCTTTCTCCTATCTTCCTCTCTCATCTTCTTCACCTGCCCCCCCCCCTCTCACTCTTCACCAATTTAATATCCTTCACCCTTCCTTCTCCTTACTTCCTACGTGTTCTTCCTTCTGTTAGAAAGTTTTCTTTCAATCATCCTAGAGCTTCCAAATATTTAAAAGATTTCTTACTCTAATATTTATCCTTCATTTTGAAGAAGTATAGCATATACCATAGATGTAGCAATTTGTTAAAGGCAGTTTTTCTTTATTTATTTTTGTATTCTCTCCCCCCCCCCCCCTCTTTACTTCTATTTACCCTAGTTGTAAAGGTTATAGCAAGAATCATCTTGGTGACCTCCCAGTCCTACAGTAAGTACCCAATTTGGGTAGGCTGGCCTAGGTCACCAAGTACCAAACATCTTCTCTGTTAAATGTTAAATGTTTGCCTATACAAGGTGATTATGTTACTTATGTTGTGTATCGAATGCAACTATTTCTATTGTATTGTGCTATCAAACAAATAAAAATGTATTGTTAAAAAAAAAAAAAAAATGTTTTCTTTCATTTAATATCTAATATGCATCAATTAAAAAATAAAAACAAATGAATGAATGGATTAGGTCTCTAAGAAAAATTGACTTATACATATCGTTGTATCTTCTAGATATGGAAAAAGTGAAATTATATAGACTTTTATACTTGTGAAAGTATACATTTTGTTATAAGCTTCATAAGCAATCCTATGGAGAGCTAACATGTGGTAGTAATTGAATTTGAGTTAGTTTCTCCTACCATCCCTTCATGGTAAATGAGAAGGAAGGATGCACATTATTCTTCAAAGATACATACCTCCTCCCATTGTAAATAGGTTACATTCTTAAGATGTAAAGATTTGTTTTAGTTAAAGTCTAATTTTTTGTTTTTTTTTATGTCACAATGTACAGTATAAGATTTCCTATCATCTGTGCCCAGTCTTGCCACACAGAGTTAATCCAGCTCTGAGCAATCCTCTTTTATTGTTCAGTGAAATAAAACGGACTTACTGAGAAAAACCTTAGTCTGTTACGCCCCCTTGCTGTGAGTGACAGGTTATTTACATATGTCATGCACTAACCTGGAGAGAGGCATTATTTTTTAATTCCCACCCCCACTCCTTTTCTGAAGTCATGTGGTTACTTTTCTGGATTTTGCCTGGATGTTTGTGATCATAGCAGAATTTAGCGTAAGGAATACATAGGAGAAAATGCATGTTGACAAGGGGAGTGTAGAGGAGGGCGGGGAGTCTACTGACATCACAACTCCACCCACAGAGCTCCAGACAACAGATCCACCCACATAATCTGCAGTTTTTCAGTTCTTATAACAGACAGAGGGGAAAGATTTGACAGGTAAGGATACATGCAGGAGGCATGTATTTCCTTATAGATCAGCACTTTGGCAGTAGTTTAGAAAGGATGAGTGGGTTTACATCCACTTTAAGATTATAAATATTACAATACTTCTTGATTGGGATATTAATAAGAACATTCGGTTTTCAATGAATATAATATACATATTAGTATATGTAGTATTTGATTTAGATGTTAAAAGAAACTTATATTGTATATGTTAAATCAGCCCTCAAAATTTGTACTCGCCTGCTCGCATTTGGCGAGTACATATTAACTGGTTGTGAGTAGCAGAAAAGGTGCCCAATCGAGTGGAACTACTGTCTTTCTCATGTTGTCTCCCAAGTCCCGCCTGTTAAAATGATTGGTTGCTAGCGTCCTAACAACCAATCAGGTGCTTGGAGGACCGGCATTCAGAGGAGGAAGATGTAACTTCCTCCTTCCCAACCTGCTGACAATGGAAGGGAACAGGAGAGGACTTGCTGTCTGCTCTGGGACACTTCTGAGATGACTGGCCGTGAGTATGAGGGGACCTGTGTGCTGTCTGGATCTGGACACTGCTGACGATTTGAGTGAGGAGAAAGTGAGCAGAGGAGTCTGACACTCAGAACAGAGGGAGGGGTCAGGGATCACACTGAACAAGTGTAGAGGGAGGACATGCTTTCCCAGGTCCTAGAGCAGTGTACACTGAGCTGCAACATCTCCCCCTCTACAGAAATGTGGAGGGATGGGGGAGCCATTCATCACCACACCGTCCACAGTACCTGTACCGTGCCTCCAGTCTCTCTGACCCTCTCCCTGTCATGCCTGCAGTCTCTCTGACCCTCTCCTTGTCATGTCTGTAGTCTCTCTGACCATCTCCTTGACATGTCTGCAGTCTCTCTGACCCTCTCCCTGACATGTCTGCAGTCTCTCTGACCCTCTCCTTGTCATGTCTGCAGTCTCTCTGACCCTCTCCTTGTCATGTCTGCAGTCTCTCTGACCCTCTCCTTGTCATGTCTGCAGTCTCTCTGACCCTCTCCTTGTCATGTCTGCAGTTTCTCTGGCCCTCTCCTTGTCATGTCTGCAGTCTCTCTAACCCTCTCCTTGTCATGTCTGTAGTCTCTCTGACCCTCTCCTTGTCATGTCTGCAGTCTCCCTGACCCTCTCCTTGTCATGTCTGCAGTCTCTCTGACCCTCTCCTTATCATGTCTGCAGTCTCTCTGACCCTCTCCTTGTCAAGTCTTCAGTCTCTCTGACCCTCTCCTTGCCATGTCTTCAGTCTCTCTGACCCTCTATTTGTCATGTCTGCAGTCTTTCTGGTCCTCTCCTTTAGTATGTCTGCAGTTATTCTGACCTTCTCCTGTAGTGTTTCTACAGTGGGCACGGAAATTTTTGCCAAGGGTCCAATTAACATTATATGACCCTGCATACCATGTATGATCTGAATAAAATATGATCATTTACAAGGGGCGGGTTGGATGGGGCAACTGGCAGCGAGTAACTCTTAAGGCCTGGCTAGTAGCTCAGGACTTAAAATTTTGAGCCCTGTCTTAAATGATTCTGGCCACATGCCTACTTTTGAACAACCCCCACCCTTGTTTAAAGGAGATGTTTAACATTTGCTGGCTTTCTGTGGAACTATAAGACAAATGAACATTAAACCAACCTTTTTAGAAAAGGTGGGGGCTGTTCTCATGGGTTTTGAGTTGTGGAATTTAGCCGCGTAGACACACGGCAGAGAACCTCGACGGGCAGAACACACCGTTCCGCCCGTCGAGGTTCTCTGCCGGCCGTCGAAATCGGCGACCCGCCCGTCGGGAATGGCAACCAGCCATTCATCCAGGCGGGCCGTCGAGCAAAAAGAGAGCGTGCTCTCTTTTCGCTCGACGGGATTCCCGACGGGCGGGGCGAGCGCTCTGTGTACACACGGCCGAGGTCCTCGCTGGAATGCAGCTTCCAGCAAGGTTCTCGCTGGTTTCCAGCGAGAACCTCGGTCGTGTGTACGCCGCCTAAGAGCTAGTCACATTAGCTTTTGAGGAGACATGCTGAGACTCAATGAAACTTCACACACACAGACACATCTTATTTAATCTTTATTTTTAATAATATAATTACAGTAGTGTTGTTATTATATTATATATTATATTCTACATTTTGATATTGTTCTTGTAAAATGTTGCTTAATTATTATATACATTTTTGAGTTTTTACACAAGAACTAAATGGATTTTCTTGGAACTTTCCTCATCAATATGAATTAATGAATATTGATTATTAATACAGTAATAACTCGACTTTAACACTCTCCCCTTCTTCTATCTTCCCCTCTCCTTTTCTTTTCCCTCCCATCCGAGTTGCTCTCCCTCTTCCCAGCCCTGTATCTCAGCCTAGGCCGACAAGGCCCAGGCTTAGGGTGGCACTTTGCAGGGGGCGGAAAAACAGATGCTCCCCCACATGAAAAAAACAGCCTCCCCTTTCGGCTTCTGCACAAAAAGAGTTCCCGCTGGCTTGCGCTACACTTTTAGGGGTGCAGGGTCCAGGAGGGAAGTCAGTCTGGTTCCAGTACAATAATACCGGCCAATAAAGACGTTCAGACAGGTCCAGAGGCAGCCAATAATGTGGCACTGCAGCTTAGTGCTCCGCCTACCCTCCTTCGCTGTATCCTTGGGAGGAAGTTGTGATATGTAACTTTCTTATGGTCTGTGTGTCAATAGCACAGAGAAAAGGGGGGGGAAGCCCCCAGATATGGCATAAATTCAATAATATCATTTAATTTCTTTAAACATCCTTGTCCTTGAGCGAGCATATTGAATTGCCTCATATACAGTTCTCTCCAATTGACTTCCAAATTGTTCTCACCTCTCTTTTCATCTATAAGTTGTTCTCATCTCTCTTTTCATCTCTAAGTTGTTCTCTCCTCTCTTTTCACCTTCAAGTTGTTCTTATCTCCCTTTTCACCTCCAAATTGTTCTCATCTCTCTTTTCACCTCCACATTGTTCTCACCTCTTTTCACCTCTAAATTGTTCTCACCTCTCTTTTCACCTCCACGTTGTTCTCACCTCTTTTCACCTCTAAATTGTTCTCACCTCTCTTTTCACCTCCACGTTGTTCTCACCTCTTTTCACCTCCAAATTGTTCTCACCTCTCTTTTCACCACCAAATTGTTTTTACCTCTTTTCACCTTCAAATTGTTCTCACATCTCCTTTCACCTCCAAATTGTTCTCATCCCTCTTTTCACCTTCAAGTTGTTCTCGCCTCTCTTTTCACCTCCAAGTTTTTCACTCCTCTCGTTTCACCTCCAAGTTTTTCTCGCCTCTCTTTTCACTTCCAAGTTGTTCTCGCCTCTCGTTTTACCTTCATGTTGTTCTTACCTCTACTTTCACCTCCAAGTTGTTTTCACCTCCAAGTTCTTGTTCTTCTCCCATGCATCTTTATGTTTCCTCCTAGTTGTTCTCCCTTCTTCTCTTCACTTCCCCTTTCCTCCCTTGTCCATTTTATTTTCCATTCTCTTCTTACTCTTTTCCTTCTTTATAGTTATTTTCCCTTTCTCTCCTCCCCTTTATGTTTCTCTCTACGTTTTACCTATTGGGTCTCTTCTACCATTCTATTTCCACCCTCCAAGTTGCTTTCCTTTTCATTCTTGCCGCCTCCTCTTCCCTTCAGAGAAAAGGGGGGGGGGAAGCCCCCAGATATGGCATAAATTCAATAATATCATTTAATTTCTTTAAACATCCTTGTCCTTGAGCGAGCATATTGAATTGCCTCATATACAGTTCTCTCCAATTGACTTCCAAATTGTTCTCACCTCTCTTTTCATCTATAAGTTGTTCTCATCTCTCTTTTCACCTCCAAATTGTTCTCACCTCTCTTTTCACCTCCACGTTGTTCTCACCTCTTTTCACCTCCAAGTTGTTCTCACCTCTCTTTTCACCTCCATGTTGTTCTCACCTCTTTTCACCTCCAAATTGTTCTCACCTCTCTTTTCATCTAAAAGTTGTTCTCATCTCTCTTTTCATCTCTAAGTTGTTCTCTCCTCTCTTTTCACCTTCAAGTTGTTCTTATCTCCCTTTTCACCTCCAAATTGTTCTCATCTCTCTTTTCACCTCCACGTTGTTCTCACCTCTTTTCACCTCTAAATTGTTCTCACCTCTCTTTTCACCTCCACGTTGTTCTCACCTCTTTTCACCTCTAAATTGTTCTCACCTCTCTTTTCACCTCCACGTTGTTCTCACCTCTTTTCACCTCCAAATTGTTCTCACCTCTCTTTTCACCACCAAATTGTTCTCACCTCTTTTCACCTTCAAATTGTTCTCACATCTCCTTTCACCTCCAAATTGTTCTCATCCCTCTTTTCACCTTCAAGTTGTTCTCGCCTCTCTTTTCACCTCCAAGTTTTTCACTCCTCTCGTTTCACCTCCAAGTTTTTCTCGCCTCTCTTTTCACTTCCAAGTTGTTCTCGCCTCTCGTTTTACCTTCATGTTGTTCTTACCTCTACTTTCACCTCCAAGTTGTTTTCACCTCCAAGTTCTTGTTCTTCTCCCATTCATCTTTATGTTTCCTCCTAGTTGTTCTCCCTTCTTCTCTTCACTTCCCCTTTCCTCCCTTGTCCATTTTATTTTCCATTCTCTTCTTACTCTTTTCCTTCTTTATAGTTATTTTCCCTTTCTCTCCTCCCCTTTATGTTTCTCTCAACGTTTTACCTATTGGGTCTCTTCTACCATTCTATTTCCACCCTCCAAGTTGCTTTCCTTTTCATTCTTGCCGCCTCCTCTTCCCTTCATTCACTTATAAGGCAGGTTGTACTCAGCTGCACCTGCAGTTCCCCAGGCTTAGAGAAAATGCCTGCAATTTTACACTGGGCATATTTTCTGCCTCTCACAGTCCATGTACATGAGACCGAAAAAAATTGTCTTAAAATTAATTTTCTACTGTTATGATATTGCATATGGTAAAGAAAAACAATACGCTGGCCATACACCTTAACAAGAGATCAATAACTGGATAAGTAAAGGGCAGTAACCCATGGCAACCAATCAAATTCAGACTTTCATCAGTCAGAACAATGAATGAAATAACCACCAGTTGCCATGGTTACTGCACTCTGTGTGTTGCATTTGGTAATATTAAAAAGCCAACATGCTCAACAATCCATTTTCAATCAATCTGTGCTCTGGAAAAATATGCATATGCATCAGAGCATACAGCTCATCTCAGTGACCGACACATTACACTGCTTCCCTGAACAACCTGTGTGCGCTACGACCCAGGACATCCGAGCACATGTTGTTTTTTTTTAATGCATTCATCCACCAAGTCAATTTTTGCAGTACTTCACCAATGCAATAAGAGGTGGCGGAACAGTCTTGTGATTAGAAACAGAGTCGGTAATGGAAATGAGGTGGCTGGGGACACGCACGCACAAACACACACAAACTCCATAGGACTTTACACTTTCCTGGAGCCGGTGGGAGGCTGTGCTCCTATACTAGCGCGATGGGGCCAGAGCATAACGCGTGAAGCCATATAAGCGTCTGTCACGCTTCTCTCCACTTTCGCAGCCATCTGAAATGCAGACTTTGACTAGGGGGCAAGTGGGACTAACCTGACTGGGTTATTAAGTACAGAAAAAAGGCTTTAAGCTCTTCAAATCCATTACGCACTTCCACCTGCAAAAATTTGACTTTATCGTATTATATTCCACGATGCAAAGGGTCAGTAAGTTGTTTTCATTGCATGAAATGGTATAGAAAATAAGGTTTGCAAGGCATGTAACGCTGTGGGGAAAAAAAATGAATATTCTGCCTGTGAATTTTCTTTCGTTTACCCTCCCCGAGAGACAGGCCTGACTCACGCTGTCAATCTGAGTTTCACGGCCCATTTGAACCGCGCATCACGTCCTCCTGAGAGATTCTTATGTTTAAACACAACACAGTCAGCATTGGGGGAAAACAAACCGTTAACCCGTAAGAGAGCAGAAGGCGAAGTGGTGAAACTATGCAGAGTCTTTGTTACAACGAGGGAGTGAAAAAAAATCCTTTATGCAAGTGGAAACAAAATGGGCCTTTTGTATGGTTATTGCTTGGGAGGAAGAAAATAAGATAATTGCATAGTTACATGCCTTGAATTACACATGTTTTTTTACAGCAATGCACTTGAAATATTTCTAATGGCAGGTTCTTTCAGCTGCTTCAAGGCTGGCTTGTGTTTGGGGTTACGCATTGTTCATTTCTGTATGTCCTTTAACTATATGGTTGCTTACATTGTTGCTATCTGTCAAACCTCAATGTGGACCTTTTATGTGCATGTTGTACTCCAAAAGAAAAAGAACAAACAAGGTTTAAGCGCTTCCAGGCCGCCCGCCGTACATATACTGCGGCATGGGCGGTCCAGCTGCGCAAAATCACATACCTGTACGTGACTTTGTGCACGCGGTGTAGGGGGCAAGCTCACCCGCCCCCGGAGTGCCGCTCCCACTGTGACTGGACACAGCAGGAGCAAATTAGCGGCTTGCGGTGGTCCCGATGGCCGCCACGACCCGCCGATCGTTCACAGGAGACACGGACACATGTCAGTGAGGAAAAGAGAGCTCTTCTGTTTCAGATAAGCTGAATCACAATCTCTGTTTTCCTCTAGTGTAAAGCCTGGTACACACGATCGCATTTTTCGCAAACAAAGTGTAGGACTTTTGTCCCAAGGGCGTTGGCCGTGAACTTGTATTGCATACAAATGGTAATAATTGTCGCCCAACAAACACGAAACCACATGTTTTTTCAGCTCTTTAGCGCCGCCCTTTGGGCAACTTCTGCTAATGTTGTGTTATGGTTAGCATGCGTGTTTGATGTGTACACACGATTGGATAATTTTAAAGCATGCTATCCGACATTTGTTGGCAAAAAATCCAACAACAATTGTCCAATGGAGTATACAACAGCCTGCCATCACACAATTCCCGTCAGAAAATCCAATTGTGTGTATGGGCCTTTACACTCCCCCACAGTTAGAAATCACTCCCTAGGACACACCTAACCCCTTGATTGCCCCCTAGTGGTAAGCCCTTTCCTGTAAGTGTCATTTATACAGGGATCAGTGCATTTTTTTTAACACTGATCACTGTATTGGTGTCACTGGTCCCCAAAAAGTGTCACTTAGGGTCAGATTTGTTTGTCACAATGTTGCAGTCCCGCTAAAAATCGCAGATCACCGCCATTACTAGTAAAAAAAAATGCTATAAATCGAACCCATAGTTTGTAGACGCGATAACTTTTGCGCAAACCAATCAATAAATGCTTATTATGCGACGTAGACACAAACGTTTTTTGGGTTGTAAAAAATGATGGCCCAGATTCAGAGAGCCATTACGCCTGTCTAACTGGGGTTAGACTGGAGTAATTTCCAATTACGCGCGTTTTCTAGCTAGTTGAAAACCTCAAACCATGAATAGACGGCTGCAGGCTTCAATTCGACTGGATTACGTGTTCATACGCCTTTGGATCTACGCTGCAATAAAATTGCGGCCACTGGGTGGACTTCCCGTCGTTTTCCGCGTCTGGGTATGCAAATGAGCTTTTGCCGGCGATCCCCGAAATTACGATCTTCATTCGCAATCTCTTACGGCACCTTTAGTCATCTTTTTTTTTGCGTAACACTATACCAGCTTTTTGCTGCTCTAATATTAGACAGCCCATGTTAAGTATGGCCGTCGTTCCCACGTCGAATTTCTACGTTTTCCGACGTCTTTAATTTTTTTTGACGTAAGTCGTCCGGGAATAGGAATGTTCGTAAACGACACTACTCAAACAACGAATGACGTAACGACGTGATTTCGCGCAATGCACGGCGGGGAAATTTCTGAACGGAGCATGCTTCACGCCCCCTAATCTCGTATTTTGATTACGCGGCGAGAAATAGACTACGCCGCCGTAGCGTACGGGCAAAAATCTACCAGAATTCGGTGTAGAGCCTGGTAAAATACGGCAGCGTAGAGTATTTCAATTACGCAATGCAATATTAAGTGTATGTGAATCTGGCCCTATGTTTTTAATGGTCTAGAAAAAAAACGTTTTTTTCAACCCGATCATTGCCTACACACGATCGTGAAAAAAAAATGCTCTAGCAAAGCGCGGTGACATTCAACATGTACGACGGCCCTATAAAGGGGAAGTTCCATGCGGATGGCGCCACCCTTGGGGCTGCTTTTGCTGATTTTGTGTTAGTAAAAGACGATTCGCACTTTTCAGTCTGTTACAGCGTGATGAATGTGCTATCTACATTCTGAACGAGTGATCCCGTCTCATAACTTGCTTCTGAGCATGCGCGTTTTTTTCCAAAATAAGTGCATATTTTATTTTTTTGGGAATGATTTATAGCAGAAAGTAGGGCTGCACGATTCTGGGAAAAATGAGAATGGCGATTCTTTTGCTTAAAATGAAGATCACGATTCCCCCACGATTCTCAATTTTTTTAATTTTATTTGACTGTGGTAATATTCATTATATTACACTCCTCACAGGCTCACATCACATGCCCCCCTTTAATAGCCTGACTGCAGTGTCATCTGCAAGGTCTGGGGTAGCTGACTGTGGTAATATTGATAATATGGGTAGCTGACTCAGACTGTGTGGTAATATTTATAATATATTATAAGGGGGACACTAACAGTGGTTGTCGGTATTTTAGGTCCACTCCTCACTTGCCCCCCTTTAAAAGCCTGACAGTCAGACAGGCTATTAAAGGGGGGCATGTGAGCCTGTGAGCCGAGTGGGCTTAAAATACCGGCAACCACTGTCCATTATCATGAATATTACCACAGTCTGAGTCAGCTACCCATATTATCAATATTACCACAGTCAGCTACCCCAGACTCCAGGTAGCAGACTGTGGTAATATTCATAATAAGGGACAGGGGTTGCCGGTATTTTAAGTCCACTCCTCGGCTCACAGGCTCACATGCCCCCCTTTAATAGAATTACTGCAAGGTCTGGGCCTGGCTGGGGTAGCTGACTCACTGTGGTCACTGGTGTTCATGATATATTATGTACATTCTACACACTGCTTAACGCAAGGAAGCTCACTCAACTCACTGTGTTTTGGAGACTGTAGTGGCGGGTGACACCTGCTGTACACACACACCATACATACAGACACACGGGTTGGTTACCTTCAGCTGCCTCCTGGTCATGTCAGTGGGCTGTTTGGCATTGGAGGGATAGGCGATACACCTCATAATGAAGACAGAGCTGTAGCCAGCTCCTTCTCTCCCGTTCCTCCCTCTGAGCCCCCTTCAGCTCCTCTCTGCCCTCACTATTGATGGAGGGACTGGCTGGTCTGGTGAGGGGGGTGTCTCTGGAGTCCCGGAAGGTTGCATGTAGTGTGCGGTGCCCCGCTCTTCCTCCGCCATTTTGTAATGTTTTCCCACTGGCTGAGAAGCGTGGTGGTACCGCCCACGCCCAGGCATCACGCTGCGTCTGATAACGGACATCAGTTCCGGTTGCTGACGTCAGTTCCTTTATCTGCCATTTGCGTTCCACGCTGGTTACGTGGAACCGGCGGCGACACAAGAATTGCAGGTCATCCCGCGGGGAGATTGCGAGCGGGGAGAATCGAGATCGTGATTCTCTCCACGATTAATCGTGCAGCTCTAGCAGAGAGTAAAGAATATTGTTTTTCAAAACTGCTGCTTTTTTGCTAATAGCGAAAACATTTAAAATAGACGCAGAGGTGATCAAGTACCACTAAAAGAAAGCTCTATTTGTGGGGAAAAAAAGGACATCAATTTTATTTTGGTACAGTGTCACATGACCGCGCAATTGTCAGTTACAACGCAGCACCGTAATCCAAAAACATGTCCTGGTCAAGAAGTGGGTAAAACGTTCCCTGAGGTTAAGTGGTTAGGAAACAGAAAATGATAATTAAAGTGGAACCCCAGCAAGAATACCACCACACCCCCCCACCTTTCCTAAAGACCCTCAGGCCCTGTACACACGAGGAGACATGTCCAATGAAACTGGTCCGCGGACCGTTTTCATCGGACATGTCTCCAGGGATATTTTGGTCTGATGTGTGTACACACCTCCACTTCCACGCATGCGTCGAATCAATTCGACGCATGCACGGGATTTTGGTCCGATGGTTGGGCGTACTAACCATTGGACATGTCTGACGGACAGGTTTCCAGCGGACAAGTTTCTAAGCATGCTTAGAAACTTTTGTCCTCTGGAAACCTGTCCGCTAGGCTGTACAGTCGATCGAACATGTCCGCTGAAACTGGTCTGCGGACCAGTTTCAGCAGACATGTCTCCTCGAGTGTACGCGGCCTTAGATATTTTTTTTCAAACCTTTACATATTTCTGCTCCTTTAATATTTAGCCCAGTTCCTATTCTTCTTCCTTGATAGTGGAAGTGAGGGGTCAATTCTCCATAAACGTACGGTGGTCAGTGGGGCTTAATAGAGCCAAGGTACCTGTCATATACACTCGCCAAGAGTGATGAATATGCCTGCCCTATCCATCCCCTTCCTCCATTCTTATACACTGTACTATAGCTTCTATGAATGAAAAACAATCTATGAATAGAAAATGACTGAATGAATAGTATAGCTCAAACATCACTAAATGGCAAACTGCGGTCCGGATCTGGACCAAGTCAATGTCCTATCCGGACCGCCGCAGTTGTGTAATTTAGGAGCTGGTCCTTCCTTGCAGTTGCCCCTAGCACTGTTATCCTTGCAGAGCGGACATCACTAGGCAGCACAGCCGGATGGATAGTGGGAGCTGATCCTACATCCTAGCAACCAATCAGTTAACTGGGAAAGTTCCCGCCCTCTGTCCATTTTTGTTGCTGCCTTTCTGATGTCAGCTCAAGACCTCCCGTGCCTCCCGCCCTCCACCCGGTGTAAGTCAGGACTGGGAAGAGGGCTCTTTTACTGCTATGAAGGACAAAAGAATTTGGGGTCTAGAAATTGTAATGTGATGGAGGAGGGGGTGATCTAAAAGGGGGGCAAGGACAGGTATGTGAGGGGAGTTCTATTCTACAAAGGGGGTGAGGACAAGAATGTGAAGGGGGTAGGGAACTGCAGTGTGAAGGAGGGGTGCCATAAAGGGGGAGAGGACAGAAATCTCAAGGGGGTGCTATAAAGGGGGAGAGGACAATAATGTGAAGGTGGGCTGAGGAATGTAATGTGAAAAGGGTGTTCTATAAAGGGGGTGAGGACAGGAATGTGAAGGTGGGTGAAATGAAGGGGTCTGGGAACTGCAATTTGAAGTAGGGGGTGATATAATGGAGTGCGAGGACAAGAATGTGAAGGGGTACTGAGCACTGTAATGTAAAGGGAGGGATGATGTGCAGGGGGGACTGAGAACACTGGTGTAATAAAAGGATTATGATGTAAAGGATCTGAGGCTAGGTTTACTTTACTGCGCTCTGCGTGTAGGTGGCCCATTTATTTCAGTGGGCTGCCTTAAATGCAGAAACACAGAGAAAGAAGTCAATGACCCTTTTTTAAACTGTGCCGTATTAAGCTGAATAGAACTGTGGTACCTTGTGGTTTGACGCTCACAAAAATGTGCTGTTTGCCAATGCACAGAGGTGCCATTAAGAATCAAACATGTGAGTCAGATCTCTGCTGGACCTTCGTGAATTTTAATTCATTACCCCTGGTATAGCTTCTATGAATGATGAGGTAGGCTGAAAGGGCAGGCATAGTCGGAACTCTTAATGAGTGAATATGACAGGTCCCTAAGCTCTACTAGCCCTTGCTGCACCAGTAGATGACAGCATTAGGTGTGAATCTGAGCAGGAAGATTTCAACTAATGCAGGAGCCAACAGCACAAGGGACACATCGGATTAATAGTAAGTAATCTCCCTTGTTCTGATTTTGTACCTATTTATTTTATTATTTTTACTAAACTTAGGCTTTAAACTTTTTAAACCAAAAGCAAATTCCTTGTATGCCTGTATAATCATGGCTATATAAATGAGTAAAATAAATGAATACGTTTTTAGTAATACCTCGCATTTCTCCACCACTGGTTGCTGGCCACACTCGGAGCTGTTCCCAGCCACGATTCCTGCTCGCAGGCTCTCGCTGTCACCGGTCCCTTCCTCCATGGAGTAGGTTTTGGAGCGGTTGCTGAGGCGATGTGAAGTGCCACTTTTCTGGAGCAGACTAAGCTGCTTGCGCAGGACACGGTTTTCCTCCTCCACTTCCCGTACACGCACCTCCAGGCTCTCTCGCTGACCGGAGGAGGAATAACGAGGACTGTGAGGCTGGGTGTCCAGCGGAGACAGGGAGACGGCCTTCCCATCTGCAAATAATGGACAGAAGATATCAGGAAGGGAAAGCAAATGGAGACATTGCAGAAAGAACAGGAACAAAATTCAGACTTCACTGGCTGTAGGCCGATTCCAGGTCAATGAAAACATTGAAGCCATAGACAGACAAAAAGAGTTATAATTTCAAAATAAGGTCAAGGTCTCATTATACGTTCTCCTGAAAACTAGTAGGGAAGTGAGCGCCTCTCAGCACTCAAACCTCGGACTGTCATGGATATATATGTACGGCCCACCCTCCATGTGTGTTACGTGGTTGCAAGAGGTTAAAGCGGAACTTCAAAATGGGAGTCTGCCTCCTCCTGGATCCCTGGACCGTTAAAAAAACTATTATTAAAAGCCAGCAGCTACAGTATTTGTAGCTGCTGACTTTAAAAAATTTTATTTCTAGGCTGAAAAACCGCTTTAGGTTCAGTGCATCACGGATCTGGTGGACAGATTACTGGGAGGGGCTTGGAAAGATCCCGCTGTCATAGTGCACGTTGGCACCAATGACAAAGTCAGAGGCAGATGAAGTGTCCTAAAGAACGATTTTGGGGATCTACCTCTTTACTGTAAGAGCGGTAAGGATGTGGAATTCTCTTCCACAGGTGGTGGTCTCAGTAGGGAGCATCGATAGTTTAAAAAAAAACTATTAGATAAGCACCTAAACGACCACAACTTACAAGGATATACAAGGTAATACTGACATATAATCACACACATATGTTGGACTTGATGGACTTTTCTTTTTTTCAACCTAACCTACTATGTAACTAAGACCATTATAGATATTTCCTATGGTACATGCATGGATATCTTAGTTAGGCCAAACTCCTTAGAAAAGCATGCGTACTCTGCTCAGCCTGCAACATCATCAAGGGCAGCCCGTTACCTTGAACATTTTGTCAATAAGCAGCACCATTGGCAACAAGCCTGACTTTAAGGGGTGACAGAAATTCAAATGTGTCCCTTTGTACTAATATTTTCAGAGAAAAGTCAATACATTTCCGCAAAATTTGAGGATTTTGGCAAAATGCATTGAAGTCAGAGAAGGTGAAATGAACTCTGGGCAGATAAAAAAGGCACAAAGTAATGAAGCTCAGTACTTGTTAGAACATTTATAAATGTGTGTGTATTCTTATAACGGCTTCAATACAGGGCACTTTTACCCCCTTTCTGCCCAGGCCAACTTTCAGCTTTCAGTGCTGTCACACTTTGAATGACATTTGTGCGGTCATGCAACGCTGTACCCAAATTACATTTTTAAAATTTTTCACATAAATAGAGTTTTCTTTTGGTGGTATTTAATCATCGTTGTTTTTTTTTATTTTTTTGGAAACAAAAACTAAATAAGACCGACATTTTTGATAAAAAAAGTTTTTCTTCTGTCAGAAAATTATGTATTTTTTTTTCCTTTACTCATGGGCTGCACTGATGGGCACTGATGAGGCGGCACTGATAGGCACTGATGAGGTGGCACTAATATGCAGTACTGATGGGCACTGATAGGCAGCATTGATAAGCACTGATAGGTGGCACTAATGGGCACTGATAGACAGTGCTTATGGGCAATGATAGGCGGCACTGATGGGCACCGAAATCAGCACTGACTTGACTCTCTGATGGGCACAAATCGGCATTACTGATAGACACTGACTGGCATCATTGCTGAGCACTGTTAATGATGATCAGTGTACTGATTATGTGTACAGGTCTCCCCTGTGAGGAAATACCGATGATCATCTCTCTTCTCCTCACACACTGTCATTGTGAGATGAGGAGAGCCAACTTCCTTCTTTACATGTGATCAGCTGTGATTGGACATGGGTAAGAAAGAGACGCATCATTGGCCCTTTACCGAGAT
Source organism: Rana kukunoris (assembly GCA_029574335.1). Taxonomy (NCBI): domain Eukaryota; kingdom Metazoa; phylum Chordata; class Amphibia; order Anura; family Ranidae; genus Rana; species Rana kukunoris. The sequence continues at coordinate 433,055,826 of CM056051.1, forward strand.
CGAGTGCCCCCGCAGGTAAAGACTGGGGCAACGTCGTCCCAGAACAAGAAAGCATCCCACCCCCCATCATTTGTCTATATGGCGGAAGGGAGCTGGTTAATTGCAAACTGGGTAAGTATCTGAATATGATTTGGTATAACTGCACAGCAGAGCCCAGGCTTGAAGAGGGAGAAACAGCAAAACGAAACAAGAAAATAATGTCCTGCAGTGCAAGTAGCATGCTGGCAAGAGGGGAAAGTAAGCAGTATGAAAAAAACATGAACTGATCAGTCTGCTGCTTTGCTTTTCATTGTCCAAAGTACTGCAGAGGAAGATCGGAGCAGCGCCTATATTGGGCGGGGCTGTGCTGTGGGGCAGACCTATGTAAATCTCAGGACTAGTTGGACAGAAATACAAATCCTTTGGCAGGTAAAACCGTTTCTAAACAAGCATTTCAACAGTGGATCTAGTTGTTCAGAGTGCAGCTTTAAGGAGCTTTGTGGTGATTTGAAAGAGTGTAGTGGGCTTTAAATGGCTTCTGAGGATTATGTAAGCTCCTTTCAACTATCTTGGACTTGTTCTTGTGTCAAAAAAATGGTCCCTCATTATCATATTTTTTTTCTTTTTCTTATAAATAATTAAGCAACGGAATAAAGAACGAAAAAGCAGAATAAAAAATAATAATTAAAGTGACAGTGCACAAATGACATTAATTAATTAATATACAAAAAAGGAAAACACACAATTATAAAGGACAGTAAAATAAACCTAACTACTCAAAATAACCCCCCTCCCCCCCAAAAAAAAAAAATCCTGCTTGTGTGATTGGCTCACGGATTTTTCCACAAGTCTACACTAAGATACAAGTCAGATTTTAGGTATCCCTTGCAACAAAAAAATTGTTTTGGTGAGATACTCCTAATAGAAACGCATATAAAAGGGATGCAGGCATGGGCGTCCGCTGAACTTTTTCCAGGGGGGGGGCATAATTTTTTATGGTCACCTATGCTCTGCTTATTTGACAATGTCATGAAGGGGAGGGGAGGGGCTTAGTCATTATCCCATAAAGCGCAGGCATGTGCCCATGATATGCAGCCTCACTGTGCTGATCAAATGTACAATACAGAAGATGTACAGTATATGTATATAGAAGGGGTGGATAGTATTGGTATATGGAGGAAGGAAGGTGGGTATATACAGCTCTATATACAGGACATATGATGTATATCTGCAGTCAGTGATGATGGAGGAATACAGGAAGGAAGATGGGGGTATATAGCTGTATACAGGACAGGACAGATGATATGATCTTTCACTGACCATACCTGTATGCACTCAGCTGCCCCCCTCATCTGTATATATGTCAGCCCCCCCCCCCCTGTACACAAACAGCCTCCTCCCTTCACTTGTACTCACAGACCCCACTTGTAAGGTCACGGTGGTCTTCCTTCTCCCAAGTCCTGTTTTCACATGTCCATTTGAAAATACATTACAGGCATTAAAGCAAACACGAGGGTGCACATACAGGAAGCGGCCAGAGGTGGCAGTAAAGAGCTCTGTAAGCTCTGTGACTGATCTTGCAACAGCTGTGGAGGCGACTGCACAAACACAGAGAGAGTCAGCACAGCTACAGATGCGAGCATGGCAGACCCTTGCCGATTTCAGGGGAGGTCACTCGCCCCCCCTTAACCCTATGAGCGGACGCCCATGGATGCAGGCCCAGCAGCTTTCCTCATTAGTGCCCTGCAGCTGACTGATAATTATGAAACCATCCCCGACTCACTTTCCCACATAGACACAGACAAATACACAGGGATTTCTTCAGAATAACAAAATGTAGGAATCTGCCAATGGCTCCCATTGCTATCAATCTGTCCAGTGAGGAGGGAGAGAGCAAACGGAATGGCTGCTCTCGTGCACAATGCTGGATCAAGATCGGCAAGTATGACAGAACCTTTTTTGGGCACACATGGACCAGGTAGGTGACTTTAATAGCTCTTTTCTCTAATCAATGCCTAAACAAGCAAAGGTCAACATCCCGCTGCATCCTTTGAGAACATACTTTGTGATTTTTCCACTCAATATCTCAAATTTACTCTATTTTGTCTGCTCTCTCGCACCCAGATCTTCTCCTATACATTGCTACACGGGGGAAGGAATTAGATACTCAATTGGAATCTGACAACTGGGAGAAGGCATTCATCCTTTCACCTAAACTCTATTGCCAGCACAGCTCAGGAAAATAATTTCAAAATTCTTACTCAATAGTGTAGAAGAACAGATACCTTTTTAGAGTAGATTCCCAGAATCTTTTAATTGGGGCGCGTTCAGCCCAGTCATGGGTCATATGTCATCCTGGGTTATGGCTTCTCCAACATACAGTATATCATGGAGGGATGAATAGATCCCTCCATGATATACTGTATGTTGGAGAAGCCAAAACCCAGGATGACATATGACCCATGACTGGGCTGAACGCGCCCCAATTAAAAGATTCTGGGAATCTACTCTAAAAATGTATCTTAACATAACATGGAAACCATACCAAACACTCCACAAATAACTCTGCTATCTATGCTCCCCTCATTGGTGATTCACCAAGGTACCTAACCTAATGGAATAGGTGTTGGAATTAGATTCTATAATGGACTTAGAGCACCTCTTAGCAGAAGAACGTGATAGGCTGGACTGGCACACAACTATGTGGGCCCCCTGGGTGATATTTTGTAACTCATCAGAATTTCAAGTTGTGGCATCCTCTTGAATATATTTTTTTAACTGTTTTCGGCCATGGTGGAGGGTGGGGGAAATTCTTCATTCCCCTTCTATCCCCTGTGTTCTCCATTTTTCTCCCACCCTAGCCTATGCTCTCACCCTTCCTTATTGTAGATGCCATGTACCCTGATCTAATTCTTTCATATTTTCTGCCTTTGACCCTTATTTGTTATGCCGCGTACACACGAACGTTTTTCGGCATGAAAAAAAAACAGTTTTCAGCAAGTAGAAAAAGCTAAGTTTTTCCAACTTCATCATTAAAAACGATGTTGCCCACACACCATCGTTTTTAAAAAATGATGAGCAAAGCACGGTGACGTACAACACGTACGACGGCACTCTAAAGGGGAAGTTCCATTCAAGCTCCCGTCTCCTAACTTGCTTCTGAGCATGCGTGGGTTTAAAACATTGTTTTTAACGTCGTTTTAGCCCACACACGATAATTTTTTACAACCCGAAAAACAACATTTTTAAAAACAACGTTAAAAAATGCAGCATGCTCGAATTTTTTTTTTGTCGTTTTTTCAGAAGATGAAAAATGATGTGAAGCCCACACACGATCATTTTAAATTATATTTTTAAAAACGTCGTTTTTTTTCATGCCGAAAAACGATCGTGTGTACACGCAATTACTCCCTTTTATTGGACAAAATCACGTTAGAACACTGGTCAGTTATAGCTGTGATAAATCACTCATGGACCTATTGCGATATACTGTATACAAATTTTATATGTAAAGGGTATACACCCTAGACAGTGACAGTGTTTGTATCTCTGTGTACCTCCCATAATAATTTATTTCCGTAAACCAAGTTTGTAAAAATGTCCAATGTTTGCCACAATGTGATTCTGAAGCTTTGTACTGTTTGCCTTATTGTACTAATTGGAAAAACAATAAAACAAGACTGAACTTTATTGGGCTGTTTCAATACATTCTTATTCCTATCACTATGATGGGCTGCTTCACTGACCAATAGGAATGGATAGGATTTTGAATGCTCAATAGAGCTAAAAGGACATGATATTTCATCCCCTATATTAAAGGGTCACTAAAGGAAAAAAATTTTTTTGCTGAAATGACTGTTTACAGGGTATAGAGACATAAAAGTTAACTGATTCCTTTTCAAAATGATTAAAAATAGATAAAAATCAATCATATAATGTGCCTGCAGGTTAGTTTAACTTTTGAACTGGCTTAATGTTACTGCAAAGTAGAAATAGACACACAGAACAAAAACAAACAAATCCAGGGCAGTGTTTTGTTTTTTTAAATGAATCTGATTGGTTCTGGGAAGTTTTAGACACACAGTAATGACAGCTTAAACCATCGTGAGAAAGCTCCCAGTATGGTGGTTATAAGGAAACAGACAAGCAGGAAGTGTGGAGAACAGAGCAGGATTACAGCAACTTCAAAGCAAAAACTAACAATAAGGACATGAAACCAGTACTGCAGTAAGGTAAAGGAAGCTATTTAGCGAAAAAAAAATTTTCCTTTAGTGATCCTTTAAGGAGATTAAGGTGGCGAAAAGGGGGAGTGTATGTATGTCACAGTGATCATCAGGTGGACACCACTCTTCTTTGTAGAGAGTAAAGCTGCAAAACTACCAAAGAGTGCTGGAATTTTGCCCAACAAGAACAATTGCCTTTACAAGCCCAATTACTTTTACAGGGCTCTTTAGGACCGGCATCACACTTTTGTTGTGCGAATTTCAGCTCTCTTATCTCTGCAGATAGATAAGGGAAGTGTTCAGCAGATTAGCAAAGTTTTAGCTGCAAATTTGGAGACCTGGGAGAAGTTACAGGGGAGAGGAGAGTGGGGGAGAAGTGTATTGAGCTGAATGAGAGAAATTCCTGAAGAGAAATGAACACATCAGCGAATCAGCTGCGTACCCATAGAAGATAATGAGACTGAATTCGCACCTGAGCCGCACCGCAAGGCATAAAATCAGCACGCGTTTTTTCTGCAATGCGCAGTGCGAATGCATCGCACATATGTGAACCAGCCTCATTGAAAACAATGTATTTAGAAATGTTCTGCATATTAGATGCGGTTTAAGCCGTAACCAATTCGCATAGGTGTGAATCCGGCCTAAATGTGTTGTCTACCCCTCAACCTCGCAACTGGAGCCAGCAGTCATATCCAGGCTCTCCTACTTCTCTAAAGGAGCTCGGAAAAGTGGAAAACAGCTATAATATTGAGAGCAGGAGCAGTTTAAGGAACATCCATTACCCAATGCCCCTGCAATTAATGAACCTGGAGGGAATATGGATTACTTCACTTCCAGGTTCACAGCTGTCGTTCCGCTGCTACTGTAGCAATATGTGCTTGATTAGCTGCTGTGGAGGACAGGAGAGACATTGGGGGCCCGAAGTCTCCATTAAGAGAACCTGTCACCTACCTATGCTATCACATACGGGGCTTGTTAGTCCCCTTGTGATAGGCAATACTTTTATTTAAAGAAAAAAAAATTGAAAAGGGTTCCAAAAAATAAGTGATGACAAAAATAATAAAACAAAAAATTAAAAGCACTCCTGTCACACCCCCCACATGCAAATGTAAAGCATAGGGGCAAGCACGTATATATAAACATTATGGGCCTGTCACTTTAAGCCGGCGTTTTTGTTTTCTATAACCAGAAAACAAGAAACGCCGGGTTGGAGTTCCGATGCGATCGGCGCAATTGAATTTCGCCATTGCATCGTTACTTCAACTTAAAAATGGCGCCGATTTACGCTCAAAAAATATGTTAATGAGCGGGAATCGGCAATTCACAATCTTTTTTGGGCGCGACGCAGTGACTTTACGACGTTTCCGGAAGCGATACGCGGCGTATAGATAAAGCAGCCCCCTAGTGGAGTATCCTATGTTAAGTATAGGCGTCGTCATCGCGTCGGAAAAAAAACAAATCGCGTCGCTTGCGTAAAACATTCATGAATGGGGATGTGACGTCATTGACGTTCACTGACAGAATTTGGAGCATGCGCACTGGGATGCATTGACACTCGACGCATGCGCAGTACGTTCGCCGCGGGATCGCGCTTAGTTTGAATACTACACGCCCCGTACCCGCCCAATTTGAATTCCGCCGGCTCATTTGCGATGCGCTGCCGCAACTTTAGGAGCAAGTGCTTCATGAATAACAGCACTTGCTCCTAAAATTTCGGCAGAGTAACGTAAATGAGAAGCGTTACTCCAGAGCAAAGATGCTCTGATCTACCTGAATTTGGCCCTATCTGTGCCACATATGTGAGGTTATCACTACAAATGTTAAAATGAGAGCAATAATTCTCAGGCCATAATTTATGGTTAACGCTAAACTGATAACCTGTACAGGCTTTTAATACAGCGCCTATTGAGAGTTTTGGTTATACATTTCCCCCCCCAAATAACTGGGGCATACTATTGTGCTTACTTGCACAAAAAAATTATTTTAGTGTACATTTTCCTGAAAACATGCATTTTATAAACCGCTGCGTAATAATTGTGAGACATAAAAAAGTTGCGGGTACCACTATTTTAGTCTCCAGTGTCTCTGTTTTCAGAAAATATATAATTGTTTGGGGATATTATATACATTTTCAGAAAAATATGCACATTTTAACATGTAGAAAAGTGGTTAAGCAATGCTTTTTTGGCGGCTGGACTTCTAATTAATGTACATTTTTCACCAGCCATTGTACAAAAATGTAATTCTGACCCGAGTTCATCTTCAACAGCCTTACTTCGAATCCTTTTCTCTGAAAAGCTTTATAATGATAATCTCATAATTCACTGCATGTACACAAGCAAGTGAAAAAGCAAACATATTCCACAAGATATACGGTGCTGAGATCATAAAATGTTACTATCTGCATAGATATACCGGCACCTTGCTTTTTAAGTATGATTAATGGTTGATGTTATGTATATATCAACACAATTGCCAGCAAGCATATTTTTTTATGCTCCTCTTATTCAAAGTCAGCTCTTTCTAAAAAGAAAAAGGCAAAGAAAACCACTCAAAGTGTGAGAGGGTAAATAAAAGGAGAACAATAAATCCCTCATCACTTGTAACTTCGTCTTCTTGGCTTTTTTTGTAGTGCATGGAGAAAAGCGACTCGTTTGAACCCTGGGGAAATCGCCAGGTCCGTTAATTAAGGCCACTAGCGAATTGGTAATTAAAGCTGTACAACTGAAAAAGCCTTTGCTCTTTTAATTTGGCTGTTTGCTGCTTAACTGATCTGTTAATTAAGAGCAAGGGACGTAAGCCGCTCATTTAATGCCTCCAATGTGTCTGAATTCTTATAAAAGATTTAAAACAAAGGCTGGGGAAGCAAATGCATTGTGGGAAGTGTTAACAGGCAAGCAGGAGCTTTACCGCTGGTTGCTCAGTTTCTTTGGTCATTATGTGCCTGAATACAATATGTAATACATTTCTGATTTGGCTGTAGTTGGTTAAGCACACCACTCCTGCCGATTGGAGGAGGATATGCTTTGAAATGTTACTTTGCTTGGATTATAAAGAAAAATGCAGAATAATTCCTCTTTAACCACTTCCATACCAGGCACTTACGCACCTTCCCGCCCAAGCCAATTTTCAGCTTTCAGCACTGTCGCACTTTGAATGACAATTGCGCGGTCATGCTACACTGTACCCAAACAAAATTGGCGTCCTTTTTTCCCCACAAATAGAGCTTTCTTTTGGTGGTATTTGATCACCTCTGCAGTTTTTATTTTTTGCGCAACAACTAATAAAAGACTGAAAATTTAGAAAAAAAAATACATTTTTATTTTTTTCTGTTAACTTTTTTGTAAAAAAGTATTGTGACGGTAGTAGAACATATCTCCGTCAAGCCTTCCCTTCTTCTCCCATAAAAGAAATCGCCTAATATTCCCCGACTGGGAATATCCCTGGAATCACCGAATAATCCACACATGAGCCAAGGCTTAATGCTGGATGTAACAGGACACACTTTATTGAAAGTACACAGCACACTTTTATACAGGATTTGGAACATCCCGCCCCCAACAACCGCTTTCTTATTGGTCCATTGTAAAGTATGCAGTCTTCACTCTGGTCCTCTAAAAACCATGCAAATGAGGACTTGAAAATGTCTCCGCAGAGATTGGTCCCAAAGCTTGAATAGGTGTGGCCAGAAGCCTGAATATGTGTGTTCAGACAAAAGCCCCAGGGGGTCAATCAATGTACACAATAGCCAGCCACAGAACAATGGAGCCATCTGGAGAATTGAGACAGGGCAGAAGTCATTTACACCTGATAATAGAAAGGCTTTAAATAGGGTTATCACACAATGGACAATAAGTATCACTTATGAGTCTGTTGACCTGGCTGGGGTTTAGAATAAAATCTGTAATACATGAATTAGGATTTCATGTAGAAACACTTCAGTATTTCATGGTCCATGACATTACTCCCCCTGGGAAATAGTTCAACATCCGCAGTGGGACCCAAACGGGTCACTCGAGGATGTTGGGCAAGTAGTCTTAAGGTTCCAGGACTGTCTGCCAGGATAACTCATCCGCCTTCCTGCTTTGAGGCCCTGGCCCATAATCGGATGGCAAGAGGCTCGCATTCAGTCCTCTCCAAAAGCCCCTGTCCCGGCTAGGACTGTCACACATCTCCCCTTTTGGCAGGGGACTAACCCAGTAGGAGACACCAGATGGGTTGTCTCTGAATTTAGTCAGTAGTTCCAGTCCCCCAATGCCGGTATCCATACAGTACCCCAAATCACTTGCTCCAAACCGAGCATTACTCACCCCGCCATCCTCTGCCTCTCTCAGGGAACACGTCTGCCGCTGGGGAGAGGCCTGGACTAGCCCTTCTCCCTGGAGTCCTTTCAGCCGCTGGAGAGATGACAGGGTGGCTGGGCTCAGTCCATCATGCTGTTGGGGATCTGGGCCAACTGGCCACCATTTATGGGGTATACCAGTGGAGACTGAAGTCCCATCCACTGGTGTGCGGTGAAAATCCCCCAGTGCTTGCAAAGCAAAGCCGACATCCTCCTCTTTCAGTCCTGTACCATTTTCTGGGGTTGTGCCAGTGGGGACTGAAGTCCCATCCACTACCCCAGGAACCCTTTCTTCTGTTAGGTGAAAGCAGAGGCCCGGGGCACTCTGCTCTGTTGCCAGCTCTTCCGCTGGGTTGCTGTGAGTGGAGACCACAGTCCCATCCACCGATATCCACTCAAGCTGTAGTGGGGTGCAGCCGCCAGTAGCATCCTGTCCTGCTGCCAGTGATTCAGCTGGGAGTAAGAGCTTTACCACCTCAGCTGGTTGCTGGGGAGGGGGGCCAACCGCCCCGGCTCCCTGGAACTCCACAGTTGGTCCCGGTGCTGGGCAGAGATGGCTGGCAATCTGCCCTGTTGCCAGCACTTCTGCTGGGGATGCATAATCCATAACATCCTCTGAACAGTCCATACATTCTGTAATCTGTGGCTGGGGAGTGATCGCCATCTTCTCACCCTGAGCCTCCAAAACTGCCACAGGGGTGGGGCAGAGGTCTTGAACCCTCTGTCCGGTGACCAGCGCTTCAGCTGGGAAAGTTCTGTGTAACTCCACAAATACTGCTCTTGGGGCTGGGCAGAGCACAGTGAAGTGTGGCCCTGATACCAGCTCTTCTGCTGGAGGCCCATCAGGTTGTTCTTCCTCAGCAGAGAAGTCTATCAGATCCCCTGTCTCTGCAACTGGTGTCTGGGGATAGAGGTTCACCATCTCCTGTCTTTCATTTGGTGCTGCTTCTTTAGGCGTTGTCACCGATCGTCGTATTTCTGCAATTCTCAGCTCATGTTGCCGCTCTCGTTCTTTCTCATCAAAAGCTTTAAAAGCTCTAAACGGAATCTTCCTTGTGTCTGCTGTGCTGTACTCATTGTTTGGAGAATGTGCGGCTGCTTGTTGGACTGCTGCCAGTTTTAACTGTAGTTCTGCGTTTCTTATTTGTTTAGCCTCCTCCGCTACCAGGGTCATCACTTTCAGCACCACATCCGCCGTTGGGTTCGGACCGAACCATGCTAATTTCTCTCTTATTAGCTTGTTAGCTGGTGATTCCTCCTCCTGAATCACTGGTGTCCCCATCTTCTGTACTGCAGGCCTTGCTGCAACCGAGTTCTCCTGGTCTAGCTCCATTTATTCTGCTATGATGACACGCTCGGTTTTGCTGCTAGCAATCCTTCCACAAGCTTCCAGTAGTCCTTTCCGTGTATTTCTTTTAAGCAGGGTGTATCAGTCTTCCATTCACTGTTCCCAGTGTCTGCTTGGAATCCTCGTGTAAAGGAAAGTAGAAGGGAAAATCCCACTGCTGCCACCAGTGTGACGGTAGTAGAACATATCTCCGTCAAGCCTTCCCTTCTTCTCCCATAAAAGAAATCGCCCAATATTCCCCGACTGGGAATATCCCTGGAATCACCGAATAATCCACACATGAGCCAAGGCTTAATGCTGGATGTAACAGGACACACTTTATTGAAAGTACACAGCACACTTTTATACAGGATTTGGAACATCCCGCCCCCAACAACCGCTTTCTTATTGGTCCATTGTAAAGTATGCAGTCTTCACTCTGGTCCTCTAAAAACCATGCAAATGAGGACTTGAAAATGTCTCCGCAGAGATTGGTCCCAAAGCTTGAATAGGTGTGGGCAGAAGCCTGAATATGTGTGTTCAGACAAAAGCCCCAGGGGGTCAATCAATGTACACAATAGCCAGCCACAGAACAATGGAGCCGTCTGGAGAATTGAGACAGGGCAGAAGTCATTTACACCTGATAATAGAAAGGCTTTAAATAGGGTTATCACACAATGGACAATAAGTATCACTTATGAGTCTGTTGACCTGGCTGGGGTTTAGAATAAAATCTGTAATACATGAATTAGGATTTCATGTAGAAACACTTCAGTATTTCATGGTCCATGACAAGTATGTTTTCTCTTTCAATTACGGGCACTTATATGGCGGCACTGATGGGCACTGATGAGGTAGTACTGATGGGCACCGATGAGGTGGCACTAATGGGCACTGATAGGCGGCGCTGGTATGCGGCACTGATGGGCACTAATAGGTGGCACTGATGGGCACTCATAGGTGGCACTGATGGGCACTCATAGGTGGCACTAATGGGCACTCATAGGTGGCACTAATGGGCACTCATAGGCGGCACTGATGGGCAGCACTGGGAACTCATAGGCGGCACAGAATGGCACTCATGGGTGGCACTTATGGGTAGCACTGATGGGTACTTATGGGTGGCACAGATGGGCACTGATAGGTGGGCACTGGGCATGGATTGGCACGGAGGGGTGGCACTGAAGGACACTGTGGGGTGGCACTGATGGACTTTGAGGGGTGGCACTGATGTATATGTTGCCAGTCAGTGCCCATGTGTGGGCACTGACTGGCATCTTTCTTTTTTTTTACCTGTATTTTTTTTTTTTTAAATCCTGTTTTTTATTTATTATTTACGTTTTTTTTTTATTTATTTTTCCCTGCCAGTGTGGGCATCCCTGGTGGTCTAGTGTCTAATTCGAGGGGGGGCTGTGCTGATAAACAATCAGCGTGAACCCCCCCTGTCAGGAGAGCCGCCGATCGGCTCTCCTGTACTCGCGTCTGTCAGACGCGAGTGAGGAAGAGCCGTCGGCGGCTCTTCCTGTTAACATCGTGACACGGCTGATCACGTGGTAGCGAGCCTCCGTCGGAGACTCGTTACCGAGATCGGTGATGCAGGGTGTCAGACTGACACCCCACATTAGCGATCGCCGCGCTGCGCGCCCCCCCGGGCGCGCGCGGCATGAAATCGTGCAGGATGTTTGAGAACGTCTAGTCATGATTTCATAACCACTTCCCGGCCGTAAATCTGCTATTGGCCGGGCGGGAAGTGGTTAAAGGAGTTGTAAAGGAAAAAATGTTTTTTTGCTGAAATGACTGTTTACAGGGTATAGAGACATAATAGTTAACTGATTCCTTTTAAAAATGATTAAAAATAGATACAAATCAGTCATATAATGTACCTGCAGTTTCAGTTTAGTTTTTGCATGCTTTTTCATGCTTCTGTGATGTACAGAGACACAGAGCCAATAGAGGGCAGTGATGGTTTGTAAAACGAAAGTGATTGGTTCTGAGGGGTTTTAGACACACTGTAATCACACCTCCTTGATTAGTGACCACAGAGAAAAAGCTCCCATTACTTTTTTTCATCAGGAAACAGACAACCAGGAAGTGTCCAGAACAGAGAAGGATTACAGCAACATCATAGCAAAAACGAACAATGAGGACATGAAAACCGGACTGCAGTAAGGTAAAGGAAGCTATTTAGCTAAACAAAAAAATCCTTTAGTGACCCTTTAAGGTCAGTTCTTCCAAAACAGCTATTTTTTATAGTTTGGTGGATTCTAGAAAGGTAAACCATCTGACATTATCATCTATCTTTTTGGTTCTCTATTGAATAGATCTCTGAGCTAAATTTTCAAGCCTGCACACCTATTGTAAACATTCTGAGTGGTTCCCACCACCACTGTACTGAGTTCCAGGGTCTGCTCCTCTGTTTACATTATGCACTATCCCTATGCTGAGTTTCAGAGTCTGCACACCTGTTGTCCCCAATATGAGGGGTTCCTACCATCCTTAGGCCCCTTTCACACGTCAGTTTTTTTATGAGGACCTGAACGGACCCTCTGTGCAGCTCTATGGAGCAACGGATGTCAGCATTGACATGTCCGCTGACATCCGATCGGCCATAGAGGACATGTTCATCCCTGCACAGTGAGGAAAGATGGACCTGTCATCCGCCGGCTCAGAAGGGATCACCAGAGCGATCCCTGCTGAGCAAGCGATGTCCGTACATGGACAGCCCTGTGTGAAAGGGGCCTTATGCTGAATTCACAGGTCTGCACACCTTTTGTTTCCATTATGGTGGCTCCCAACATCCCTGCACTTAGTTACCAGGTCTGCACACATGCTACCCCCATTATCAGGGGTTCCTACCATCCCTATTCTGAGTTCCAAGGTCTTCTCAACTGCTGTTCCCATTACGAGGGCTCCCAGCATCCCTGCACTGGGTTCTCAGGTCTGTATACCTGCTGCCCCCATTATTAGAGGCTCCTACCATCCTTATGCTGAGTTCCCAGGTCTGCACACCTTCTGTTCCCATTATGAGGGCTCCCAGCATACCTGCACTGAGTTTCTAGGTCTGCACATTTGCTGTGACAAATATGAGAGTTTTAAACCATCTCTGCTCTGAGTTTCCAGGAGTGTACACCTGCTGTGGCCATTATACAGGGTTCCCACAATCCCTTTGCTGGGTTCCCAGGTCTGTAAACCTGCTGTGCAAATGATAAGATAATGATAAGAATTGTGATAAGTAGGGTTGTCTCGATGCCTCTTTTTTAGGACCGAGTACAAGTAGGGATAATTTTTTTCAAGTAGTCGCCGATACCAAATACCGATACTTTTTTTAAATGTGTCCCCAAATGCAGCCATGTCCCCCACATATGCAGCCATGTCCCCCACATATGCAGCCATGTCCCCCCACAAATGCAGCCATGTCCCCCACATATTGCAGTCATGTATGTACCCCACATATTGCAGCCATGTCATGTCCCCCACATATGCAGTCATGTATGTCCCCCCACATATGCAGCCATGTTATGTCCCCCACATATGCAGTCATGTATGTCCCCCCACATATGCAGTCATGTATGTCCCCCACATATGCAGTCATGTATGTCCCCCACATATGCAGCCATGTATGTCCCCCACATATGCAGTCATGTATGTCCCCCATATGCAGTCATGTATGTCCCCCATATGCAGCCATGTATGTCCCCCACATATGCAGCCATGTATGTCCCCCATATGCAGCCATGTATGTCCCCCATATGCAGCCATGTATGTCCCCCATATGCAGCCAAGTATGTCCCCCATATGCAGTCATGTATGTCCCCCACATATGCAGTCATGTATGTCCCCCACATATGCAGCCATGTATGTCCCCCATATGCAGTCATGTATGTCCCCCATATGCAGCCATGTATGTCCCCCATATGCAGCCATGTATGTCCCCCATATTGCAGCGATGTGTCCCTCATACCTTTTAGATGTGCTGATGCCGCCTCTGCCGCATACCGCCGTATCCCCTGCACAATCGCGTAGCGCATTACAAGCTTTCATTCTAAAAACTTGTAAATGGCCGCGCTCCGTGTATTAAAACTCCCCTTCTACGGATTGGAGGGATCCGTCCAATCCCACGCAAGGGGGAGTGTCTATACGCGGATTCGTGCATAGACACTCCCCCTTGCTCGGGATTGGAGGGATCCCTCCAATCCGGAGAAGGGGAGTGTCAATACACGGCCATTTACAAGTATTCAGAATGAATGCTTGTAATGTGTGCTATGCGATTGTGCAGGGGGATACGGCGGTATGCGGCAGCGTCAGCATATCTAAAAAGGTATGAGGGACGCATCGCTGCAATATGGGGGGGAAGTATTCTATTTCAGTATCGGGGGTATTTGCGGGAGTACAAGTACTCCCGCAAATACTCGGCATCGGTCCCGATACCGATACTAGTATCGGTATCGGGACAACCCTAGTGATAAGTATTTTTGATATTGTGCTTTTAGTGTGTGAAATTAGCATATTCCTATTTTCTTGGGAAATAAATGAAAGATATTGTTTTACTAGCAGCAGTGTGTTTACTTTCATAGATAACCTTATATTATTGTGTTTATCAGAGTCTTAATAGACTAGCTAATTATAGGCTTAGACAAGTTAATACATTTATGCAATAGATAGAGGTTATCAGTAAACACCTTTCGGACGAATAGTTATTTATATCGTTTATATTGATTGTATATTATTGCATAATTTACTTTAGTATGCCAGACAAAATTCTGCAAACGCCCTTTTGACAAAAATCAGATGCTCGGTCATCCACCAATCAGACCACATGTATAGAAAATAATTCAATCCAGATAGCCGCACTCTAACAATGATTTCTTGATTGGTTCATAGGCTTTAGACCCCAGCAGTCTGTAGTTGGAATAAAAGCATTGCTTTGTAATGTGATAATGGCTATGATTTTTGCTAGGCTCATGTAAACACCGTCTGCCTGGAGTTTGCATGTTCTCCCTGTGTGAGTGGGTTTCCTCCGGGTACTCTGGTTTCCTCCCACACTCCAAAGACATGTTGGCAGGTTAATTGGATCCTGTCCAAATTGGGCCAGTATATATGCATATATGTGTGTACGACTGTGTGTCCCAAGCATATCGAGATCCTACGGAGTAAATGACCACACCAGCCAGGAAGACACTGGCTGCAAAAAGTGCATAGAGGCGATTCAGTTTGCATGTATAGCACTATACAAGTCACTCTTTAATTCATAATATGCCCCAAATTTTTCTCAGCATGTCCACAGTCTCCAAGCAAACCTGTAGTATTGTGTAGGGAAACTAAGCCATGTGGGCGGGACACAATGTGTGAGGGCGTGGCCTGGATTGGAGCCAAGCTGAAGCCATGTTTTTTCTTTGACCTTACACTTTGGGCTGGGATGGGTTAGAGTGTGACGACTTCACTTTCTTTTACCCAGAATGTGTTTACAGAGCCAGAAGGGGCTCTTCATTCACCTGCACCCATGAGTCTTGGCAATCTTCTTATAGCCTAGGCCATCTTTATGTAGAGCTAAATTTATTTTTTCAGATCCTCAGAGAGTTCTTTGCCATGAGGTGCCATGTTGAACTTCCAGTGACCAGTATGAAAGAGTGAGAGCGATAACACCAAATTTAACACACCTGCTTCCCATTCACACCTAAGACCTTGTAACACTAACGAGTCACATAACACCGGGGAGGGAAAATGGCTAATTGAGCCCAATTTGGACATTTTCACTTAGGAGTGTACTCACTTTTGTGGTCAGCTGTTTAGACATTAATGGCTGTGTGTTTAGTTATTGTGAGGGTAAAAAAAAAAATGTATTATTGAAAACAGCGATGCATTGTGTCTTTTTTACCTGCCTAGGATTCCATATCCTATCCCTGCAATGGAATAACTGCCTCTCCTTTGTCTGTGTCTCCTACCTTCCTTTTTTTTTTTTTTACAAAAAACTTGGTGTTTATTCTGAAGAATAAAAAAATATACAGAAGAATGACAATGACAAAATAGGTACAAGAGCAAGGGTAAAAACAGAGAAATGCAAAGACTGGCATGTATCTAGGTCACGTACAGCATATGTAGTGATTCATTACAAACAGATTTAAAGTTAACTTTAAACAACAGTTGGTTCTTCGCCACAGGTAGCCGCGGTGCGCAACCAAGAGTCCCAAATCTTGTTAAACTTATTTGGACAACCCCTATGTTTATAAAGCTCCCTCTTATAAGGCAGGACCATGTTGACCGCCGAAATCCACTCCTGGGGCGTTGGCGGTGAAACACGCAACCATTTTCTTGCGATTAATAACCTGGCAATAAAGAGTAACTCTTGCAGGAATAGTTTATGGTATTTATCAGCGTCAGGGTCTGGAAAAACACCCAGTAAGCACTGTTTAGGGCAGAGTGTCAACGGAGACCCCATCTCATCGTGTATAAAGCGTACTATATGAGACCAATAGTCCTGTATCACAGGGCATGACCAGATGAGATGAAAAAAGGTGCTGGCCGGGCTATCACATCTGGGGCACAGAGGGTTGTGATCAGGCCTATACTTAGCTAGGCGAATGGGAGTCAGGTAAGACCTATGCAGGATATACATTTGGACCAGGCGGTCGGAAAGCCTAACAGAGACCTTCCTACACGTATCCATAGCATCCTCCCACTCATCATCCACCCACTCCCCCACGTCCCCAGCCCATCGATCCCTCAAGGTATCGGCAAGAGCCACCGCCCCAGGGCGGAGCAGGGACTCATAAAATATTGAGATAAGTTTGAGTGGATCTTGTCCTAATAATCTATCAAGGATAGTCATTCGGTCCAAATTAGGAGGGTCACTACAGAACTGGGATTGGAGGGCGTGGCGAAGCTGTAGGAAGCGAAAATGCATGGAGTGTGGCAGGCCGAACCCTTCTCGAAGCTGCTGGAATGATTTCAGCGTAGAGCCGGTATAAACATCTGACAAAAAGATCACCCCATGGTTAAGCCATAACGCATGATCTGGAATAGTAAGCAACTCTGGCAAGCAAGGGTTGTCCCACAGTGGAGTATGAGAATGAGTGGGGGGGAGTTTAAGTCTGTGTCTCACTACAGCCCATATCTTACAGTAAGTGTGTAACAGCGTCCCCCGTTTACCCGACGCCCATGGCTCTGTAGGGTCTCTAAAAATGATCTGGAAGGGATGGGTGTACCTGCGCGTTCCGGGAGGGCAGACCAGTGCTAGGTAGCGATCCTTGTCCTGTTTGTCTATATAATAGAAATGGGACAGCTGTGCGGCCAAATAATAAAAATTAAAGTCGGGCAGCGCTGCGCCTCCCAGGTCAGTAGGGCTTTTCAGTGCCTGCCATGACAGCTTATGTCGGGAACGTCCCCACACAAAGGAATTTAGGATAGATTCTATGACCTTAAAAATTCTGAGCGGCAGGTACACCGGTGCATGCCAGAATACATACAAGAACTGGGGGAGCAGGACCATCTTAACTAAGTTCACCCGACCCATAACTCCAAGGGGAAGTTTAGCCCACGTTTGAGTCTTGGATTTCAGGGTTGCGATCAAAGGCTCTATGTTGAGTGTAATAAAGTCCCTCGGGTATCGACTAATGATAACACCTAAATATTTCATGGAAATTACCTTAAGTAAAGGGGAGGAGGATTGGGGCTCTGTGGGGACGCTTACATCGATGGGAAGGATTTGGGACTTATCCCAATTAATCTTTAGGCCCGAGTAGCTGCCAAAGTGCTGTATAATTTCCAGGGCCGTCTGCAGAGACGGGCCCGCGTCAGCCAGGTACAACAACATGTCGTCGGCGTACAGACTGATCAGCTCCCTCACCCCCCCACAACTCAGGCCCTGAATACCCGGATGTGCACGCAAGGCGGAGGCAAGGGGCTCCACCGCCAGTGCGTACAACAACGGGGAAAGAGGGCAACCCTGCCGCGTACCCCTGGACAATGGGAAAGAGGTAGATACCCGCCCATTAACCAAAACCCTGGCGCTGGGCCCGCTGTACAGGAGTCGGACCCATTTGACAAATCTGGGACCAAATCCGAACCTGGCCAGACACACCCAGAGGTACTCCCACTCGACGGAGTCAAATGCCTTTGCGGCGTCAAGAGACACCACAACCCGGGAGCCCATCTGGTCGTGTGTGGCCTGCAAGTTCATGTGAAGCCTACGCAGGTTAAATGCTGTGTTCTTAGCAGGCATAAATCCAGTTTGATCCGGATGGATCAGTGAAAGGATCACCTTATTTAAGCGCGGCGCCAGGACCTTGGCCAAAATCTTCACATCCAGTTGAAGAAGAGATATGGGGCGATAGGACTCAGGGAGCTCCAGATTTTTGCCAGGTTTGGGTATCAGCACAATAAAGGCTTCAGACATAGAGGGGGGCAGGGAGCCAGATTCAAATATACAGGAAAATAATTCATGCAGTTTAGGAACAAGAACATCCGCGTACATCGTATAAAATTCAAGGGGGAGACCGTCTGAGCCAGGCGCCTTAGACGGGTTAAGGTGGGACATGGCCTCAACTATGTCTTCTTTTGATATAGGGGCTTCTAGCATCTGCCTATGGGAATGGGTAAGTACCGGTAGGTCAACAGTATCAAAAAGAGCCTCCAACTCCTCCCGTGTGCAAGTAGTTTCAGAAGAGTACAAGGATGCAAAGAAGGCACGGAACTCCCCAGCCACAAGATCAGGATCAGTAAGCAGTTCACCATCGGCAGCTCGAAGGGAGACCACCGTGGGAGGCTTGTTGTCCAGATGAGCAAGATAGGCCAGGAGACGTCCCGCCCGTTCTCCACACTCATACACTCTCTGCTTACTATAAAATATTTTCCTCTCTGCCTGCTCAAAATGAAGACCGTTCACCAACCTGGCTTGTAGTTTTAGGCGGTCGGCCGTGGCCGCAGACGGATCAGCAGCAAACTCCCGCTCTATATCCATCAAGGATTGCTCAGCCTGTCTTACCACCTGAGAGGAGGTTTTCTTGTACCTGGCAACACGGTGAGATAAATACATGCGGGCATGGGACTTAAAAGAGTCCCAGACCACATCTGGTGATGCCGTAGTCCTATTGGTCTGGAAGAAAAAATCCCACTCTGCTCCAGCCTCCTCCAAATCGGGGATGACTGACAACCAGAAGGGATTAAGTTTCCAGGAGTAGGTCGTGGGGGTAGAGTTGAGCCGAAATTCGGCCCAGTAAGGCGCATGGTCAGATAGGACCCGAGGGCTGAATCCCACGTCCCCCAAAAGCGGCAACAGGGACCTGGACACCAATATCAGGTCTATGCGGGACATGGAATTGTGAGTGGCGGAAAAACAGGAATACGTCCGATCTGAGGGGTGGCGGTGTCTCCACGTGTCCACCAGGCTCAGATCCGCAATAAGCTTGCCAAATCTAGTAATAGGCTGGGCCGAGTCATCGGAGGAAGAAGAGGATAGCCTGTCCAGGTCCCTGTTCGACACATTGTTAAAGTCTCCTAGCCAGAGAGCGGGCACTGTGGGGAACTGGGCCATGAAGGACAAGCCCTCCATCAAAACTGATGTCCTCTGGGCAGCTTTGGACTTGACGTGCGCAAACCGCGTGAGGGGCGGGGCGCGCGTTGAGACCGGGCATGCTCCGATTGGATGTCATGGGTTTTGGCTCTGATGTGAAGTGTATGCTGTATGTCGCCATGCGCGCGCGCAGGTATGTGCGCGCGCATCAATGTCATCAATGGGAGCCAGACTGTTTGCAATTAATGCTTGCTATTTATATGGGGTGAAGCAGTGGCCACCCGTGCCCTTTGAGTTCCATGAAAGGAAAGGGGGAGAGGGGGGAGAGTGAACATAGTTACCAGCTTCGATCACTGAGAACACATGATGGGTATCGCAACCGGGGTTCAAGCCTGCACACGGGCAGGGGCTGCCCCATTCTCCAGCCACGCGAAGACAGCCTCTGGTGTGTCTAAGAAATGGGCACGGTCCTCACCAACCACCCGAAGCCTAGCTGGAAACAACATGGCGTAAGAGAAGTGGCGGATCCGCAGTTGTCGCTTGGCTTCTGTGAACAGGGCCCTCTTCTTCTGGACGTCCGCTGAGAAGTCCGGGAAAACCCTGATTTCCGTGTTCTTGAAGGGGATGTTGCCTTGTAGTCGGGTGAGGCGTAGGACCGCGTCACGGTCGCGAAAGTTCAGCAGTTTGGCTATGAATGTCCGAGGAGGAGCACCCTGCGGGGGGGGTTTAGCCGCCAGCCTGTGGGCCCTCTCAACTACAAAGGAGGTGGAAAACTCAGCGCGGCCGAATGTTGTAATGAGCAAGTTTTCTAGAAATGTCGGGGGATCGGCGCCCTCCTCACCCTCGGGCAGGCCCACAAAGCGTAAGTTACATCTCCTCAAGCGATTTTCGACGTCATCTTGCTTGGCCATAACCAGGGTAAGCTGATGTTGTAAGCGTTCAGTTGTGATCTGTAATGGCTGCACGTCGTCCTCCACGTGGCCAATCCTAGTCTCAGCCTCTGTAACCCGGTCCCTTAACTTCTGCAAATCCTGGCGAATGAGGGAGACATCAATTTTCACCTCCTCAATCTTCCCCATTAGCGTACTCTTGCAGTCAGATATAGCCTCCAGCACCCTGGCGTTCGGGTCAGCAGAAGAGGAACCAGCGCCATCTTCCCCCTCAGCCTCCTTGTCCGTGAGACGGAACTTGGCCAGTTTAGCTACGGCATCCGACTTAGTTTTCGGAGGAGACATGTTCACGGGGGAAGCAGGGTGGCAGGAGATCCAAGTCCCAACCAGAATTTTAGGCAATAGCCGCCCCAGGATGTTAAAAACGGAGAAATAGCAAGCGGAGCTCCCGTACAGCACTCCTCACACCATGCCGGTCCAGGCCACCTCCTACCTTCCTTTTAATACCAGTGCTGCTTTGTGGCTATTGAGGAATATATATTTTTTTATTTTTATTTTTTTTAGCTTTGAACCTTCCAGTGAGGGTACCTTTTCCCATGACAACTATGTAACCATAGCTATTTCCTCAAATCTCCTGTTGCATCTCAGGACAAAAAGTGAAGGGAAATCTCCCCAATGGAACACAGACAGCAAAAAATAAACTTTCATGGGTTTTAACCCTTCCCTACCCGATCCAGAACTAAACAAAGAAAGTTTGGGTTATACAGACAAATTTTATTTTATTTCGTGCTGCTGCCGCACTGTCGTGCTTCAAAATGAGGCTTGGTTCTACTGGTGCGTTTGGATTGGCTCTGAAGTTGAGGCCTGGTTACTTGCATGGTGCCACGCATGCGCGGACCGTGCGAGGGGCGTCGCGCGCGCTATGACCAGGAGCACTGTGATTGGATGTCCTCTGGGCAGCTTTGGACTTGACGTGCGCAAACCGCGTGAGAGGCGGGGCGCGCGTTGAGACCGGGCATGCTCCGATTGGATGTCATGGGTTTTGGCTCTGATGTGAAGTGTATGCTGTATGTCGCCATGCGCGCGCGCAGGTATGTGCGCGCGCATCAATGTCATCAATGGGAGCCAGACTGTTTGCAATTAATGCTTGCTATTTATATGGGGTGAAGCAGTGGCCACCCGTGCCCTTTGAGAAAGTGCTTTGCCACAAAACTAGTCAGGGCGTACCGAGTGGCACACTGCCATCACCCTTTGGACTATTCGATACCACACGGGTTTACCTGCATGCTGCCGGCCGGATGCTGCAGGTTTAAGGCCTCTTTTTATACTACAAAATGTGAGTGATTTTCTTTATTATTGTGTACAATAATTTTTTAAGTGATTTTACACTATCGAGGCATCCTTGTCTCTTTTTATGTTCATGTGACCATTGCCATTGGATCCACTGTCGGATGACCCAAGCCGAATTGCCTTCCTCTCTCACTGAGCTCAGCTGTTTATTGACTGTTATAAGCTGTTTTGGTCTCCTCTCAGCCAGGGACCAACTCTATCCGGTAAGCGGACTTGCATATGCGTGTTGTGGAGGTCTTCAGCTGCATGTCACACCAGTGTTAACTAGTATCCTGCTGATTCACATTGGGATTCAGCTTCACCAGGGTGGATGTCACGTTATTTCCTTTTGGACTTTGTTTCTTAATTTTAAATTTTTGCACATTTGTTTATGGAACCGTGTTAGCCTTTTTAATTTGGACTATAAGGGTTCTCTGTGTTTTATGGACACTTACCAAGGTCTTCTTTGTCCTACTTTTTTGTTTTGTTTTTTATCACATTACATTATTTGTGTGGTTCACATACTAATTTTCAAGTTTTTTATGTTTATTGGTCATTAGCATGGTTTATTTCTTTTTTCTTACATTTCATTTTATGTCAGATAATGCAGATTCCAATATTTCATTCCCCTAATGATAAATATAATTTGTTATATATTTTTTTATGATCATTAACATTTCAGTTATATGACAGTAATATACTTTTATGTATTCAAGCTGCCATATGGCAGATAAAGCATGAGTATTGTTCTGATGATTTATGAACGTATATATATTGATCCCATATAGCACTTTAAGAAAAGTGATGAAATATCTGGGTTGATTTAAAGACAAACACAATCAGAATTGATTGTCTGGTAAGAAGTGCGGTACAAAGCCCAGAACCGTCCAGATTTCCTCATCCCAAGAGGCAAAGCGTCACACAGCATTGCAGGACACTGCGTCCTGCTCACAGTGCTAGATCCATTTATCTGTATTGGTAATGTAGGCAGTAGGGGAATGAGGGGTTTATCTTAGGAATTACTATTATGGGGACCATTTATCATCTGGTGTACAGAAAAGATTTTTCATCTAAGTGTACCTCTAGTTTCAGGGAAAACAATATGCAGCAAGTGAAATGGTGGAGCAAGGTGAGCACTACTTACACTACTTTCACACATATGCGTTTTTTAGTGCGTTTTTTAGTTTGCAGAAACACAAGTGGTGCATTTTTGATGTGATTTTTAATGTGTTTTGCGTTTTACGGTTCCTATTTTACCACTGTATATAAATGGTTGCTAAGCAGTGGGCAGAGAAGACGGCTGTCGCATCGTTAACAAAGGATGACTCATCAGCTGAAAGCTCAATGTAAAAAGAATGGGGTGGTTTTCCCCACCCCCCATGTCTATACCAGGCCATTTAGGTCTAGTATGAATTCAAAGGGAACCCCCACGCCAAAATGTAAAAAATAATGGTGTTGGGGTTCCCAAAATCCATACCAGACGCCTATCTAAACATGCCGCCCGGCAGGTCAGGAAAGGGAGGGCACGAGTGAGCGCTCCTGAACCATACCAGGCAGCATTTCCTCAGCATTGGGGGGATGGGTGCTCAAAGCACCTGGCTCCCATGTTGATGAGGACAAGGGCCTCTTTCCGGACAACCCTAGCCGGTGGTTGTTGGGGTCTGTTGGCAGGGGGCTTATCAGAATCTGGAAGTCCCCCTTTAAGAAGGGGGTCCCCAGATCACGCCCCCCCATGTGAATGGGTATCATGTAGCAGCAAGACGTGCAGCAAGACGTGCTCTCTCCTCTCTCTGTGCTGATTTCACGACCAGGTGTCTACTGCTGGTTGTGTCGGCCCCCTCTCTCTCCTAGGGCTTGAACCAGGGAGTAGCAGATACTGGCGCACGGATCCCAGCAGTGGGACGTGTGGCTCATACTCCCTGGATAGGCAGGGTTTTTTGGCCACCCCCGTTCCTGCTCCAGCTCCTTCTCTGCTCCAGCCCCCATCCGCTGAAGGTAAGTCTGCCTGCTCTCCCTGGGACTAAAAGCGGCCGTCCTTGTCAGGACAAGCCGCAGTCTTCTCTGTCCCGAGAGACAGGAATCTTCTTTTTTTCCCCAGCCTAGGTTCCCCTGCACTCCCTCACCTCCCTTACCTCCATCATCCCCAAGGGCCCCAAGGGCCCCCCTTCCTCTATTCCTCCGCCCGTGTAGTTTTCGCCGTTCTGGTGCTCTGTTGAGGGCACCGCGCCAGGCCGCTCCGAATCGCGGGGCCGCGGTCTAGGAAAGACCGCGGCTTCACTTGCGGCCTAACGGCGCGCCGCTCCCCACGCCTCTGTGGTCCTCTCTCAGCCCCAGGAAACCTCCCCTACCCCAGAGGGCCAGCTACCCGGCCTGTCTCTCACCCCCTCAGCCCCCTGTTCAATTAAAGAATCACCCTGTCAGCCCTCTTCCCACTGCCTGAACAGCCATCCCGCCTGACCAGCAACAGGGTCCCCCTCACAGCCCCAGCCCCCCCCCTGTCTTTCCAAAGCACAGAAGCCTGATCCAGGGGTTACCCGATCGCCTCTTACAGGGGTCAGGAAGGAATTTTTTCCCTGCTGGAGCATATTGGCCGAGCACCGCCGGGGTTTTTTGCCTTCCTCTGGACCAAGCCTGGAAAGAGGAGTTAGCCAATTCCTCTCCCCACTGCCCCGAAATCCCCCCCCCCGTGTATTGACGATCATGGCACGTAGGCAATATTCTGCCGAAACCATTTGGAGTTTGAGGCAATGCGCCGCAATACTGCCAGCCATCACCAAAAAGGCCCTAAGAACTGAGCGACTATTGAGAATCGATCATAGATCGACGGTCAGTCATTTCAGCCATTTACCCCAGCTCAAGCACATATCATGTGCTCTGATCAACACAAGATCGGCAGTAAAACACCGACTAGAAATCCGCGACTTCATTCAACAAAAGGATCTAGACTGTCTTTTTATTACAGAGAGCTGGCTCACAGCCGACTGTAACACCATTCTAGGAGAACTGGTGCCAGAAAATTACCGTATCATAACGGAAAACAGAATAGGGCAAAGAGGAGGCGGCCTGGCGGTGATCCTCAAGACTCATCTTACGATCGCCAAACCAGTCCGCCAAAACCCTCTTCCATTCATGGAAACCCTTACTCTACAACTTCAAGCAAGTTCAAAGGAGACCGTCCACATTCTGCTCTGCTATAGGCCGCCCGGCCCAAAATCGCAGCTGCTATCATCATGGACGGATTTCTTCTCCACTTATACCCTCAACAGCAAACACCTGTTGCTGCTCGGGGATTTCAATCTCTGGGCCAACTCCTCACAGGACCCCATTGCCGACGCCTGTATTGACCACCTGGAAGGATTAGGATTGCAGCAACTAGTATGTGGGCCCACACATGCTTCAGGTCACACACTTGATCTTATTTTCAGACAAGCTCTGGAAATAAAAATTTGGGAAAATGAAAAATTGCCATGGACAGATCACCATGCAATTACCTTCAATATTTCCACAATCCCCCCCGCAACAAAAACATCAAATCCAGTGACAACACACTGGACTAGATGTCAGAAGAAGCTCCACTCGGAACTCTTCAAAACCACTTTAAGGAAAAAAATAGAAACAACTCCGCCGCATCAAACGGCCGTTGAAACATTGGAAGCCATAAACTCGGCCATGCTACAGTCAGCCGACTTGGTAGCGCCGAAGCGACGAACCCGCATCCGGAAAACCAACCGCAGCTGGTTTAGCAACCAACTGTCGTTACTGAAGCAAGAACGCAGAAGGGCCGAATCTGCCTGGAAAAGATGTTCTTCAGAGCTAAACCTATCCATCTACAAGGCGACTACAAGAAAATACCACAAAGGAATTTTCCAAGCCAAGAAAAATTATTTTTCGGAGGCTATCAACGGCGCCCTAAACCGCCCCCGCGAACTCTTCAAGATGGTCACCCAGACCATGAAGCAAGGATGCATTGAAACCCCCAGCTCGGACACACAAGAATTTTGCAATGAACTATCGGATTACTTCATTAATAAAATCGAGGTGATCCGTGAAAGCATTCAGCAAAACAATTCCCCCCTCAGCCCCCCCTGCAGCCTCTCACACAACACCCATAGTAATTCTTCTATATCAGGTAAGTTCGCCCTGGAACCCATCTCCATCGAGACCACTAAGAATGTCATTTGTACTCTGCGTAATAGCACAGCGCCAAATGACGTTATCCCCACTAAACTGCTGAAGGAATGCGCCGACATTCTGGCTCCTCCCATCACGCAGCTTATCAACCAGTCTTTCTTGGAAGGCATAGTGCCCTCACAGTTGAAAGAGGGTGTAATCCAACCCATCCTGAAGAAACCCTCCCTGGACCCCAAGGATCCACTCCACCGCCGTCCCATAACTAGCCTCAACGTACTCTCAAAGATAATGGAAAAAGTAGTGGTACAACAGCTGCAACAGCATCTAGATACCCACAAGCTACTTGACCCATTGCAATCAGGCTTCCGTCCCGGACACGGGACAGAAACAGCATTACTGAAAGTATGGGACGATGTTCTCAAGGCCGCAGACGAAGGAGAATCTTGTCTTCTAGTTCTGTTGGACCTAAGTGCCGCTTTCGACACTGTAGACCACAATCTGTTACTGACTCGGCTTGCTGAAGTAGCCAGAGTCGCAGAAGGCGATCTATCTTGGTTCTCCTCTTTTCTGGAAAACCGATCGCAAACAGTGAAGTTAGGACCTTTCACGTCTGACAAACGCACAGTAACATGCGGAGTCCCTCAAGGATCGCCTCTGTCACCAGTGCTGTTTAACATATATCTTCGTCCTCTCTTTGAGATTATCAGCAGCCAAAAACTGCTCTACCACTCATATGCAGATGACACACAACTCTATTTCCGCATCTGCAACAGACAGGATCACCACCTCAATCTAGAGACATGTCTCTCTTTGATAGAGGACTGGATGACAAAGAGTTATCTTAAACTCAATGGAGCGAAAACAGAACTTCTCCTGTTTCACGCCAAGCGTATGAATCAACTTTCAACAGCATGGACCCCCCCGCCCATTCTGGGCAAGCTCATCACCCCTAGCGCCAAAGTCAAAAGCCTAGGGGTCATTTTTGACTCCTTTATGACAATGGACGCACAAATAGGGTCAGTAGTCAGCGGATCTCACCATCTGCTGCGCCTACTACGCAGACTCACTCCGTTCATCCCTAAAGAAGATTTAGCGGTCGTGGTGGGAGCAATTGTTAACTCCAGACTGGATTATGCAAATGCCCTTTACCTCGGCCTCCCCAAGTACCAAATCGCTCGTCTGCAAGTCGTTCAGAATACGGCCGCCAGACTGGTGACTGGGAAAAAACCCTGGGAATCCATCTCACCTTCACTGAGAGCACTTCATTGGCTGCCAGTCAAAGACAGAATCGCTTTTAAAGCTCTCTGTCTTACACATAGATGTGTCCATGGGAATGCCCCCCTTTATTTATGCGAAATAATAAAAGCGCATAATCCCAATCGCGTTTTGCGATCCACGAATCAGAACCTGCTCCAGGTTCCGAAAGCCAACTTCAAGTCCAAGGGAGAAAGGAGATTCGCGATCCAAGGTCCCAAACTATGGAACGCTTTACCAACCAGCATTCGGTTGGAGGAGAACCACCTAGCATTTAGGAAAAAGGTCAAGACTTTTCTCTTTTGATATCAAAGGAGACAGGAACAACAAGCGCCCAGAGGCGATTCAGTTCGCATGTGCCGCGCTATACAAGTTTTCATTCATTCATTCATTCATTCATGTACATTCACCAAAAAAACTGTGAAATGTAATAAAAATACAAGAGTCAGTTTTTGACAATTCCTTTATTAATAGCTCTGTCTTATATTGCTGTCTCTTCCTGCCGTCTCCTCCTAGAGCTGTCTGCCTGGTATGAATCAGGAGGGGGCACTCGCTTGTCCCCTCCCTTTCCTGACCTGCTGGGCAGCATTCTCGAGTTATTATTTTTTTGGAGTGGGGAATCCATACTAGACCTGAAGGGCATGGTATGGACCTGGGGGGAACCCCAGGCTTTTTTTTTGCAATTTTTTTTGCAATTTTTTTTGCAGCATTTTTCTTTTTTTATGTATCTTGCAAGAAGATTTGAACAAATTAATAGGGTGGGCAACTATATGTCAAATGAGGTTTAATGTACAAACATTTCAAATTATGCATATGAACGGCAAAAATACGAATGCAATCTACTCAATAGGTGGAATCTAGGATGGAAAAGGACCTGGGGGTCTTAGCAGATGACAGGCTCAGCTATGGCATGCAATGCCAAGCTGCTGCAAACAAAGCAAACAGAATATTGGCATGCATCAAAAAGGGGATTAACTCCAGAGATAAAACAATAATTCTCCCACTCTACTGTACAAGACTCTGGTCCGGCCGCATCTGGAGTATGCCATCCAGTTCTGATCACCAGTCCTGGATGTGCTGGAACTGGAGAGAGTCCAGAGAACGGCAACAAAGCTAATAAAGGGACTGGAGGACCTTAGTTATGAGGAAAGACTACACACATTTAACTTATTCTCTGGAGAGGAGACGCTTGAGAGGGGATATGATTTCAATGTACAAATACTGTACTGGTGGCCCCATAATAGGGGTAAAGGGGAAATTAAAAAGACGTGCGGCCAATCACTAAAATTTTAAGAGAAGCGGTTTAACTTTAAACTGCATAGAGGGTTTGTTTACTGTAAGGCCCCATACACACGATCGGACATATCCGTGTGTAAGGCCCCATACACACGATCGGACATATCCGCGGACCATTTCCATCGGATATGTCCGATCGGGAGTTTGATCCGATGGCGTGTACACACCATCGGATCAAATTCCCCGCCGCCGGACGGCGCGGTGACGTGGCGGTGACGCGGCGGTGACGTTGACGCCGCCGCGTCACCGCCACGTCACCGCACCAGGAAGTAAAACACTTCCGCGCATGCGCCGAATCCATTCGGCAGCGGCGCGGCGGCGGTGGGGGCCGACATGTCTGCTGGTAAGTGTACTAACCAGCAGACATGTCGGGCGGACAGATTCCCACCGGATAGATTTCAAAGCTTGCTTTGAAATCTGTCGGGTGGAGAAATCTGTCCGCTAGCCCATACACACGAGCGGAGATGTCTGCTGAAACGGTCCATCGGACCGTTTTCAGCGGACATATCCCCTCGTGTGTACGCGGCCTAAGAGCAATGAGAATGTGGAATGTGGTTTCAGCATGGAGCATATATACTTTAAAAAAACTATTAGATAGGCACCTAAATGACCTTAACATGCAGGGATATACAATGTAATACTGACATAAAAGCACACACACAGGTTAGACTTGTGTTTTTTTTTAACCTCACCAACTATTTAACTATGTAACAACCTAATACAATTTATTTTAGTTAGTGCTTATTTGATGATAACTCTGACTATATGCCTCACACCACAAGGTAGGCACCATAAAGGTAATAAGCAGCAATGGAGAGGATCTGCTATAAAGTTTTTTAAAAGTTACTTTGCTTTTTATCAGAATGTGACAAGTATGATTTGAAAATAAACAATCACAAACTTCCCAAAATCCACTTTATAACTGATGAGGCTCCTTCTGAGAGAGAAACATTTGACATTGTCCTAAAAGCAGAATTACTAAAGTGCCCACAATCTGCCCATCTTCTCCTTTAGCGGCGTCTTGAAAGACTGATAGGTTGTCAGCCTCCGTAACTTGAAAGATCTTGTAAAAATATTGGGTAAGTGTCTTATTTTTTTTACGGCTTCTATGGGCCCAGCTATCAGGTGCCGAGAAGTGGATAATATAAGTGTCATAGAAAGGAGAAAAACAGCCTCTCTGATTGAGCTCTTGCATTATAGAAAATATACTTAGGCCAGAGAACCAGCGGACTTGATAAAATGGATTGCTTGAAGCATAAAGACTCAGCAAGCTTTACATTTTCACAAGTTCAAGAATATACAGAGAGCTACAATTCTTAAAGCGACACTGTCACCCTTGCCTATTCAGGACAGAGTGGCAGTGCCTAACAAATTTCCTCCACTCCCGCTCTAGTAACCCATTGTTCTAATGAAGCATGGGTTCTTTGTATTAGAAGGAGAAATGTGACCCCCTCCATGTGACAGTGCAAACAGCCAGGGCTGAACATTATCACATGAGCGAACGTGGGCAGTGACCCCATCCCTCTGGGTAAGCTTCAATACCAGGTGGACTGCAGCAGGGAAGCAGCAAGTAAGCAAATATGGATGAGTATACCTTGCTAGTAGGATGGGTTATCAGCAGCCACTGCCACCTTGCCCTACACTGGCAAAGTAAAGGTAACTTTTCAAGACATACGTTCGGGCTGACGTTTTATTCTCCAAAGCAGGGGTCTCCAAACTCCAAAAATAAAGGACAGTTACTGTCCTTTAGACTTTAGGGGGGGGGGGGGGTTGACTAGGGCCAGTGGGAGAAGATAATGTTCTAGAGTGGAAGCAAACAATACCTCATCATTGGCGCTCTCCATCCAACCTCACTGAGCTCGAGCTGTTTTGCAAGGAGGAATGGGCAAAAATTTCAGTCTCTCGATGTGCAAAACTGATAGAGACATACCCCAAGCGACTTACAGCTGTAATCGCAGCAAAAGGTGGCGCTACAAAGTATTAACTTAAGGGGGCTGAATAATTTTGCACGCCCAATTTTTCAGTTTTTTATTTGTTAAAAAAGTTTGAAATATCCAATAAATTTTGTTCCACTTCATGATTGTGTCCCACTTGTTGTTGATTCTTCACAAAAAAATTACAGTTTTATATCTTTATGTTTGAAGCCTGAAATGTGGCAAAAGGTCGCAAAGTTCAAGGGGGCCGAATAATTTCGCAAGGCACTGTATGTCCTATAGTGACGTGGGGCCAACTAATGGAACTATAGCATGCAGCAGGATACAAAGACATCCAAAACACACGGTTTTTGAAGCATCTGCTGGAAGCCTGAGCTCTTGAAGAATGTGTATAATCATTCTTCTTTTCCAGGTTGCTTCTTATTCATTATTTTTTTATATTACAATCTTTTGCCAAAGGGCTCAAACACGTCAAACTTTCCGTCAAAGCCGATGAATTTCTGCAGATTTAGCTGTGTTTCTCCTTCTCTGGGCTGCTAGAGCAGCCTTAATTAATCAATCTAAATATCATTTAGCAGCATCAGTTTGCCAAGGCAGATATTGATTGCAAGAATCTGTTCGTCGATTTGGGCATCCATTCTAAATACCACTTGACCGATACTCGCATCAATCTTAAAAGCCCGTCAGCCAACTACGCTCTTTTCAAACGCAGGCTAATTATTGAATTCATCATTTAGGAATATTACACATTGCTGATCGTTTCCAAGCAGTGCAAATGGCGTTACTGCTAATGAGATAGAAACACGGGTGAGGTTAAATTATCCAATAACAGAGTGCAACAGGCTTCCAGGCTGCAAAGATTCTCTTGCAGAAATTCTTGATCTGTCCAAGAACAAAAAAGTATCCATCCACTTTACGGCCAATCCGCTTTACCCCTTTTTTTTTTGCTGAGGTGGATAATTAGCAATAGGGCTGAAAACATAACCCTTTCTGCTGGGCTACTAAGCCAAAAGTCAAGGTATTTGGCAATGTGATCATTGTTGAAAGGAAGGATCAATGTTTAGACTGGCTGATGCCCACTTCAGCAAAGATCACATGATTTTCCTGCTAGTCATTTTTTTTTTTATAAATTCTTTATTTTATAATTTTTTCCATATTTCATACACAAACAAGGCACTGAGTCCAGCTTTGAGATATACAGGTAGCATTTTCTTTCATCATTACATCTTGTTATTAATTTACTGTATACTCAACAAAAGTTCTAATTACAGTTACCCCCTCCCCCACCAGGTCCGCTCCCTGGTTGATACCCCTTGTCGCCACCGGCAACAGGGCGAGATAAAAAAAAAAAAAAAAACACCTAAATATGTCTCTCCGTCTCTCTCTCTCTCTCCCCCCCTCCCCCCGCACTCAGGGGTTCTGCTCCCTATAGTGAATGTAAGGCTCCCACACTTGTCTATACTTCTCCTCCTGTTCTCTCATTCCCATTGTCAGGTATTCCATCGACTGGATTTCTGTTACTCTACCGAGCCAATGTTGTCGCGTCGGAGATGTCGTACTTTTCCACAGAGATGGAATACAAGCTGCTAGTCATTTTGAGGGCAAATGAAGGAACCTGGAAAACTGTTCAGTTCAGCCACTGGGACAGAAGAGAGTTAGCCCTATGTAAGTTCCAAGTCACAACTTGTAGTTTCAAAGGGCTAAGGACTTTCTCCTCACCCTCATATGACAGAGATGGCTGCCTAGTGGTTAATCACAAACACCAGTACTATCATGTGGAAAGCAGGGGGTCAGACACATGCTCCTTCCTAAATGGAAGTCTCAGAAAATTCTCAGTGACCAAGTGGGGTGGCAGGAAAGCAAAGATTCCAAAAACATTCAGACAAAAGTTGACTTTATTGGAAAGCATGCGTCCAGTAACAATTTTATTTGTTGGACAAACCCATCTTAAGCTATGCACAAATGTGGTTGGATTCAACCATTTTTGACAAACTTGCCCCTAAATACAGTATATTCCAACAGGGAAATAAATTGGGCATACCTGGATCAATGTTTGGTCAGTCCCTGCTGAATTTCAATCCATCTAACGGCACTGCGATTGTACTTAAGTCAATAGATCGACTTCTGCACAACAAACTTGTTTGATTTTTCCCTGCTCAATCAGCATCACAGGCTATAGACTGCAGCGCTGATCCGTGTATTCTGATGGTGGGGAAGTTTCAGTGGGAAGAATTCCCACCTGGAATCTGTGAATGGGGGAATAGGGATGGGGAAAACTGACTATTGTATGGGCTACCTAGCTATGTGCTTTCTAGTGAATCCTTGAACTATGTGGTTGGTGACAATAACATCTTAGCTGAAACATTGATTCTTGTAGTGCCCTATCCCCAATTCAAGAGAATCATTCTGAAAGGAATTAGCAAGATGTTTGTCCCTACAGAAAAATGGCACGCCAAGCTGGAACAGCAGCAGTGAGAAAAGTTATACAGACAGAAATGGCAGAGGGCTGTCTTCCTCTTGCACCTCTTTCGGAAATACACCATTATGTTTAAATTGGCCTCAGTGCCGTTCTTTGCTTGGCACACATACAGCTTTCCTATCGAGGGGAAGTGCCAAAAATAACACAGATTTCCAGTTGATTCCTATCTGTTTCCTGAGCGCAAAGAGCAGGGTGTAAAAAAAAAAAAAAAAGATTTGATGCAGAATACACAGCCTGATAAGTAAGATATTATCAGAGGGAGACTGATGCTGATAGTGTTTCACCAAGAGAACAGACTCATGAAATGAAATTAAGGAGAAAGTGCTGGCTTTGTGTCTAGGAGGATAACATGTTCACAGGCAGATAACTCAGTGGGGAAGTGATGATGGCAGTGGACAAATGACAATTCAAATTATTTCGTCAGAGCCACTGTTTCCCCTTAGTATACTGTACATTAAACAGAATCTAATGCTGCGTACACACGACCGTTTTTCGGGTTGTAAAAAAATTACGTTTTTTTTTTTTTTTTAATGTCATGTTTAATGTCTTTGTGTGGGGGCTCCAGAGCATTTTTCACGATGTAAGAAATGGCCATTAAAAATTTCGAACATGCTCTAATTTTTCACATGGTTTAAAATGGTCATGTGTGGGTTTTAACGACGTGAAAAAAACGTGCATGCTCAGAAGCAAGTTATGAGACAGGAGCGCTCGCTCTGGTAAAACTAGCGTTCGTAATGGAGTAAGCACATTCATCACGCTGTAACAGACAGAAAAGCGTGAATCGTCTTTTACTAACACTAAATCAGCAAAAGCAGCCCAAAGGGTGGCGCCATTCGCATGGAACTTTCCCTTTATAGTGCCGTTGTATGTGTTGTACGTCACCACGCTTTGCTAGAGCATTTTTTTTCATGATCGTGTGTAGGCAAAGGCATTTAATGATCGGGTTGAAAAAAACTTAATTTTTTACCACCCGAAATGCGGTCGTGTGTACGCGGCATAATACTTTTTTTTCTCTAGTATGTTCAGTAGTACAAAATAAACAATGTAACTAATTAGAATGTATTTTTTAATTAACAACAACACTGGCAGAACAGAATGTCAAATGCTTTGGCAGGTAAGACAGTCCATGTGTGTGTATTATATCGGCAACTTTATTTTGTTTCCAGGAGTTCAGCTTTTCTTGAGGCTCCAGCAAGGCAATCAGGGACTCTCTGATCGTAAATGGGTTAACACTTTGTTCTAATGGAGGGAGTGAAATTTTGTACATTTGCACAGATGATTAGCTGCAGCTGTGCTTGAAGAAAAATTTCAGTCCATAATTAAGTTAAACTTTTAATGCCTTTGATTTGCATATGACAAATGCACATCACTTGTGCAGAGAACAATACAGAAGAGATCCAGCTTGCGATTGTCCCAAACCCCTCATTCATGCCGACAGCCCTACATTTGCATATTATTTTAAATAAAATAGGCAATGCAATTATTCTATTTAAAATATATATATATATATATAATTAATAAGGGAAAAAAAGTTGATAATGAATGCTTAAAATATAGACGTTGTGTGTACTTTAAGGGCAACTGTTTGCAAAAAAAACTCAAAAAACAGTGGATGTAAACCCTCAAATATACCAGTGAAGTGAACAGCCTCAGATGATACACAGAGATAAAACAAATTCCCCTACATAAGTTTTACTTGGATAGTTGCTGTCTTCATCTTCCTAGATTCTTTAGAAAGTGCAGATCGTATTAAAAACCTTTCTTCCTCTTTCCGCAGCACATAGGAGAGTGGATGGGGATGCTGGGCTTACTGTCAGGTTTCATATCAGGCTAGCAGCAGACAACAGTTCAGGTGTGCTAATATGCTTATAGTTCAATAACAAGAGCACATACCATGAGCAGGTCTTGAGAAGCAGGTCAGCGCTGGGACTTGTAGTTCACCACGGATGCAGGGTTGAGATGAGCGGGACAGCTGGCACTTGTAGTTCACTGCTGAAGTAGGTGTTTTGATGAGCAGGAAAGCTGGAACTTGTAGTTCACCGCAGGTGTGGATGTTGGTGGTGTTGCTGGTGCTAGTAGTGCACCACTGCAATGGATGTGGTCTAGGCAAGCCGAGTCATACACGGATAATCAGAGTTCGAAAGGTACCAAATCGGAAGCAACAAGCAGGGTCAAACAATCCGGGTCATACACAAAGTTTACAGATAAACGGGTCAGGCTGGATCTCTCAAGGCAAGCAGAGTAACTCTATCACGAGCACTGATTGGGTGAAAACACAGGTGTTTTAAAGGAGAGCTGGCCAATCAGTGTTTCCCAGCCAAGGCTGTGTCAGGTGAGTGCGCTGGGTCCTAGAGGGATCCAGTACTGACAGTACCCCCCCTTCTCGAGGGGTTGCTCCTGCACCCCCAGGCTTACTTGGATATCGAAGATGGAACTTCTTCTTAAGGCGATCAGCATGGAGATCGCGAGCTGGGATCCAGGATCGATCCTCTGGGCCAAAACCTTTCCAATGAACTAGATATTGTAAGGAATTGCGTACTCGTCTGGAGTCAAGAATATATGCCACTTCATATTCCTGGCTATCCGACACATCTACAGGTTCTGGTTCATTTACTTGGAGACTAGAATGAACAGGTTTCAACAAAGAAACATGGAAGACATTAGGAATGCGCATGGACGGGGGGAGTTTTAATCTATAGGACACAGGATTAACAATCTCCGAAATCTCATAGGGCCCGATGAATTTTGGGCCAAGTTTCTTGGATGGAACATGCAGGGACAGATTCCTGGATGATAGCCACACTTTGTCACCAACTTTATATCCAGGGGCCTTTGAGCGCCTCTTATCAGCCGTTTTCTTAAAAGCCTGCACCGAACGAGAAATAGCACGATTGACGTCAGACCAGATTTTGGAGAAATTTTCAATCGTGGTGTTGGCATCTGGAACATCAGAGGGTGGAAGATCAAAGGAGCACACACGAGGATGCAACCCGTAAACACAGAAGAAGGGAGAGGTCCCTGTAGAAGAGCTGGCACAATTATTAAAGGCAAACTCTGCCCATGGAAGGATGTTGACCCACTCCACCTCATCATTGGCCATCAGACAACGTACCATCTTCTCCAGAGTCTGATTAGTTCTTTCTGTTTGGCCATTTGTCTCGGGATGATAGGCTGAAGAATATGATAACTTAATCCCTAGCTGAGAACAAAGGGCCTTCCAAAACTGGGCTATAAACTGAGAGCCGCGGTCTGAGACAATGTTAATTGGTGCCCCATGGAGCCTGAAAACATGTTTAATGAATAAAGATGCCAGATCTCTAGCAGACGGCAGTTTCGGAAGTGGAACAAAGTGGGCCATCTTACTGAACCTGTCTACCACCACCCAGATCGTGGAACATCCCTGGGACGGAGGCAAGTCAGTGATAAAGTCCATAGATAAATGGGTCCAGGGACAAGTAGGTATTGGTAGAGGACGTAGAAGACCGGAGGGCTTAGAGGTACTGCCCTTGCTTCTGGCACAAACCTCACAAGCCTGGACAAAGGCTAGCACATCCTGCCTAATCGATGGCCACCAGAGGTTGCGAGAGATAATCTCATAAGTTTGTCTAAACCCCGGATGCGCTGCAGGCTTTGACGCATGTACCTGCTGCAAAACCTGCAAACGAAGAGCCAAGGGCACAAAAAGCATACCAGAGGGAGTGGAAGGGGGGGCTTCAGCCTGTGCAGGTAATAAGGCCTCAGAGATGTCAGTCTGGGTGAAAGCCAAAATCCTGTCCTCAGAGATAATGGATTGTGGAGGAAGCGGAGGTGGGGATTCTGATAAAAAACTGCGAGACAAGGCATCGGCCTTAACATTTTTTGGCCCTGGTAAATAAGAAATTGTGAAGTCAAATCTGGAGAAGAACAATGACCACCTGGCCTGACGTGAGTTCAGTCTTTTAGCAGAACGGATGTATTCAAGGTTTTTGTGGTCAGTCAGAACTATGAATGGATAGCGAGCTCCCTCCAGCCAATGTCTCCATTCCTCCAAAGCTAGCTTTATGGCTAATAGTTCTCTGTTGCCTATATCATAGTTGCGCTCTGCTGGGGAATATTTACGGGACAGGAAGGCACAGGGGTGGATGGCAGCAGTTACAGGGTCCTTTTGTGACAGAAGCGCCCCCACCCCTACTTCGGATGCATCTACCTCCACAATAAAAGGCAGCTCAGGAACAGGATGGCGTAGAATTGGTGCAGAGGTAAAGGCTTTCTTCAACTGAGTGAAGGCTGTCTGGGCTTCAGTAGTCCATTTAAACTTAGACGGAGACTTCCTGGTGAGAGAGGTGATGGGATGTGCAATGGTGGCAAAATTCCTAATACATTTCCGATAGAAATTTGCAAAGCCCAGGAAGCGCTGAACTGCTTTCAGGTCTGAAGGTGATGCCCAGTCTAGAATGGCCTGAATCTTGGCTGGATCCATGGTTAGGCCTGTGTCAGAGATTAGGTAGCCCAGAAAAGGTACTTGTTTGACATGAAATGAACATTTTTCAGGCTTAACAAAAAGGGAATGAGCCTTTTAATCGGGCCAACACTGAGCGGACGTGCCTCTGATGCGTTTCAAGGTTGGGAGAATATATCAAAATATCATCCAAGTATACAAGCATAAAGCGACCCAACAGGTCACGGAAAATGTCATTCATAAAGTTTTGAAAGACAGCTGGTGCATTCCTGAGACCAAAAGGCATGACAAGACACTCGTAGTGGCCATCCTTGGTGTTAAAGGCTGTCTTCCACTCATCTCCTTCACGGATGCGCACTAGATTATAGGCTCCCCTTAGGTCTAGTTTGGAGAAAATCTTTGCTCCCTGGATTTGGGAGAATAGCTCTGTGATGAGAGGGAGAGGGTACCGATTGGGAACGGTTATTTTATTTAGACCTCTGTAGTCAACACAAAGTCTTAGACCCCCGTCCTTCTTTGGGACAAAGAAGCAACCTGCGCCTGCGGGAGAAGTAGAGGGACGGATGAAACTTTTAGCTAGGTTTTCCTGGATGTATTCTTGCAAAGCAAGGTTCTCTGGTTCGGACAATGGAAAGACTCTCCCTCGCGGAGGTGTAGTGTCAGGCAAAAGGTCAATGGGACAGTCATAACTGCGATGAGGTGGTAAGGTGTCAGCACTCCCTTTAGAAAACACATCCTGAAAGTCCTTATAACAAAGCGGAATCTGTTCTATTCCCACTTGACAAGCAGCAAGTCGAACAGGGTGCTGGATGCAACTTTCTTTACACTGATTGGACCAAGCCAGAATATTTCCTGTTCGCCAGTCAATTACAGGATTGTGCTTCTGAAGCCAAGGAAGGCCTAGGATCAAAGGAGTGGATGGAGAGTCAATGACAAGACATGAAATCTGCTCCCAGTGCAGGGCCCCCAATTGTAACTGGAAGGGATTGGTGGACTGAAGCACAAGGTCTTGTGAGAGAGGCCGGTTATCCACAGAAATTAGGCGGACTGGGCAATCTAGCATATGAGTTTCCAGGGACAAGGAGGTAATCAAAGTCTTATCAATAAAATTCTCAGCAGCTCCAGAATCTACCAAGGCCAGCAGTTCATGAGTCCCTGTCCCAAAGTGAATAACACTGGGTAGAAGTATACGACTGTCCCCCTGGGGAGATGAAAGCAGACCTAAGGTGACCTCCCCATAATCACCTAGGTCCGGGAGTTTTTCCGGACGTGTAGGGCACGAATGGAGCATGTGACCCCTGAGGCCACAATACAGGAAAAGTCCCATATTACGCCGGCGTGTGTGTTCCTGGGCAGATAGCCGGGTGGAGCCTAGCTGCATAGGTTCTTCCACTGAACTGGCACTGGAGGTTGGATGGTCAGGTGGTAAGGGAGGTATACAGTTTGCCACAGCCATATTTTTTTCTCGCCCCCTCTCTCGCTGACGGCGATCAATTCTAATGGCTAGACACATAGCTTCCTCCAGTGAGGGTGGATAGGAGAAGTTGACCAGAGCATCCTTAATTGCATCTGAAAGACCTATTCTGAACTGGCTGCGGAGAGTTGCATCATTCCAGCCAGATTCTGGGGCCCACCTGCGAAACTCTGAGCAGTACATTTCAGCTGTGGTGGTTCCTTGCTTTAAGTTACGCAGGGTTGATTCTGCAGTAGCCATACGATCTGGATCATCGTACAGCAATCCAAGGGCTTCAAAGAAGGCATCTACAGTTAGCAGGGCTGGATGGTTTGGTTCAAGGTTAAAGGCCCAAGCCTGGGGGTCACCCTGTAGCAGAGAGATAATGATCTGAACTCTCTGAGTTTCAGAGCCAGAAGAGGAAGGCCTTAATTTGAAATATAATTTGCAGCTGTTTTTAAAGTTGCAGAATCCCTTACGGTCGCCAGAAAAACGGTCAGGCAAAGGAATTTTTGGTTCAGATAAAGTTTTTGTAACAGTTGTAGTAGGGGATTGCACCTTGGTGAGCTCTGTGGCCATTTGCTGAACTTGATGGGATAAACGGCAAAGTTCTTGTGCAAACATCTGAGCCTGCTCAGAATCCATTATGGGTTTTCCCTTTTTATGTATGGCTCGTGATAATGTCAGGTTTCATATCAGGCTAGCAGCAGACAACAGTTCAGGTGTGCTAATATGCTTATAGTTCAATAACAAGAGCACATACCATGAGCAGGTCTTGAGAAGCAGGTCAGCGCTGGGACTTGTAGTTCACCACGGATGCAGGGTTGAGATGAGCGGGACAGCTGGCACTTGTAGTTCACTGCTGAAGTAGGTGTTTTGATGAGCAGGAAAGCTGGAACTTGTAGTTCACCGCAGGTGTGGATGTTGGTGGTGTTGCTGGTGCTAGTAGTGCACCACTGCAATGGATGTGGTCTAGGCAAGCCGAGTCATACACGGATAATCAGAGTTCGAAAGGTACCAAATCGGAAGCAACAAGCAGGGTCAAACAATCCGGGTCATACACAAAGTTTACAGATAAACAGGTCAGGCTGGATCTCTCAAGGCAAGCAGAGTAACTCTATCACGAGCACTGATTGGGTGAAAACACAGGTGTTTTAAAGGAGAGCTGGCCAATCAGTGTTTCCCAGCCAAGGCTGTGTCAGGTGAGTGCGCTGGGTCCTAGAGGGATCCAGTACTGACACTTACACAGTGTGCAAGCTGATTGGAGGAAAGGGACACACACCCTCTGCAGAGGAAAGAAGGAACATGCAGAGCTGTAATCTGTATAGACAAGCTCCCTGCTAATCTCCTTCCCAGACACAAATGTTCAGCTCATGTTGTCTCAAGTATCAGAGAACTCATCAGAAGTCACTCTGCTGAAAACAGAGGAACGAAGCCCCAAAGAGAAATTACACTTAGAGCTTTGGAGGGAGACAAATAAATACTACAGATTTATGTGCTTAGTTCAACTTTCATGAATGAGGTTTACAATTACTTTAAATGCCACGCAGTATCTACTTACTCCTGTAGGACATTGAAGGCAAACTATGGTCAATTCTATTTCAAAGTAATTACATGTTTAACCATTGATTTTTTTCCACAAATTTTCTCCATTGTTTATATGCACATTTTATTTGCTTACAAAAAAAAAATTGTTACAAAGTGCTCATGACTGTTTTTTGTTTCCAAAATAAACTGGACTCTTTAAAGTGTTTGTTAACCTCCAAGGAAAAAAAATACACATCCTGGAATCTCAAAGCAGATTAAACAGCACAGTTCTTGTGCTGTGTAATCTGCCCCCCTCTAAACTAAAAAAAAACAAAAAACACTGAACCTTTTTTTAACCACTTACCCACTGGGCACCTAAACTCCCTTCCTAACCAGACCAATTTTCAGCTTTCGATGCTCTCACATTTTGAATGACAATTACTCAGTTGTTCAACACTGTACCTATATGAGATTTGTGTCCTTGTTTTCCCACAAATAGAGCTTTTTTTGGTGGTATTTAATGGGGTTTTTTTTTGCGCTATAAAAAAAAGACAGAAGATTCTGTAAGAAAACACATTTTTCATAGTTTCTGCTATAACATTTTGCAAATTAGTAATTTTTTCTTCATAAATTTTGGCCAAAATGTATTCTGCTACATATCTTTGGTAAAAAATAACCCAAATCGGTGTATATTATTTGGTCATTGTGAAAGTTATATAGTCTACAAGCTGTGGTGCCAATCTCTAAAAATAGGGATTGTTTTATTTTCACTGCAAGGCAGCGCCATTTCCCCTTTTTTGGAATACCATTTTCTGGATTTCTTTTCTGGATAATTTTCAGTTAATTTTCATTGTTGCTACTGAAAACACTTTTGCTGTTTAGTTCCCCCGAGACCTGAAAATGTTCCTCTGTGTTAAAAGGGTTGAGAAAGCCCACCTGGATGATTGTCTTGGATGCATTTTTCTTTTATTTTGGATAGATTTATTTCCTCTCACTGTTTCTTTCCTCTTGTGCTGTACCTCTGTGACAATAAGTAAAGAGAAATCTCCTCAATAGAAGGCAGTCAGCAAAAAAAAAAAAGAATGATGCAGCTACACAAGTCTTTCCACACAGCAGATGTACCCGACAAAGTGGACACAGCTACTGGTCCTGGGGAAGAATTCCTTTGTAGGGTACACTACACTGGATGCAGGCATTCAGAGCCAAGGCCATCTTCCAATGGTTCTCACCTCTCGTGGTAGTTTTTAGTTATTTCCTACCAAAAAACAAAACAAAATGACAAACCTATAAATTCCACAGCTTGGAGTACAGTAGAGGACAGGACACAGGAATTGATACTTAGTCCATGGGTTATATGGTATTACTGTCAGGTGATTGGACAATGGCAAAAGCACTGCCAGAACCACAATTTTAGTGCATCCATATACACCCCCCCCCCACACACACACACTCCATGAGGCTCCAGTTTTTTGGCAAACAGTAAGGAGATCAAAGAGGAAAGAGGGAACTGTGTCCTGTACTGTGCTCGACCATATGGACTTTACAGGTATGTCGAGGTGCCTATTATCTTAATCCTACAACAGCAACAGGCCACAGGGAAAAAAAAGAAGGATCAACAGACTCGAACAGAGAGTTGACAGCAGAAGCTCCTTGTGGCCATAGCATGCATAAACAGAAGCACAAACAGCCACTTGGCAATAAAACAGCTTTGAAAACATGAACAGAAGATCAGGCGGTGGCTCAGCAACCTGTAAGAAAAACAGATGCCTAATGCTGAAAAAGCCCATATGCCCAACAATTCTGGGAGAATAGGTTCAGGTCGGGAAGGAGGAACTCATTCCTTGAGGGCAGAATCCTTAAAAAATGGCAATATAACCACCCAGCTTGGTAGAAGGTGAGAGAGAAAGCCAATAAAGGAACCGCCCTGTGGGAAAACAAAAGAGGGGTCAGTTCTCAAGGGAAGCTATGGTAGGTAGCCATAGAAGACAATCCCGATCCCCCTCATAAAGCAAAGAAAAAAATAGTTAAACATGCCTTCAAAGCAGGACATGGAGATAGAGAATGAAATTCCCTCAAAAGGCAATAGGAAGAGCACCAAGAAGCAAAAAGGACTGACTTCTGATGTATTTTATTCTCATGTAACAGAAGAAAAACGGTAGCTCCCCAAAAGAAAATAGGAGAGCCAAGACAGAGCTACGATTATCAGAGGAAACAGATGGGAGAAGGCTCCATACTTACAAAGGATCTTTGAAGGGAGTAATCAACAAGAACATAAGGAGAGGGCTCTGCTTGACCACTTGAAGGCTCCAGAGGCACACAGAAGGTTTCAATAGGTAATGACAGTGGGCCGTGTCTTGCAAAAGCAATGCACAGGGAGTGTGAGAGCCAAGGTGTAAGGAACCCCAAGGAAGTAGGGGTTCCTGACCTAAATGTTGAAATGTGAATAACTGGTGTGTTATCAGTGAACTAAAGATGCTGTCAGATCTCTGGTCAAAAGTCTGTAGAACAGACAACTGAGGATTTCTAGTAAAAGATGTACAGTAGCTAAGTGCTGGGGCACCTACAAATCACATGTGAAGAGGGAATAAAAAAAACAGAAGGGAAGCACTGAGGACAGAGGTAGTGTGACCTTTTCCAGTACTAAGCTGGTTCAAATGGACAAGCTTCTAAGTTCTTATAATGGGCAACTTCAATATCCACAACCCTGATACAAGGTAGTGAAGCTAACCTCCCCACATAGTGAGGAGGAGAGCCCTAGAAACGAGTGGGGAAAACAGGTTATGGGCTACCTTGAAAAAAACACCAGCACAACATGAAAATAAATTGTCAGAGAGGGGCACTCAAGGGGTGCTAATGAGAGTATGTTCTGGAACATGGGTCACAGAAATAAATGTCTTATTGAAGGGAGAATGTGAATAAGAATATCAGAATTAGACTCAAAAACACCAGATGGTACAAGGCCAGGGGAGTAGCTTGAGAGGGCTGTGGGATCAACCAAAAGGAAGAAGTGTGAGCATCAGCATTTGGTCAAATGGTTCAACAAATTAGATTTGAGAGTCTTAAGTAAAAGGTCTCCAAGGCACCCTGGAATATAAAGTTTAGAGCAGGGGAGTGCCTTGCCTTCCTAAACTAAGGAGCTGTGTGTTTCTATTGATGTACATAGTGTGGGGAGACACAACACTAGTCCCTGCATGCAAGAATGGCTCCACAGAATGCTGCATAAGACAGGGGCCACCCTGAAACAACAAACCTGGGGCAGCAGTCATAACACCAGTTTAAACTGAAACATAAGCAAGTATTAAAAGATAAAGAAGCTGCATACTCATTAGGTGGATAAATCAGCTGCTGAAAGTGTTTAAAAAACTGGGGGTTTAATATCACTTTAAGTACCCCTGTTGCTTTGCCTGGCTAACCCACAGAACAGTTTTATGATGGCACCTCTCAAAAAAGGCAGCAGTAAAACAGTATATAAAATGAGAATTACAAAGCAGAGCAAAAAATGCTCAACAATTTGTAAAAGAATGCAAATGGAACAGATATGATGAAAAGGTTGGCATTACAGAGTGCAGCTAACTCTTGCTGCTTTATATAGCATCTTTGTCAATGCTGGGTAATGGAGACTAATTTTCAAATCTGCTTTTAATGCAGCCATAGAAGAAAATAAATTACAGTTACTTTTGAAAGTTGAAAATAAAACAATTTTGAAAATTGAAAAGATAATATTTCTCCCATACAGAGCAGGGTGAGCACCGGAAGTTAAGGAGCAAGTAAAGCCACAAAGGATACTTGTTGTACAAGTGTTCTGTATAATAAGAAGTAGTTAGCACAGCACACACTCTTGTAGAATAATTAAAGGGGTTGTAAAGGTTTGTTTTTTTATTTTCTAAATAGGTTCCTTAAGGTTAGTGCATTGTTGGTTCACTTACCTTTTCTTTCGATTTCCCTTCTAAATGTTTTTTTCTTTGTCTGAATTTCTGAAATTCAGACAAAGAAAACATTTTTTTTAAAGGAAAATCGAAGGAAAAGGTAAGTAAACCAACAATGCACTAGCTTAAAGGAACCTATTTTAAAAATAAAATACAAACCTTTACAACCCCGTTAAGTGTTCAACACAATGAGCAATCGTCCCATTGAATGTTATATAAAGTACATGTTCTTGTAGAATATGGTTTTGCTATTGTAATATATTTGTATAGAACATCAAGCATTTGGTAGACTCTACAATTGTTTCTGTACAGTAAATTGTCCAGAATTTTGGAAGAATTAATGAAATGAAGATGAAAAATGAACTATACTGTAGATATTTTTGGACAATGCTTCTCTGGAGTATGTAGGCTGCTTACAGATGGACTCACTAAAAGGAAAGCAAGAAAGTTACCTGTCCTTTCTTAATATTATGTATTTAAACCCTACACTGCATGTTATTTAGGCTTTTGTTTGTTGAGATAGCCCTGATACAGGCTGTAAGAGACAAATATGAAAGTAAACCTATGGCCTCCGATTTACAAAAACAAAAACAATGTGGTGTGCTGCCAGAAATGGTA
Organism: Rana kukunoris; assembly: GCA_029574335.1. Taxonomy (NCBI): domain Eukaryota; kingdom Metazoa; phylum Chordata; class Amphibia; order Anura; family Ranidae; genus Rana; species Rana kukunoris. The sequence continues at coordinate 433,100,480 of CM056051.1, forward strand.
CATGCACTTTGAATGGTCTTTCTTAACGAAACACGTTAGTTCATGTAACAATGCTCATTAACTAATGAATCACAGTGGGATTTCATAGCTAAATTTGTCTACTATGTACCATATATCATTTAAAATTCCCAGATTGTAAATGAATAAAATAATAAAACAATAAAAAAAAAAAAAAAAAAACCACTACTGATGTACATGTGACATTTTAAGTTACCAAACAAAAGTATGATGAAAAGATAAAATGAAAGGAAGTGTCAAGAAAAACAGTTAGGGAAAAAGATAACAATTTAAATACTTAGACAGACCATAAGGAGGGTGTACGTGGGCTGCTACATGCAGCTCAGAATATACCAATTTGACATGTGTGCTTAAAGGGGAGTTCTACCCACAATTTCACTTTTTAAATATAAATACCCCTGTAATACACAAGCTTAATGTATTCTAGTAAAGTTAGTCTGTAAACTAAGGTCCATTTTGTTAGGTTGTTACAGCATTTAGTTTATAATCTAGAAATAGACCGTGGCCATCTTAAGTGTGGGCATCATGAAGCCAGACTGTATGACTTCCTGGTATTCAGCTTTGCATATCTCGCACATGCTCAGTGCTGCACAAGCGATGTAATAGGTTTCAGTCAGGTTTGCAAGGACTACTGGGAAACATGATGCCTATCCCAGAAACCCTTGCGAATAGCCATGTGACTTAATAGCCTAGGCTAATGAAGGATTACATAAAGGTATTTACAAGCAACAAAATAAATAAAAATTGTCCATTCTGAACACTATGAGATTAGGGCATGCAGCACAGACTAACATAAAAAAATGGGTGGAACTCCACTTTAAACCTATTCCCAAACCCAACCGATACCCTACCTTTTTGTAAATCCAACCTATTTGCTACCTATTCCTCAACCCAACCTATGTCTACCTATTCCTTACTCCAACTTATCCCCTCTCTATTCCTAAAGCCAACCTATCCTCTACCTATTTCTAAACCCAACCTATTCTTAAACCCAGTATCAATATTACTTTTGTGTCAAAACCTTCTTGAGCTAAAATAAGGCTACAGTGTTATATCAATGGCAACAATTTTGGAGACAGCTTAAACGAGAGCAAAAAAACATGCCTCTGTGAATGCTGGTTTGTTGTTTAAGTTGTGGAAAACAAACATTTCCTAACAACTCTATTCCTTCAGCCCTACATTAATTCAGATGGACTTTTCCACATGACGTGTCCCCCAGCAGGACTCATGAACTAAACAAACAAATCATTTTTATACGTCACTGATATATTGATAAAGTCTTTCACAATGAGAAGCGGGCAACTACGCAGTGCATTGAATATTTTTATCTACAGCTTTCTACATTCAGCAGAACTCGCAGCACACTATGCTCCAGAGACGTCTCAATGAACAACATTCTAAGGTTGCCGAGGAAACTAAAGATGAATGATGGGGCGTGTTAGCTGTTATTTATTAGGTTTCTAGGGCTGTAAACAAATATTAAAGGGGCATCTACAGTTATTTTAGTTATATGTTAGTTTGCATCCATTGGTTTTGCCAGACTGGATGCGTTTGCTTTTGGTACTTTTAAGTGAATATAACTAAATGATTAAATAAACATTTTTTATTTGGTTTGATTTTAAAGCACTTCTATACTTATCCCATGTAGGGGCAAAGGAACAGGTTTGATTTAAGGCTGGGTTCACACCTATGCAAAATGGTTGCGGTTTCAACCGCATCCAAAACGCAGAACATTTCTAAATACATTGGCCCAGATTCATAAAGCAATTACGCCTGTCTAACTGGTGTTAGACAGGAGTAATTTCAAATTTTGCGCGCCGTATCACTAGTTTGAATCCTCAAACCATGATACGGCGGCTTCGGGCTTCGATCCGAGAGGCTTACGTCTTCGTAAGCCTTCGGATCTACGCTGCGATATTTTTGCGGCCGCTGGGAGGAGTTCGCGTCGTTTTCATGCGTCGGGATGTGCAAATGTGTTTTTATGGCGATCCACGAAGATACGAGCGGTCTTCGCAATCGCTTACGTCTGTTTTTTTTTACGTACTGTTAGACCAGCTTTTTGCTGGTCTAACGGTGCGTAGCCCATGTTAAGTATGGCCGTCGTTCCCTTCCCGCGTCGAATTAAATTTTTTTTTATTTTTTTTTGCGTAACTCGTTCGGGAATAGAAATGTCCGTAAACGACGCTACTCAAACAACGAATGACGTAACGACGTGATTTCGCGCAATGCACGGTGGGAAATTTGCGAACGGAGCATGCGCAGTTCGATCGCCGCAGGAACGCGCCTATTTTAAATCATTCACGCCCCCTACTCGTCTAGATGGATTGCGACGGGAGAGATACACTACGCCGCCGTCGTTTACTGGACAAAATCTACCTGCATTCCACGTAGAGCCAGGTAAGATACGGCGGCATAGTGTATTTCTGATACGCTACGAGAATCCAATTCTCTCTGAATCTGGGCCATTGTTTTCAATGAGGCTGGTTCACATATGTGCGATGCATTCGCACTGCGCATTGCCGGAAATCCGTATGCGTTGTGGAGGCCTTGCGGTGCGGCTCAGGTGCGAATTCAGTCCCATTATCTTCTATGGGTACGCAGCTGATTCGCAGATGTGTTCTCTTCAGGAATTTCTCTCATTCAGCTCAATACATTTCTCCCCCACTCTCCTCTCACTCAGAACTTCCCCCGGGTCTCCAAATTCGCAGCAAAAACTGAGCTAATCTGCTGAACACTTCTCTTATCTGTCTGCAGAGATAAAAGAGCTGAAATTCTCACCGCACAAGTGTGAACCCAGCCTAAAACTTAGTCCCACTGAAGCACATATTTACCTTTACTTTATTCCTTGTTACTTCGTTCAGGTGGCAGCAGCAATGGAAATACTCTGTATTTCCAAATACAGTGCCTTGCAAAAGTATTCACTCCCCTTGGTATTTTTCATGTTTTGTTGCCTCACAACCTGGAATTAACATGGATTGTTTGAGGATTTGCATCATTTAACTTACAGAACCTGCCCACAACTTTGAAGACTTTTTTTTTTTATCGTGAAGCAAACAACAAATAGGACAAAATAACAGAAAAAGTCAATGTGCATAACTATTCACCCCCCCTAAAGTCAATACTTTGTAGAGCCACCTTTTGCAGCTATCACAGCTCCAAGATGTTTTGGATAAGTCTCTATGAGCTTGCCACATCTTACCACTGTAATTTTTGCCCATTCCTCCTTCAAGTTGAATGGTTTGCGCTTGTGAACAGCAATCTTTAAGTCTGACCACAGATTTTCTATTGGATTGAGATCTGGGCTTTGACTAGGCCATACCAACACATTTATATGTTTCCCCTTAAACCACTCAAGTTTTGCTTTAGCAGTGTGTTTGGGGTCATCGTCCTGCTGGAAGGTGAACCTCCGTCCTTGCCTCAAATCAAACACAGAGTGGTATAGGTTTTTCTCAAGAATATCCCTGTATTTAGCACCATCCATCGTTCCCTCAACTATGACCAGTTTTCCAGTCCCGACTGCTGAAAATTATCCCCACAGCATGATGCTGCCACCACCATGTGGGGATGGTGTTCTTTGGGTGATGTGATGTGTTGGATATAGCATTTTCTTTGATGGGCAAAAAGTAAAATTTTAGTGTCATCAGACCAGAGCACCTTCCTCCATACATTTTGGGAGTCTTTCACATACCTTTTCGCAAACTCAAAATGCGCCATTTTATTTTTTTTGCTGAAAGTAATGGCTTTTTTCTGGCCACTCTGCCATAAAGCCCAACTCTATGGAGCATATGGCTTATTGTCATCCTATCATCAGATACTGCATTCTCTGCTGTGGAACTCTGCAGCTCCTCCAGGATTACCTTAGGTCTCTGTGTTGCCACTCTGATTAAAGCTCTACTTGCCTGATCTGTGAGTATTGGTATGTGGCTGTCTCTTGGCAGGTTTGCTGTTGTGCCATGTTCTTTCCATTTGGTTATGATAGATTTGATGGTGCTCCTAGGGATCATCAAAGATTTGGATATTTTTTTATAACCTAACCCTGACTTGTACTTCTCAAGAACATTGTCCCTTACTTGTTTGGAAAGTTCCTTGGTCTTTATGGCAATGTTTGGTTAGTGGTGCCTTTTGCTTAGGTGTTGCAGCCTCGGGGGCCTTTCCTTTAAAAGGCTGTGTATATGTAATGACAGATCATGTGACACTTAGATTGCACACAGGTGGACATCATTTTACTAATTATGTGACTTCTGAAGGTAATTGGTTGCTCCAGAGCTTTTTATGGGCTTCATAACAAAGGGGGTGAATACATACGCACATGCCAATTATCATTTTTTTATTTTTGAAAGATAGTTTTATGTATATATCTTTCTAATTTTACTTAACCAACTTAGACTATTGTGCTCTGATCCATCACATATAATTCAGATAAAAAAAAAACATTGGCGGCGCGGGGTTTCCAAGATGGCCGCCGGCATCTAAAGCTCCGCTCCTCCACCGCGGCCTGTCAGCGCTCCTTACAGCGGACTGAGCGCCCCCACAGCTCTCTTACCGGGTCCATATCGTAGGGGAAGCCCCCCGGTTCCCGTGGATGTCAGCGCCGCCCGCCAGGAAGAACCTTACGGGTCGGATGGCGGAGTCTCCTGGCCCCCTCAGCTATGCCAAGATGGCGGCTCCACGAGGCCTGCATGAAGCGGACCAGCCTGGGACCTCTATTGCTGACCAGGATCTTCCCCCCCCCCCCCGCAGTCACCAGGTACTGATTACCCCCCCTGGCTGCAGCAGCCTCCCCTGCCTCTACAGAATCCCTGCTGAGCAGGATGGGAGCTGGATTCCCCACTACACCCATGATAGATCCACACACAGGCATGCTGCTCTCTGTGTGTGAGGCTCAGGAGGAGACCCCTGTCCCCACAGACTTTCCCTCTATGATGGCAGCCTTCTCACAAATGCTTTCCAAAAGCCTGGCTTTAAACGCAGCACAGATCACTTCATCCATACATGCGGATCTGCTGCATCTGGGGATGAGAATTGACACTATAGAGCAGAAGGCAGACCAGGCAGTGGCACGGATTAACCAGAACTCTAACAGATTACAAGAAATGCAGGACCAATTGGAGACTGCGATTCGCCAAGATCGATGACCTGGAGAACAGATCGAGACGCTATAACTTTAGGGTAAGGGGGGTCCCGGAATCGGACAAGGAGGTGCAAGGGGCAGTTAAATCACTCATTAGAAGCCTCATCCCTGACATAGCGGAGCATCGTCTGGAACTGGACAGAGCACACAGAGCCCTGCAACTCCCTCGATAGGATGGTTTACCCAGGGACATCATTGTAAAACCACACTTCTATGCTGTCAAAGAGGAGGTTATGAAAAGGGCTAGGCGCTCGGACAATCTCAATTTAAACGGCCACAAAATTCAGATCTTTGCTGACTTGTCTCCTTATACAGTGCAGAAGAGGCGTGCTCTCAAACCACTGTTGCAAGTTCTTTTGGAAAAAGAAATCACCTACAGGTGGTCGTTCCCGCTGCGTGTAAATTTTTCCTACAGAAACAAACATTTTGGGTTTTCATCATTTCCAGAAGGGGAACGCCTGCTGACTCAGCTGGGTCTGATCGTCCTAGAACCTCCGTCCCCACAGAACAGCAGGGGGACTCCCGGCTCCACGAAGAGGCCTCCGCCAGCAAGCCCGCTGCAGCAAACCTGGCTGACACAGAACCACAAGCGCTCTAAAGAGAACTATCTAACTTGAGAATCGTTCCTGAATTCCTTTTTGTTTGACTGGGATCCTGACTCCTGGAGTTCTACCCCTGCCCACACAGGGAGGGGGTTCTCGTTCTCCCCTCTGGTACCAGTGACTGCCTCACCAAGTCCGATTTGCCTTTATCGCGCCCTGTTAGTCTCTCTGAGGCCTTGCGGGACTATTTTTACCTTTTTACTTGTAATCAGAGTCTTCGAGTAAGGAATGCGACGACCCTAATAACCAAGGCCTGGAGTGTGCCTTTGGCCGGCTGGTAGGTACGCCTGAAAGAGGGCATACCCTGAACAAGAAAAGTACAATGAGAATGTATGAAAGCTGGGGGAATGGTTGGGTGGTGGGAACCCAGAACCCGACGCCGACCCAGCACCGACAGGGAGGGAGTCTTAAGTACTCTCAGACTCCTCCCACAAATACAGGCCGGCCTCCGGCCAGCCTTCTGACTTGTAATCAGAGTCTTCGAGTAAGGAATGCGACGACCCTAATAACCAAGGCCTGAGAGTGTGCCTTTGGCCGGCTGGTAGGTACGCCTGAAAGAGGGCAAAAGACACATGTTTAGGTGAAGAGGGGTAGATGAGCGACCAAGAAGCAAAGCAGCACGCGCCCGGATGGCAATCGTACGTACACCTGATAAGTAGCCGTTTATGACTGGATAAGCTACCGACTCGTGACCTGTGATAGATGGAAGCCCTGCCGAATGCGTGGAAGCAGCCCTGAACTTGACCAATTGCCCCGAGAAAGAATGGTTCGAGCCTGCGACAACCCATATGAGAGCCTGACACACTTAAGATGAGTGACACTTGTGGGCAACTGAACCAGAACTGGCCCTGAGAAGCCCCTGCAATAATGCCTAACAATGAAAGCCACAACCGACACCAGATACGTAGCCCCGTGAGGAAACCCCCCCCCCCCCCCCAACCCCTGGCCTACCCATACTTAATAGGAAAGTGAGCGGGTGAGTTGCAAAAATCATGACAACTAGCAGGAGCCTAAAGTGCTGGATACCTGATGGACATGTTGACGGAGCAGAAGGACGAAGCCCTTGCGCTAAGGTAACAACAACCCAACATGGCCCCATACCGACCCACACAGAACCCGTTCTTACCTGATAGACTTGGTTAGCAGGTTACAGGCAGAAGCAAGACCCGATGATGCAGCACAAAAAAGACTCACCTTGCCACCGGCATGACTGATGAAAACGAGCATGAGGAAGGATAGATGACATCGGTATGGCAGCTAACCCAAACCACCCCCCCCAAGTGCTGACCCCGCCAGCAAACCACGGACAAGTACCTAACGAAACCAGTTTTGCAGAGAGCAGCCATAGTAACAATGCTACCGCCGCACTAGAACCTACCCCAGTCCCCCCACACAAAAAGAGAACCAGACCAACCACCCCTGGAAAAGCTGCCTCCAGAAACTTGATTGGAAATGAAAGCATGACTGCCAGCTGAAGCCACAACACTGTGAAAACCTGATGATGCAGCGATGAGCCCCGAAAGTAGATCTGAAAGAACCCGCAGTAGGGATGTCAGAGAAACAGGGATGGGTGATTCCACCCCCTCTGACAAGGAACACCCATTGCTCAGTCATGAACCAGAAGGCCTGATAGACCGGACCCCCAAAAGATGACATGGCCGGCAGAAATGGAAGAGCAGGAACTGGGGGTGCGCTGACACAACCTAGACAAGACAGAAAACACACATGAAACAACAAACGCCCTCTGTGCCTACCTAAGACCGCTGCGCTTGAATGCACCCGATGACACCCCAACCCAGTGTGACTGGCATGTGAGCCTGAGTAACCTGTCGCGCAGAGACAGACAATATAACTGAACACCCAGGGTTGGTGTACCCACGGACTGCTGTGGGTAATCGAGTATGTGTAATGAATGCACGTGCAACGTATGACGTATGTAAACAGGCGAGAAGATTGTGGTCAACAATCAATTAAAAACGAAACCTCAGCCCGTAAGAATCTGTAGACGTGACAGATCCTGAGATGTGAGCACTAGCTAAACAACCCAGAAGCAACGTGGACAAAATACAACGAGACATGGAAACCACAAAGACAATGCCAAGACAAACTAACACAGACAGGATTCTTGGGGGCAGCAATGCTATGACAGAAAATGAGGGGGACAGAAATCGTGGGGGCGGCAGAACTGCCGAGCCTGAAAACTTATACCAAACCTGGGGCAGAAAAGGTATGGGAGACCCTCTGACCCTGAATGCTGGGGCAAAAATTATAGGACAGAAACCTGGGCAGAAATGGTATGAGAGCAACACTGAGCCTGACATGCCGAGGCAGAAATGCAATGACAGACAGAAATGACAAGACGTGGGGGCCGTAATGCCCAGACAGAAAAACGTGGGGGCCGTAGTGCCCAGACAGAAAATCGTGGGGGCCGTAGTGCCCAGACAGAAAATCGTGGGGGCCGTAGTGCCCAGACAGAAAATCGTGAGCAGAAAGCTATGGAAGAAAACGCTATGACAGAAAACCTGGGGCAGAAACGCTATGACAGAAAACCTGGGGCAGAAACGCTATGACAGAAAACCTGGGGCAGAAACGCTATGACAGAAAACCTGGGCAGAAACGCTATGACAGCTCTGGGGCAGAAACGCTATGACAGAAAACCTGGGGCAGAAACGCTATGACAGAAAACCTGGGGCAGAAACGCTATGACAGAAAACCTGGGGCAGAAACGCTATGACAGAAAACCTGGGGCAGAAACGCTATGACAGAAAACCTGGGGCAGAAACGCTATGACAGAAAACCTGGGGCAGAAACGCTATGACAGAAAACCTGGGGCAGAAACACTATGACAGAAAACCTGGGGCAGAAACGCTATGACAGAAAACCTGGGGCAGGACCTTCCGGTATGAGAGAAACGCTGAGGCAAATGTAATGACGGAAACCTGAGGCAGAATAGTACGATAGAATCACCGAGCCTGAAACGCTGAGGCAAATCCGGCAGAAACCCGGGGCAGAAAAGGTATGAGAAAAAGCTGCACCTGCAACACTGAGGCAGATATACAATGACGAATGTAATGACAGAAATCGTGTGGATCGAAACGCTAAGACAGAAAACCTGGGGGCAGAAACGCATGATACTATAGCCATAGCCAATGCAAGGACAGAACCTGAGACAAAATTGTGTGACACGCTGAGGCCGAAATAAGACAGAAAACGTGGGGGCAGAACGCTATGACAGAAAACCATGGGGGCAGAAACGCTATGACGGAAAAACCTGGGGGCAGAAACGCTACGACAGAAAAAAAACAAAAAAACCTGGGGGCAGAAACGCTATGACGGAAAAACCTGGGGGCAGAAACGCTACGACAGAAAAACCTGGGGGCAGAAACGCTACGACAGAAAAACCTGGGGGCAGACACGCAATGACAGAAAAACCTGGGGGCAGAAACGCAATGACAGAAAAACCTGGGGGCAGAAACGCTATGACAGAAAAACCTGTGGGCAGAAACGCTATGACAGAAAAACCTGTGGGCAGAAACACTATGACAGAAAAACCTGTGGGCAGAAACGCTATGACAGAAAAAACCTGGGGGCAGAAACGCTACGACAGAAAAACCTGGGGGCAGAAACGCAATGACAGAAAAACCTGTGGGCAGAAACGCTATGACAGAAAAACCTGTGGGCAGAAACGCTACGACAGAAAACCTGGGGGCAGAAACGCTACGACCGAAAAACCTGGGGGCAGAAACGCTACGACAGGAACGTGGGGGCAGAACGCTATGCCAGCAAACGTGGGGGCAGAAACACTATGACAGAAAATGTAAGGGCAGAAACACTATGACAGAAAACCTGGGGGGCAGAAACGCTATGACAGAAAACGCGGGGCAGAACGCTATGACAGAAAACGCGGGGCAGAACGCTATGACAGAAAACGCGGGGCAGAACGCTATGACAGAAAACGCGGGGCAGAACGCTATGACAGAAACTGCGGGGCAGAACGCTATGACAGAAAACGCGGGGCAGAACGCTATGACAGAAAACGCGGGGCAGAACGCTATGACAGAAAACGCGGGGCAGAACGCTATGACAGAAAACGCGGGGCAGAACGCTATGACAGACAACGCGGAGGCAGAACTCTTCTGACCTGAGTAAAAAGGTGGACATCCCCCCCCCCCAAAGCCGCTAGCATGACCTCCGAGATGCGGAGGGCAGCCCGTCCCCCTCCAAATAGCCAGCATGTGACCCCTGGAAAACAGCGGACCCCCCCCCCCCAAGCTGCCAGGGAGGGAGAAATACAGCGGGCGGGCGAGCATCCCCCCCCCCCCCCCGCGTGAACACCGGGGGAAGCAGCGGCGGCTCCCTCCATGCTGGAGGGAGAAATACAGCGGGCGGGCATCCGCCCCCCCCCCTCCGGCGTGAACACCGGGGGAAGCAGCGGGCGGAACACAGCGGGCGGGCATCCCCCTCCCCCCGGCGTGAACACCGGGGGAAGCAGCGGCGGCGGCTCCCTCCATGCTGGGGAGGAGAAACACGGCGGGGCGGGCATCCCCCCCCCCGGCGTAAACACCGGGGGAAGCAGCGGCGGCTCCCTCCATGCTGGAGGGAGAAATACAGCGGAAGGGCGGGCAAGCATCCCCCCCTCCCCCGGCGTGAAACCCGCGAGGGACAGAGAGAACGGGCGGCCATGCCGCTGGTGAGGACGGGATAACCGGGCAGGCATGAAGTGGTAAGGGGATGGATAAGCAACTGACCGGGAGGAGGGGTGGGCGGCCTGAGGAGTGGGAGGGAGGAAGGATGGCCTCCGTGTACCTGCCGAATCGCAGAGCTCCCCTGTGTGAGCCCGCATACAGTCCGGGGTGAAAGGCGGCTCTCGCTTCCCCCATACCGCCTGGTACACAGGGAGAACCTGGGACAAAACACCACGTGGAGCCGCCATGAGCGGGCGGGTGAACAACACCTCCCTCCTCCAAGCCAACGGCTGAATGGCGTCTGCTGACGTGACACGCCCCCTCCAACCCAGAACCCGACGCCGACCCAGCACCGACAGGGAGGGAGTCTTAAGTACTCTCAGACTCCTCCCACAAATACAGGCCGGCCTCCGGCCAGCCTTCTGACTTATTGTTTGATGTTGCTGTTACACATTTTTATTTTATTTTATTTTTCCTTCTTTTCGGACTTGGGGCGACTGACTGGGGCATGTGGGGGGGGGGGGTCGGGGCACCGGCGCTCCAGGGGTTCCAGATTTTTCTTTAGTTTCTGGTTTGCACTTATAGACAAGCTACTCAGCCCTTACTGGGAGATGGGGGGGTTATTTAAAGTTGTTCACAAGTTTCTATGGATGTGGGGACGGGGGGCTCTATCTTTGTTCTCCTTATCCAGTGTTCCTGTTCCCCCGGGAGGGGTGTACTGGTCCCTTGGGGCTTTAGACTTGAGGGGGGTGGGGGTGGGAGTAGTTAACATATGGGGACCACGTTTCCGTTCTCCACCTAGCTCCCTCCTTCTGTTCCCTTTTTTTTTTTTTTTTTGTTATTGGTTAGTTTCCCCTGGGGGTTTTTCCCTATTTTATTGGGGCGTTCAGTTACTGGAGATAATGGGTTCTAGGTTAGCCCTCAGTTCTGAGTTACTGGTGACATGGCCGGGGTGGGCTTAGTGCACCTCCATTGGATTAGGAGCACCACTGGTGTAGCCAGATTAGTTTCCGGTTTCCCGGCTCTAGGGACTTACCGGCTACCTAGGGTTAGTGGGATGGGGGCAGGCTTGTCCCTTTCATCCCACGGTGGGGAGGGGTCGGGGGACCCTGTGTTACATTTGATGCACTGTTTATCTAATGTATGCTCTGATTTGCCTTGCAGCAGCTATGTAATGTTATTGATTTTTCTTTTCCCTTCTCCCTCTTTTTCATCTCTCCTCTTTCTGCTCTCTCTTCGTCCTCCTTGGAGTGACCCCGGGTATCGTGATGGGTTCCGGTACTTCATCCCAGGCGTATGGTCCACACTGCTCCGGCTGTCCGTCCTTCGCAGGGCTCTTTTTCTACGGAACACAGGTAGGCCACGTTTGTCTGGTATAGCTCTCACACCTCTGGTCCATGGCTAGCACACACCCTCCCCGCCAACCCTCAAGCTTGTCTCCCATAATACCCAGGGCCTCAATTCTCCTGTGAAACGTAGGAAGCTCCTACAATTATACCATTCTACACATGCGGACGTCCTTCTACTTCAGGAGACGCATTTCCCCTCCTCTTACAGGCCCACGTTCCTCCACCACCGATATCCCCAATTTTTTCTCTCGTCGGCAGATAACAAAACTAAGGGAGTAGCCATCTGTTTTGCTAGACACATTAACCTCTCCCTGGTAGAATCAATAATTGACCCTTAGGGTCGCTATGCCCTCGTATCGGGTCACATAGATGGGGAACTGTACACCTTTGTCTCTTACTACACTCCTAATAGGGGACAAAGACTCTTCTTTGAATCATTACTACGCAAACTGCAACCTCACTTCAGGGGCTCAGTATTCATGGGGGGAGACTCCAACACAGCGTTTGACTTTTCGCTTGACAAGTCGGCTGACGGCACTTCTAGACCCAAACGCCCCTCCAGACAGAGCTGCAAAATTGCCAAGCTTCTACATTCGGTAGGACTGATAGACATTTGGCGTGAGGCCAACCCTCGCACAAAGGACTACACCCATTTTTCTGCACCACACACAACTCATATGCCAGGATTGACCACATATTCACCCATGCTGCATCAGTTCCCCTGCTGTGTAACTCCAGGATCATTGATTACCCCCTGTCAGACCACTCGATGGTGACTCTGCTTATCCGGAGGCCAACGGGTTCTAGGAGTCCGCCCCGCTGGCGCCTGAGGGAATCCCTTTTGAGCGACCCGATACAATGTTCCCTACTGGAGGAGGCCATTAAGGAATACTTTCTGATTAATACCACGGGAGAGGTGTCCCCTGCCACGGTCTGGGCGGCGCACAAGACGGTTATCAGGGGAAAACTGATCCAATTAGCTGCCGCACTTAAAAGGGCTCACGGGGCTGAAACTCTTAAACTCACAGAGGAATTCCATTTATTGAAAAAGGCCCACAAACGCCGGCCTACGCCCGACTCACTTGCCCGACTGGACGAAACTCGTGCCCTTCTTAACCTTTCCCTGATGACTGCGGCCGAGCAGCACCTCCGGTGGTCTGGGGCCAGGTTTTACTCCCAAACTGACAGGCTAGGCTCCCGTTTTGGCCACTAAATTAAGCCCCAAACAAAGGGCACTAGCCTTCCCTAAAATCTGGGGGCCCAAAGGGGATCTGACACAGGACCCGTTGAAAATAATGGAATCCTTTTCTCGATTCTACTCGGACCTGTACGGCTCTGCCAGTGTACCTCCCAACCCGAGAGGGGGGGGGATTCCTAGATGATCTCCCTCTACCGTCGCTATCTAGGGAACATAGGGATATCATGGAATCCCCTTTTACACAGGAGGAGGTGTTGTCCACTATTAAGGCCCTCAAACTGGGCTCCTCCCCGGGTCCGGATGGCTTCTCTACCGGTTACTACAAAAAATTTGGAGCGTGTCTAGCCCCTCACCTGACGCGACTGTTCAACTCTCTCAGGGATGGAGCCCGTTTGGGAGCTGACTTAAATTCTGCTTATATCTCGGTCATTCCGAAGCCGGATAAGGACCCTAGCGAGGTGTGTAATTACCACCCCATTTCCCTGATCAACAACGACATTAAAATAATGACAAAAATCTTAGCAAACAGAATGTCCAGCTTCATATCTTCATATATTCACAAAGATCAGGTGGGCTTCATCCCTGGGAGACAGGGAACGGATCAGATCAGACGGGCTATTGATGTCATCTCCCTACTTAGATCACATTGGGATGGGGACTCGCCACAGGAGGGCTTCTTACTATCCATAGACCTACACAAGGCCTTTGATTCTATAGACTGGGGATACTTGACGGGAATCCTAGGAAGATGGGGATTTGGCCCTAGTTTCCTTAACCTCATCGGGTCGCTTTACTCAACTCCCTCCGCACAGGTCCGGTTACTGGGCAGGTACTCGGACTCCTTCCCTATAGGCAGGGGAACTAGACAGGGGTGTGTCGCTCTCCCCTCTCCTATTTGCAGTAGCAATCGA